>BMAO01001901.1:0-601264 GCA_019973975.1 Trichonephila clavata
ATACTTTAATTAAAACTAGATACTTACAGCCTTCCGGTATTCCTTTAGTTAACCAGGAGTTTAAAATTATTATTTAACGCTTAATTTTCTTTGAAAAATATTTAACCTATCTTCATTATTTTCTTTTCAGTTATTAAAAAAAAAAAAATCCTTAAAATAGTTTTGAAATTACTTCTTCCCAAATTAAGTGAATAGCTGAAATACTTTATGTAATAGGAAAACGTTTGTTCAAATCTCAATTTTTTTTTAAATTACAGAACTATTTTATGCATACTAGAAGATTCAAAAAAGGATCTGAAAGTACTGGTATATGTATTCCAAAAGTGAAATATTACCTTTGGTAATTTTTATCTTCATTATCGTTTTTAAGAATGCTTTAATGCGTAGTCAATTTCTCTGATGTTCCTTTAATTAAACTGTGTTAATTTATTGATGTTAACTTATTAAAGCTAATGAGTTAAGATTAAATCAATGTGTGTGTGTGTGTGTGTAATTAATTGTTTTCAAAAGATTGTTATAAGGATATTGTTGATATTTTATTTACTGTAGTCTTACTAGTTTATGATCATAAACTTAATGATAATAATATATAAAGAATTATGGAATATAACTTATGTTTATACTTAAGTTTGAAAACCATAACACATTAATTGTGTAATTATGAAATTAGAGCTATAATCAGTATTAGATTTTGCATTACGTAATGGCAGAGAGACGCAGATTTGTTTGAAAATTCTTAAATTAAATTAAAAATAGTTTTAAAAATATTACCTGCTTGAAAATTGTCTTCTGTGATCGAAACTTTTCGCCTTTGATACTGTTGTAATCTGAAAAATTAAATCAGTTTTAAAGTATAGTGCATAATCAATGTTATTTGAATCTCCCCCCCCCTCAATATTTCTTTTTTATATAATTTTTTAGATAACAATATTTCTGTAATGTTTACTGCCAAGAAACATTACAGCAACATTCAAGAAAGTTGCTAAGTTTCAACCTAATGAAGTGGTTGCAATGAGAAGTTTCTAAATAGGAGTTTTCAATCGCAGCCCATTCGAGTTAATTAAACTAAGCAACGGAGCAGATCGGAATCTAAAGAATGTTTATCGATATATATGGAAGCATCTGAATAAGCATTGTCCTGCGTAGACCTTCCGCAAGAGATTCTGCTTGAGTTGTTGATACAAAAGAAAGTTATTATTGTTTTTTCCTAGTATGGATATAAACTTTTTCTAAATGGAATATTTTAAAATGTGATAGAAAAAGATTATTGTTAATAGTTTATCCGTTGGGTAGAAATAGAAAATATTCAATAATTGGTGGTAAAAAAACTTATATTATGAAACAAATTTGATAATTGTGTATATATTTAATCGATCTTAATGGCAGAGTAATTTTGAAACACTTTTAAATGTGTTTTTTCAAGAGTTAACCTTTGAACAAAATATTGTCTTTTGGGATGTTTTGTTATTCATTTTTGTATTTGCAGAAGTAATAAGATGCTTAGAAAGAGAGAATTAGGTATATTTAAATATAAAAAACAATAGCAATATACTTGTTAAATAGAAGTTGTTGTTTATACTCTTACACCCAGTGATTCCCAAGTGGTCTATGTCGACCCCCAGGGGTCTATGACGACCTGTAAGGGGTCTACGCCAGAGAAAAAATAATTTGGGAGTCCATGAGGTGTAAATTGGGGTCTACGATAGTGACTCTCATTAAACCACATCGTGACTTTAATTTTAAAACAAAATTTAATCAAGGGAAATGAGATTTTACCTATTTAACAGATTTATTTACTAAATTTATTGAGGTTTATTTGCAATTACAAGGTGACAGGATAAATTATTTTTTATCAAAAGAACCATTATTCCAGCGTTTTTTTCGAAAATTAAGCTAAAGTTGTATAGTATTGAACGTCACGAACTTTTCCCAGTTTCTCAATTTGCCACAGACAATCTTCCAGGAAACTGACGTTTTACCTACTTTGAGCATTTAAATGCCTTATATTCAGATTTTGAAATTAGGTGTGAGAATTCTTTAAATATATATGGTAATACCACAGTAGAAAAAATGAGGGGGGACTGCACACTACTAAATCGAGATTTATGGTTAAATCTGCAAGATTGATGCCATATGTTAAAAATTTGTTATTGATGCATCAGATTCATTACTCTCATTAAAATCATTTGTTTGTTACTCTCTTATTTTATTTAACATTTACGTATAAATTACATTTAATTTAATAAACATGTGTTTCTTAAGTTTTAAACACAACGCTACAGTTAGAAATTAAAATTTTTTTAAAGTAAGTAGAAAACCAGCTGTTAAAAAGACATTTTTGATAAATTAGCAAAAATTCAATATTTTAAGTCTACACAAAACTAAAAAACATGGCAAGGGGTCTGTCTATGAGACAAAAAAGTTTGGGAACCTCTGTCTTGCACTATAAGAATGATAGAAATAGAATAAGCAATAAAATTTGATTATTACGGTTTAAATACTCGTCGGGGTACTAGATAAATTCTATTTAAAATCTGCTGTATGAAGTGTTATGACGAATAACGGCAACTTTTCATCTATTAGAGATATTTTGAGTACATCAGATTAATATTTTAATTATACTTCAGTTTTGTGTTGATGTGAGCTATATTTAAAACCCTGTACTTATTCGTTTTTGTATAAATAGTCGTGAAAATGAATTAATGATAATAAAATCTGCGCAATTTGTAGTGAATATGTAAAAAATCTTTTCCATGACATATTTTTTTCAAAAAAAGTTTGTGAACGAAATTATATTTTATATGAAACTTAATGCATAAGAATATGAGTAGAGACTGTATATATATTACTCTGTTCACATTTTGATATTAAACAGTTGTTATTCCTAAAACCGTCTCCTTGAGTGGAAATTAGTACAGCACATTAGAATGTAACGATTGTATTTCTGGGCAATGAAATCTGTATTGAAACTTTTGATGGGTAAAAACATTAGTTTCTTAGTCTAGACTTTTTGTTACTTTTATGAATGTGATTGATGGGAGGAATAACATTATTCACACAATGGAGTAGTAGGTAAAAAAAACTCCGAAAAAATATTGCACATTAAATATATACAAATAAGGAAAAAAATTACAATAGTTTCTTAAATCATTTTAATGTTATATGGAAGGTAGAAAATATCATACCCATTAAATAAAAGATTTTTCAGGTAATTACCTCTTATTAATTTTTGTTGTTCCTTTGAAAATTGTTTAGGTATTGTCATACTCATAATTCCTTAATAAATATATCTACTGGCAGTATAGTATGGCAACAAAAATTCTACCACATTTGTTAAACAGTTATTAATAATGATAAAAAGACATTAAAAACTTTGATGAATCATTTTTTTAGATACATAAAATGTAAAAAATTTACATTTATCATGGATTACACGTGATAATTGTTTTCATAAAACTGGATCTTTTTTTCTTTTTTTATGTATATGACGTTGACATTTGTCATAATTTTTTCAGTTATCGTATATTTCAGTGAAATATTTCCTAAAAATAGTAATATTTGTGTGAAAAAGATGCAATCTAAATAGTTTTGCATTTGTCTTGTAAAATAGTGGAAACACTTTAATTACAAATACTTAAGTAATTAGCCAAATTCAAAATCACAGTTTACCAGCTCACAAAATAAATCTTTTTTGTACATGCACATGCTTCATAATTTTTTGTCTTCGTTTATCGAAAATTTTGTATACAGCAGATACCAGGGTTCTATGAACTGAAAATTGAGTGACAGCTTAATGGATCCGTTGTTTTTTCAAGCCTAATTTTAGTTGAAACTGTTGCTGCATCAGGGAATTTCTCAAAGGTGGCGCTTACATATCTTTTGCAACATGGTGAACCGAACTTTTTCTTATTATATTGAGTTTAGTTTATTTACATTTCTTTATTTTCGTTAAATCATAATAAAAAGAAGGGATTTTATAAAATCATTTTAAGGTATCCAACTACCCTAAAATTGGTAATTTTGCCAAAAAATTGACAATTTTTTTATGATTTTATTTTATAGACCATCTTATTTGCTTTATAAAAATACCAAGTTTTTTATTTTCCGTTCACTAGAATAAAAATTACAAGTGTTTTAGGAAAAGCAAATGCCTTTACTTTATGCAAGATATGTCATACTTTAAAACGCGTTTTACCCAAAATGTGTTATTTTTTTTTTGTTTTTGAAAATGCTCAAACAAGGACAGCGATTGCTCAAAAAGTTTGATTATAATTAACTGAAATTTTTTTTTGTGTGTGTATGTTCTGTATAAGAGTAGAAGTGTTTTAGCATTCAGATTTAACAATCATTTTTTTATTACAAAATTACAGTTCCTTATGTTAATATAAGCACTGTTATTTTTATCAATTTCATATAATAACTAAGATAAAGCTCTCTAGTTTTTGTAAAAATTAAAATATCTCTTATCTTGAAAATCATTTAAAAAATGATTAACATAGCAACACATCAGAATTGAAAATTTGTTCATAAACTTTTGGTACAGAATGGGCCCCGTGTATGTTATTTTTTTGTAAATTTTTACCAATTTTTTCCCATTTTAGTAATAATAATTGCTTTTTATCTTCTTAAATTCAGCATATTTTTCTTAAAATGTACCAAATAAATGTAAAAACCACACACAAAAAAAAATCCTCGTATCTCTATTTTTTAAGGGAAAAAAAGAAGAAAAAGAAGCTTGTCGCGAGTAGTCGGATACTTTAATGAAGTTATAGAAATTATTTTTAAAAATGTTCTAACCAATGGATGAAAGCATTTTTAAAGTCAAGTTTCAACTACTGTATATTTTCCTCTTTTTGAATATTGAATATTATGCGCTTCTCCTTATTTAACGAAAAGAATAATAAATTTTAAAAACAAAAACAATGAAAAATAATGTAAAATATGAGCTATTTATATGCAAAATCTTATTTTATATTATGTTTTTTCAAAAATATTTTCCTTTCTAATATTGTAAACACATTTAAATTAAGATATCAGAATATTGCTTTAGTAAATGTTCTTCAAAAATTGTTGCTTAAAATATTTTTTGTGTGTGAGAAATCTTAAACATACGAAAAAAAAATTAAATACGCATTTAAAAAATATTCACTTACCTTCCAGATTGTCTGAATGGCTTAGAACTAATTTAATACACTAATGAGTTCATACAAATAACACAGCACTACTTGTTCTAAGTACAAATACAATGTCTATCAACAAATGTCCACGTGCGCCGTGGTGCAGTGACCGCACCTGAAAGGGAAAAAAAAAAGTTAATTAAGTTTTTTCTTTCGTACTTTTAAGCATCATTCATTTTTGCATCTGCATGATATACATGATGTTGTTTTTAAAAAATAAGTTGTAAAAGATATTCTAGACTTTGATGTAAATTATTATCTATTCGAGGGTTTTAATTGCTTATATTTTCATTTCTTGAAGAAATTCAGTATTTATTCAAGGTTGCTTTTTATAACTGGAACCGCTTTGCCTACCTTTTGAAATTAATATTAAAATCATATGTGTATTTTCTTATGTTTTTCTTCGTTGATGGTTTATTATAAACACTTAATAATGAAAAATTTCCGAAAAACTTTTAAAATGTTTCATGAAAAAAAATAGTTTATGAAGTTTTTTAAAAAAAAAATCAAGTTTTATTCTAGATAAAATAAAATAACGTAGTAGCGTTTAATAGCATGTTTTTATTGTTATTTTTTCCTCCGTGCCCTTTAGGAAAAGCAATTTCGTACTCCATTCGTTTTCCATTTTTGAATATATTTCTCGTGCTATAAAAAGTCAATTCTTATATTTGTACTTTCACAAGAAAAAAATATTTATATTAATTTCATTTTATAAATTCACCTAACAAAACTGAACACTGATTTTTGTTATTTTTAAAATACCTTGGCAACAAAAAAGCAGAAAGATTTTATCTGTTATAATGAAAATTTCATTAAATTATTTTGAATATTTTTGATGTATGTTTCCTCTTTTTGTTCTTATGTTTAATATTGATGTTAAAATTAGAGGTTTGTACATATTGTGTAAGTCGTCATTGTTTTTCCTTCTTCACATTTGTCATGTTTAAATGTAAGTTTAACTAAACAAGTTATATAAAGTAATAAAATGCCAGATTCATTTTTCAGTTTCAGAATGGTACTTTAATTTATTTGATTAAAGTGCATTAGATAATTTTTTTCTAATAATTGTAAAAAAAAAAAAGTATGAGAATTGTAAGCTAAAATTAACAGTGATATATAAATATGCATTTTAGTTACTACTTAATTCATAACAATTTAATACTTATATTAAAGTAAGGAGTCAATAAATACTAACGTATTATGTTCCAAAATAATTTACGAATGAAGGAAAAAAAACAGGTCTCTGATAGTTAAATTCAACATTGTGAATCAAAAACATTCGATAAATTTGAGGAATCATTCTTTCAGAAATTTAAATAATTTAATCTTCTGAAAATTATAATGATATTCTTTAGTATCTCTTGATTTTTCTGATATTTTGAATCTTAATCCGAATTTTATCAAAAGGAGTTTTATCCACAAAATTTTAAAAATTTAAAAATCACAACATTTTAAAAAAAATCTATATTTAAAACATTGCGAGTAATTTAACGTAATGAAAAAACAATAATAAATAAAATGACTTTACAATGCTTTAACGTTCCTATATTTTATAACATATCAACATCATTGAATGTCAACTTGTGCTCATTGACTTAAAAAACAATCAATAAAAAGAAACTCATTCAGGACTCACCGGTCGGAGAAGCAAAGGGGAGGGGTTTATTAGTCGATTACCTTCTGTTCGATTTCATTCTCAGAGAACCGATAGCTAAAACAAACCGGATTGCACCTGGTCTTAAAATCGTTTGAAATCTGCGGTAAAGCGACTTAAAACTAGGAGGGAGGGGTGGGAAAAACTCCTACAAGTCGGCGCGGCAGAATGCGAGAACGGCTTTTGCATTTGACAGCGATTCTAGAGGAGGAGCTTAGCGCGCGCGCGAAAACTTTCGCATCTTCAAGCCCCCCACCCCCGCTTTCGGATGGGGGGGGGGAGGACGATGAGAGAGAAAAGGAGGGATTGTTAGCTTCCACAACCAGCAGATGGAAATTAATAATTTTATAATATCCATTCGTCACTTACCAAGCGCCCTAACGTTATTTTAATTTGATTTTAATCTGACTTTGTTGCCACTCGCAAATTAAATTTATGGATAATGCTGCTTTAATTACTTAATATTAAAATCTCTTACTCTTCCCGTGGCCCCTTTTTTCGTTTCGTTTTTGGCGCTCAACTTCTCTCTCTCTCATTCGCTCGCTCTTGCAATCTGGCGCGCTAAGGTTTTCACATCATAATAATAATGCTTTTCCCCTTACCCCGTACGCTGAAAGTATTTTCTTTTCTATCTTTCTCTTTTCTCTCGCTTCATCTTAGGCCTTCGTGTATGCACGGCGTATATATATACAACGGGTGATTCCCCCTTTTCGTATTGTGTTGACTATGCCTTTAGTTGCGAAAAGGGATGGCGGGGGCCTTGATTATTGTGCTATTTTTCACCGGGTTGGGTTTAATTTAATTTAGCCGCCATTAGAGTGGTTGGTTGATTAACTTTAATTTCGTTCGCCCCCCACTCCATCCCTGCTCTTTTCTCTCCCTCCCCCACGTTTCTTTTTACGTAGTTGGGGGTAGGCTAATTGATGAAATCAATACCGTTTAATTGCGAACGATGTTAATTTCGTGCGGAATTTATTGTTTACGGTAGAGGAAGGAAGGGATATAAATGATGGCGTAAAAGTTTTCTTTTATGAATTAATACAAATAACCAATTCACTAATGCGTAATTTTCGGCAGGCGAAAAGAGAGAGAAGAGAGAGGGGCTATTATAAATTAGAAAACTGGCGAGGAAAATCACGTTAATTAATATTACCGTCGGAAAGTTTTGCAGCACTGCAAAACTTTGGCGTTTGATTTAATTTGGCGACTTAGTAATACAATTTGAAGTAATTTGCTAAAGCTCTCGGTAAAAGTTTTTTCTTTTTTTAGTTTTTCTTTTCTTATTATCCATATTCTCGTTCGGTTCCCCTCCCCCGTCATCCCCGTACCAAGTTCTCCACTACACTCAACTGCACACTCTATTTTTCTGCTTTGTTTTGCCTCGCAAGATTATTCATGTTGAAAAGAATTGGCTCCCAGTTAGAAGTATCACGTCTTATTATTTTGAAGCAATAATTTTTGACGTCGAAGGCGTTGAGTTAGTTAAATAACGGCTTTTCAATGAGATTAAGTAGACCTTTTGTTCGGAGCAGGTCGCCTTTTTCTGATTTATATGTGTTTTCGCATCTGGATTAACATTTCAAGAGTTTTACCAAAAGAGATTTCTCAAGTATTGCGCAGAAAAGTAAAGTTAACGAGAAAGTTGGTAGCCTTTTACTGCGTGCGATTCTCTCCTCATTTTTTTCCCCTCGACTTAATCATTTCTCATTTGTTGCCTTGGTTTCGCATTTTCTTTCTCCGAATCTATTTCGGATAAATAAATATATACGCATATATGTATATATAGCAACTTCAAATTACCCCACCCCCCGTCCTTTGATATCACTTAGGCGTTTTCCTACACCTTACGGCTCAGACTCCTAATCGTGGAGAATTAATGAAATTGCGAAGAAAAGATATTACTTTTGATTTTCCAGCCAGTAATATTCTTGGAAAAGATAACTTCTTTCCGTTCTGGGTTAGGTTTCTTTTCTTTGAAAAATTTCATAATCCCTGCAACATTAACACTCCTTATTAGAACAACTGGTGTAATAACTCGTTTTTTCCCCAGTGATTGTTGTTTATGTTTCCTTTATGACATTTAAAAAAGAAATATCATTTTGTTTTAGCTTCTTTGCTTTTTGAGGCGAGAGAGAAAAAAATGGTGTCTGCAACATAGCATTAAGACATGAGCAAAACTAATGTAATCTTTTTTTTAACAGTGTTTTAAGGCTCGCGTTTTATTTATTTGTTGCTACAAAGACACGTTCCAATCAGTTTGGTAATTAATGATTCATTAAATGCATCGTAGGGATTCTCGGTTTTTCTCCTGTTGATTTCCACAGTTTGCTGCATTTTTTTTTTATTTGGACGGATTTGATTAAACTCTCTGAATCCGTTTCAAATAGAACAGACCTCTTCTTAGAGATAAATATTACTTGATCTTTTGATAACTGTTTCTTGACTTGAAAGAATTATGTAAATAAAATGTTTTTTCCCCTTATAGTATTTCATATAATGAAGATTTAGAAGCATGTGTGTGTGTGTGTGTGTTATTTCTATAGACTGAAAAAAATATGACTAAAAAGAATTTTCTGGGTTTGTTTTTATTTATTAGATTAGATTAAATTAATCAAAAAAGGTAATACAGCCGCAAAATATTCTCGGTCTATAATTTTTTTTTTTAAAAATAGTTTGGATATTTTTTTTTATTTTAAGGAATGCAATTATTTGAAAGAAAAGTTTGTTTGTGTGTGCTAAATATGATTAATCTTTCTTTTTTTTTTCTTGAGTAAAAAAAATAAATAATATTTCTTAATATGAAGAAGTAAAAAAAGTTAATTAAAAAAGTTCTTAAAATTCATAAGTTCTAAACTTATTTATTAAAAAATGTTTTCAAATAAATAAGTAACGTATTTTGATGATTTTAAAAATAGTTTATGAAGTGTATTTTTTAATTTTTGTTATATTAATGAAGGGGGAAAAAACTGTTTGATCTATCATGATTCTTATAATTCAATATCCATATATATATATCCATATTCAAAAATGTAATTTTAGTTAATATTCTGATTTATTTTATATATATATACTTATTTCCTCTCCTTTTGAAATAATATCTCTATTGGTATGGGACAAATAATAATAATAATAACTGCAATTTTAGTTAATCGATTGCTTTCATATGCATTAATACTGTCTTGAAGAAATTTTTATATCTTTTGTAAATCTTTTTATCCATTCTTTAGCAACATATGTAGAATTATTCTTTATGGAGGGCTCATATTATATATATGCGAACTGATTTAGTCGCGTATGTTAAAAATTTGAAAAATTTAGCTAATAATGAAACTTTATAGAAATCGAGAAAGCTAATTTCTTTCAAAAAAAGTTGTGCGTGTTTTCTATTTTATTTGATGTTTCTCGATAGTCGAGTGTTCATGGTTGCGAATTCGTGACAGCGTTGTGTTTGTCAAGTTGTGGATTTAAGTCCTGGTGCCACAGAAGACTGGCCGTGTGGAGGATAGGAAGCATAAATCTCAATCTTTCCACGTTAGTATGATGTGGAAGTTTGGAGAAGGCCAACTTATAGTTGTTGTCCTCGTTATTTGAATTTAATATATATTTGGCTGGAATATTTCATTCTTTTATCTGGAACAGCTGTAGCTTAGTGGTCATAGTCACAACAATAATTATGATAGGCGATGTCAAGTCGAGTCGTGGATTGAAATTCTGATTCAATCAAATTTATTGCGTAAAATAATAGCGTTAAGTTTAAATGACCTCTAAAGTCAATCTGTGGTGCAGTGGAAGTTACATGAGAGAGCTGCTATCCCTGGTAGCCCTGTCTAGGTCAGTGATTCCCAAAGTGCTCTGTATAGACCCCAGGGGTCTGTGACGACCCTCAATGGGTCTACGTCAACCAAAAATTAATTTGGGGGTCCTTAAGGAGCAAGTGGGGGTCTATGATAGTGGCTCTCATTAAACTAGATTGTGACTTTAATTTTAAAAGAAAATTTTATACAATCAAGTGGAAACCAAATTGTACCGATTTAACGGATTTATTTACTAAATTTATAATGAGGTTAATTTGCATTTAGAAGGCGACAGCATAAATTTTATTAAAACAAAAACCATTTCAGCTTTTCTTTCCTGAGTTGAACGAAAGAAGTATAGTACGGGAGGTCTTGAATTTTCTAAATTTGTCACAGACAATCTGTCAAAATGTTTTAACCTACGTTCAACATTTAAATGCACTTTTATTTAGGTTTGAGAATGCTTTGACTATGGCAATACCACAGTAGGCAATGAATTCACATGGTCATATTGAAAAAAAAATTACATTACAATAGGAACTGATCGTAATAAGCACTTATGAAAATCTTAAAGCTTAGAAACTGATGCCAGCAATTTTGGAGCTTTAAGAAGTCAAACCTGTTATTTGTTACGACTTACGGAATATCGCGAGGAAGTTTTTCATTGCTAGTAGGAAGGAGTTTCCTAGTGTGAAGGAGTTTCAGCGCGATTGCCAATCTCCAAAACAAAAAGAAAGAAAAAAACTGGACACTACTAACAGAGGGGATTTAAGGTTAAACCAGACAAGATTGATGCCAAATGTTGAAAACTTGATATTGTAGTGTGCTAGAGTTCATCCCTCCCATTAAAATAAGTTGTAGCTTAGTTATTTTATTATTAGTTATTTTAAAGTAGAAGTAATAGTACCAGCTGTCAAAAAGACATTAAAGTTGATAAATTTGCAAACATTCAATATTAATTAAGAAGGGGTCTACCCCGAACCAAAAAACATAGCAAGGGGTCTATGCGACAAAAAAGTTTGGGAACCTCTGATCTAGGCTCTAGATCAGTGATTTCCAAAATCGTCTATATCGAACCCCAGGGGTCTCTGACGACTTGCAAGGGATTTGCGTCAGTGAAAAAATAATACAGTAAAAAATAATGATAGTGGCTCTCTTTAAACCAGAACACGACTTTAATTTTTAAAAGAAAATGTAATAAAATGGAAATCAGATTTTATGCCTGTTTAACAGATTTATTTACTAAGTTTAATGAGGCTAATTTGCAGTTTATATTTTATTAAAACAAACATATATTTTATCAAAACAGGAACCATCATTTCAGTTTAGCTTCCTGAATTAAGCTAAAGGAGTATAATATTGGACGTCGCGAATTTTTCCAGTTTCTCATTTTATTACAGACAATCCACCAGAAAGATGACGTTTTAATCTACGTTCAACATTTAAATGCCCTCTGATCAGATTTTGAAATTAGGTTTGAAAATGCTTTGATGATGGTTATACCAAAGGAGGTAATGTATCATATGGTCACATTGAAGAAAATAAATATCATATTTCAAGAGGAACTGATTGGAATAGGTACTAACGAAGATAAGTGAAGTTAAAAACAAATGTCAGCAATTTTGGCGTTAAAAAGACATACCCGTCATTTATCCCAAATTATAGAACCGAAGAGGTTTAGGGTTAAACTCGACAAGATTGATGCCAAATTTGTTATTGAAAAGCTAGATTCATCCCTACCATTAAAATCATCTCTGTTTGTTTCTCAGTTGTTTTATGAAACAGTTATTTTATGAATTATTAAATTTTATTTTTAAATTAATTATCTTGTGCTTCTTAAATTATAAACACTATATTTCACTACAGTTAAAAATTGAAGTCTTTTAAAGTAAACAGCTCTATACCAGCTGTCAAAAGATGTTTTTGATAAAAGTACAAATATTTAATATGAGGTAAATAGGGGTCTACCTAAAGGAGAAAAGCATGACGAGGAGCCTATTTTTCAAAGTTTGGGAACCTCTGTTGTAGATTAAGAAATGAATAGTCCTTGTAAAGCCAATTTCTAAAGCGCCATTCAAATAAACCAACAGACACTTGTTCATGTAACATAAAACATATTAGGTATCATATTTTTGACATGCCTCACACTACGAGTATGTGATCCTTAAACAAATGTATGCAAATTTTCTATTTTAATCAACATTTTACTGCACTGCAATATCTTAATAATGCAGAATATTAAATGCAAACTCTGCATCTGGATCAATGATAAAATTAATTTTAGAAAAAGCTGTAACATTTTACAGCTCTTTGAATACTCACTTATTTATTTATTTTCCATTTTTGCATTTTTTTAATCTTGTATTTTTAATTTATTCGTTCGCATACGTCAACTACACCCTCCAATTATATATTCCTCCTTCAACGCTACGCGGCTTTTTTTTAACAGTTCCTCTATTTTCGTTCTAAATGAGCAAAATTTACGATTTTTTAGCCCCCTCTTTACCCTCACCCGCTTTCCGCAAGTGCAACATAAAACATAGTTTTATAGCCATTGTGGCCAGTTAACTGCCGCTACAGAATTGCTTTAAATCCCCTTGTAAAAAGCTTCTCGTGGCTTTAGCTATAGGTGAGTATTAAATTGCCACGCTTCAAATTTGAGATTGCAATAAGTAAAAAAAGAATAAAGAATATGGACCGCGGGAAAAAAAAATACCCGCCAAGTTTTTTTTTACGATGGTAGTAAAACAATGATAAAATTCGGTTTATTATAGTATTTAAAGGGTTTTTGAAACTAGGGTAAATTAGGGTGACTTTAGGAGAAAAAAAAAGAAAATTAAGTGTTATCAAGTTTGAACTAGGAAAAGGTTTAATAAGCAAGGGGAAAAAAATTAACGCTCAATTGGCCTATTAAAGTTTTAAGTGCTTCTAAACATCAATCGATTCTTTTTTCATTCGTATCGAGTAATTATTTTTGAGGAGATTTGCAATGTGATGTTTGTATTTGTGGGGAATAAATTAGTTTTTAATTATGAAATAAATTCAGAGAACCAATGTCCTCCAGATGACTTCTGTTGTATTGTGTTGGAAGATTTTAAATGCATTTATCCAATCAAATTTTGACTTGCATGCAATTTATTGTGTACTGGGGGAAAAAGAGTTAATAAGTACGATAAAAGTTGGACCAAATATATTTTTTTTCCGTAAGTTTATAACTGCAATGTCAATTTCCAACAGTTTCAAGGGAAAAATTACCGAAGTTTTTAGGTGGTGTTATTTAGAACATAATTTTTTATAATCTGTAGAATATTGCGACCACTCATTGTACGTTAAAAACAATGCATGGGCATTTTTAAAGGCATTAGTGATAGAAAATAAGGAAAGTTAAATCTATAATACCGATTTCTCTAGATTCTATAAAAATATCTATAGTTAATCTCGTTAAATTACTGTGATCAAGCACACACAGGACAAGTCAAAACTATGGTAGAATTTTTAATGAAATGAGGCTAAAAAGGTTTGTGTGTGAGTTAAAAACTAAAAAAAAAAAAAAATTCAAGCTGAACCTAAATCTTTTTTTTAAAAAAAGAATATATATATTTTTAAGTGCAAGTTTAATTGCTTGAGAGGAATATAAATAAAAAATACTTCATAAATATTTGAGTTATTAAAATACTATAGCCCATGAAAGCGGGACTGTAAATTATGTTCAAATACCATTTATTTTATAAAAAAAATTCTGATTCAAAAGGCTATTTAAACTTTTTAGTTGTTTAAGAAAATGTTCATGGATTTTTTTAATGGTTAATGAACATTCTCTTCTACGGTACCTAATTTAGTAATGTATGGAAATACTAGTTCAACAACTTATGCTCTGTTGATTGTTGCAAGCTGATGTTTGAATTATATATATAAATGAGCACTTCTTTCTTTTAAGAACTACTTTAATTTAAAAATATATATTTATTTTGGTGAGAATAAATAATATAAATTATTCTACGTTTCCTTTCTCCCCTGAAAGCTGGATATTTTCAGTTTATTATCTAATGAGACTTCGTTTTGATTACTTGTGTTGAATCAGAATAAATATGTTTCCTATTTCTTAACTTTTTTTACTGAAAATATAATAGATTAATGCATGTTAACCACGCCTTTTCTGAAATATGACACAATGATTTTTTAAATAATTAAAATACCATTAACTTCCTTCATAGATTGAAACTAAGTAAAAAGAGTAAACATTTTTCCATTTTGAAGAGCCATATATAAAATCATTTCCTACTCTAATATGCATGTATATTTTCTCTTTATGCGATAAAAAGTAGAAAAGGAAACAAGAAAAAGGTACATTTTCTTATGATTTGAGTCATCGAATTAGTTACTAGAAGGGGTGTTCTTTTCCCTTTTATTATACTGTTTTGCGGGTGAAGTCAGTTTTACAGGATTTTTTTTTGGTGATCCAAAAGGGAAAAATTTCTCTAAACATAATTCTATTTTTAACAAAAAATATGTTTGTTAGTAACAAAAAAGTGACATTTAAAATAGCTTTTTATGATTTGTTAGAATTATAGCCCCATTTCTGTAAGAAGTAAATATGTATACTGAATAGATTTAGAAATTTTTTAATTTTGTTTGTCGAATGGAAACAATTGCGTGTATATACATATTAATATATATTTTTTTCTTTTTGTATGATCATTGTGAAATGCATTTCTTCATTTTGAGCAATAAGACCTCTTATGTGCCCTAAAAAATGAAATGTAAGGGGAGGAAAAAAAAAAGAAGAGGGATATATTTAAAAATGAAACAATAATTACTCGAAACGCACATGTATATCTTGGATAATCTACCGAATCTTTTTCAAATTAATGAAGACTAAAAAATTAACTGCGTGTTTATAAAGAAAATAAGGAAGATCATTTCCTCGTTATCTTCTCACGAGAGAAAAATCTAAAAAAGAAAAAAAATCTTATAAAGGAAAATTAATAATAAAAAAATAACATCCCTTATCCAGCGTCTACAGTTCCCGAAGCGAAAAAAAAATGTAATTAACAAGAACTTTCGGAAGTTCAAATACACATATAGGCGTATTACACGCAAGTAATTTCCAAATAATTATGATCGAACTAATTAAAAATTCCGGTTTAATTTAATTGTGTTCTAACAACGGTTTTTCCATCTTATAACGAACTACCTGCTAATTGATACACCCGCCGTTTTATAAATTAAAGAGAGAGATAGGGGAAAAAAGAAAAAAAAAGAAGCTACTAAGAAGAAAACTGCCATTGTTTGTTGTCGTAGTAGTATTACTGATGAAAATTCCATTACTCAAAATTAACTTGAGGTTTTGCTGAGATTTTATTATAATTTTTTGCCTTAAATATTAATTTTTTTCCTACCTCCGCTTAATTTTCTTATTTCATTAGAAGATGATTATTATTACATTTAGTTCCAAGGGAATTAGTCGAAATTATTATTCCGGTTGGCTATATATAAACATTATAAATATATTCTTTTTCTTCCACGCTGCATTTGCAAATTTACTTTATGGAAGGAGGGAGGGTTTGTAATGGTGAAAGGGGGTCGCAGTAGATTGGTTTGTGTGTGAAAGCAGAGGAAGTATTTAAATTCTAATTATCCATCAAGGAAGAGCAGTTTGTCAGCAAAACATGAAAAAAAAAAGGAAAAATAAAAAAATAAAAATAATATAAAAGACAAAATGAAAGATCTTTCAGATTTCTTTTCTGTCTGTTGATGAGCTTTAAAGTTTTCCCTTAATGTAAGTTTTCTGTAATTAAGAACTACAGTTAGAAAGCCCAAGATGCAGAGTAAAAAAAAAAATGGAGCCTGTACATAATCATAATGAAGGGACGAAGAGAAAATTATATAAAAAGAAAAAAAAATTGTTTCATCTGAAGCTAAATTCGACTGTGCAAAAACCTGTATTTTGCATTGGGTGGCATATCCACGACTTACTGATTGTGAAAAATGAAATTCCTACATATATTAAATTTAGCTTGGGAAAAGTTACTAATCGAGATTTAATTACATAGGAATTATCCGTCCAATGTCAGTGCGCCCAAAACTTAGTCCAATTACTCTGCGCTTGCAATCCAGTTAAAAAGTAATTAAATACTATAATTAAATTACCGATAAAATTACGCCATCCGCTCTTGCAATTATTAAAATAACATTTTCTTTGAATTTAATTATGAACTTGCGCTGATTATGAATTAGTCTCTCTGTTTTGGGCTAGATTTTGGCTGCTGGTGTGAGACTTTTTTTTTTATTCGCTTATTGCTGCACTTATTTTGTTGTTTAATTGCTTCAGGCCTCATACGATGATGAGATTCCAATTTTTGTTTTCACTACTAGTGTATTACTGTTTTTTATTATTTTATTTATTAATATTTTTTTACATTTTTTCCCCTTTCCGTGATAACCCCCGAAAGGCGAAGGATGCAGAAATTGATCATAAACTCGTTACGTTATCCGGGAATCAAGGTTCGAAATTGTTATCAGTGATTGCCATTTGAAACGTTTTCTCATTGAGTTCCCATTTGTTTTATTCATTGGAGATTCTCGTTTTCGCACTTATTGCATTTTGGCATTTTTCGCGATTCTTTGGAGGCCTGCACCACTTCATTGGATTTACTTCCTGTTCTTTTAACAGAGGGATGGATTCGATTACAGGCGATGGATTTCTTATTTTCTGCCAAGGCAGTTGAGCCAGCAACGAATTTAATTCACTTGGATAAAAATAAAGTAATTATGCAACAGTGGCTGCATGTTTAATAAGAAAAATTATGAAATATGTCTTTGGGCATACTTGCATGATAAATCACTGAAGTTTGTTACCTTGGAATACATTTAACAATCTATGAAAACAAATTGATGTGCTAAAATTGAAAGATTTATTACATATTTAGACAAAAAAGTAGAATCCCCCCCTTTCCAAATCCGACAAGTATTAAATAAAATTACTGGAGCAATTCAATGGTTAAAAAGTGTTAATTTTTACTTTAAAATTTAATTCTTATTAAAAAAAAATACCATTAACTGATTAATGATTAAATTAATACTATTAGATGATAAATGATTAAATTAATGACTTTAAACGGTTAATGATTATATTAATGCCATTAAACGATTAATGATTGGATTAAATTAATTAAAGCACCATTAAATGATTGATTACTAATTGATTAAAGTATTAATAATTGATTTTAAATGTTGCGTATAAGCACATAAACCACATTTAGAAAAAGAATAATGAATAAAAAAAAAACACTATTTTAATGAATGTGTCAAAAGCACAAGCAGAGAAAAATATTTATATATTGTAAAGTTTAAAAAAAATGTTTTAAAAAAACGGAATTGTTGTTTAGAGTATCTAAAATAGTTAAACAAGAGATAGGTATGTATAAAAAAGCACGACAATTATTGCATAATCAAATAATAACTACTAAATTGTGTAATCCACCAATGTGTATGTCTAGCGAACTTCAAATCCTGCTAAATAGTATAAATTAAAAAATAGGTAAGTTATAAGCATCTTATTTGTCCAAATGAAGGTGATAAATTTTTAGAAGTGTTTTTAAAAATAGGATTTTTTTGTTAAGTGATGAATTTAGCTCAAATCAAAATTTCAATCAACACGAGAGAGAAATAAAAGCAGATTGTTGATGAACTTTAAAAATATTTTTTTAGTAGTTTAATTGTAATAAGAGCGCAGAATTACGAATCGAAGTATCTGATATTGCAAAAAAGGTTATGATTTCTCGCTGTGTTATTTCTGTCGAGTCGTTGGTTCGAATCTTAGTGTCCCTTAAGACTCGAATTGTCGTCCTCATCACATGACCAATTTTTAAAATTGTACGGCCCAGCGTCAGTAACTCTCGTGTAGCTTAAAAGTACGTTGAGTCAATTGCGATATTCAATCTCCGAATTAAAATTTTATTTTCTTTATTAATTGAATGATAGAAGTATCACGATATTTTTAATATTGTGAAAAGAAAATTTGATTTAAAATTCTAAAATTTAAGATAGGAAAAGGAATTTCCTAGAGAATTTTAAAGAGAGTATATTAATGTTATTTTGGATCTGAGCACTAATTAAATCTATTTAGTTTTTATTATGGTAAAGTACAATCTCTTATAACAAGTGATTTCAAATAAAATCGCTCAAAACTTTTAAATTTCAATAAAAAAAAAGTAAACATGAAACATATTATTATAATATTATTATTCCAGTCCAGAAGCTTGATTTTATTCAAATACCATATTATTAAAAATAAAAAGATGCAATAAATTCATACTAATTTTCATACTGATTAAAATATGCAGTTTAATCTTTATTCTATTAACAAGAAAAGAATTTAATAATTACAAATATCCAAGATTATAAACAATATTTAAATTCATGGAAGAGCTTATCTAATTAATCAAGATATTAATAAAAATCTTGTCCAATGTTTTAAATATTACGTGATAAGCTTCATAACAAGGATTAAATTGCAACAAATGTATAACGATATCGTAATTAAAATTTTGGAGTAAAATCAAATTAGCATTTATTAGTTAATGAATGAATAGCATCTTTTAACGTATTTAGATAATACATTGACAATTAATTTAATTTATTATAAAAGTAGATTGTTTTTTTCCTAACAAATAAAAATTAAAAACAAATTTCAAATCAAATATATTAACCTTCTTTTTAGTATATATATATATATATGTGTGTGTGTGTGTTTGTGTGTGTAGATGTATATTGTTGGTATTTCATTGTATTATGTAAAAAATAAAATATTTCAAAAGATGTGTTTCACATATTTTAAATTTAAAAAAATAGTTTTCAGGAAATATTTACTTACTCTGTAGAGAATGTAGAAAATTATATATATAAAATAGTTTTATATCTTGAGCTAAAGCACCCCCATTTTTTCATAGTATTTAACCTAAAACTAAAAACATAAAATTACCCGTGGATGTACCAAAAAACAAAGAACTGGAAAATGTACATTGTTGATAAAAGACCCATTTATAATTGATAGAAGAAGTCTCCATACCCAAAAGAGGGTATAATTAAATTTGAACGAACTAAGTGAAGTGAATTCATCTCAGTTGAGAGACACAGATAACTCCTTTGATGACCAAATAATGGGTTCTAGTTTATTGCAACGAACCGGGGTGAATTAGAAGTTACTAAAATGGAACTTTACTTGTCAAAAAGTGCTTATTCAGAATGAAATGACTACAGCGGAAAATTCATGAAAAATAATGCAATTGTAGAAAGACGGACAATGGATGTCAGATGGAAGGGCGTGGTATATGTTGTCCTATTAAATGGAGTGGAGGCTGCATTCAAACATATGTCGAGAATGACTTTACATTCTTATTCTGACAGAGAATATCTCCGATTTTTTTAATATTCTTTTTTCTTCTTCAATTTATGCCTGTCAAATAGATTGCGAAACCCACTTGTTTTAAAATTTCTTTTAGTCTCTCTCAAAAGAGTAAATTTATAAATTTTCTTTATAAACAATGAATCAATTTCATAAGATTTGTCAATGATAAGTGATTCGAATGTTTGGTTTGGTTATTTTTGTAGTATTTAAATTAAGGTAGCAAAATTGCCAAATGAGAGAAAAAAGTGGTATTTTTAATGTATTATATTAATACGCAAGTCATTAGGATTTGAAATATTAAATCATTAGAATGCAAAGCAATAGCTACATATTTAAATTTAAGGTACAAGTTTTTATAAAAAAAAAAGCAATAGAATATATACTATAAGCATGTTCATACCAAGAAAGTTATATAGTCATTATATTACTTTGAAGTGTGAAGGTGATGAACAATCAGTTAGGAAATATATACATGCGGCTTATTTCAGTTTGTTGCTTAAATTTAAGAATTCTGCTTCGTCTAAATTTGTATTTATGTATAAATAAACTACCTAAAAATATTTTTAAATTTAGAGTAAAATGCAATTTAAGTAATAAATTATTTTTTAATTTGAAATTTTTTTATATCTTTAGTTGAAAAATTCCCTCAATTACGTATTTTTTTTTTAACGAAATCGAACCTTTTGTAAAACTTTCTCTCCCGTTCTTATAGCCCCTTTTACTTTTTGATAATATTAATACTTCTCAAGCTTTCTCTTCTACCTATCTCCTTTTTCCATGCCTATCTCCCTCTCATAACTCAAAGATCTAACGTACCTTTTTGTTAATATGCCAATTCTCTGATTTCTTAAAATTATTGTTTCAGTTACCCTTAAAAGTTACATTTGTTAAAAAAACTTTTACGGGACATGAGCATTAATTGATGTCCTCCAGTCATTGTTGATTCTCATATTTTGAAACTGGAAAGCTTTTAAATGAATCTTAGAACAATTAATTTCGTTCAAGACTTTCCTGGTATTTGAATTGGTAAAACGATCTGTAGCTTAATTCATCGTTATTATTGGAAATGTTTTGAATGATGTTTCCAAGAACAATTTTGAAGTTTCTAGACTTTCGTCGTAAATAATTTTTTGTCTGACTTGTTTGCATACCTTCTAGAAATCGTTCAAATATCCTTAAGAATACAAGTATCGTATGTTATCAACAAATTAAAAGCTTGTCCGAAATCATATTCAGAATATTATGATACATTCTTACATATAGCTTACATAGAAGCTTTTCCCCATATTTTTTCAAACTTCGTTGTATATATATGTATTAGCCACAGTAGTACTATAACAAACTCCTGGCCTTTGGAACCAGGATTGCAGGTTTAAACAAAGTTTTGCGGCTAGCCAACCTTCACCTGCATTTGCCAATACTTTGGGTCATAAGGAAAGTAAGGAATATCAAGAAAAGTTTAACTATATATATATTTCATTTTTTTAAAAAGTATTTTGATTAAGGGTGAGAATAACTATATTATGAAAGCAATGTACGTAAACAATAATGTAGTATTTAAAAAAAACATAAATATTACAATCAAATATGAATATTATTGTTGTTGTGAATATTTTTCATTCAAGAAACGTATATTGTTTCATTAAAAGTAAGTGGTTTGATTGAAAATAGAAATTTCTTCCATCATCATTTTTTCTAAACAGAGAAATTAGATAGTTGAATACTTTCATACATTACTGTGATATATAAATTTTATGTTAAATATTCATCACATTATTTGCTCTTGATATTTTGTTTCATTTCGGACAGAAATTTTTCACTTTTCTACTTTAAAAAAATTTTATGATCACTTTGATCCATTTAATTTCGACACTGTTTCAAATGTTCACTGTTTTAATTTTTTTTTTTTCACTTTTCTTTTATTTCATTATCTTTTGTATTTCTTCATCGTTATTTCATTCATTTTTTTCTTACCAGCTTTAGCTTTAAAATTAGTAAAGATAGTTTTTATTCGTAAGTTATCAAAAATTGGTAATGAATTCATGTGTCCATTTTTTTATTTAATCAAATTTGTATGTGATTTTTCATATTTTTAATGCTTTTTAACTACCACTCTCTTTTGAATGAATTTTATAAAAAAAATATTTCCAAATTTATAGTAAGTCCATATGAATTGATCGCTTAAATATTATTTATAATTAAAACTTGACATTTTTTAAATAGATCTTATGCAAGTTTATCAATTTATTCTTTAAAAAAAAACGAATAGATTTTAATCATATCTGTTTTTTTTTTTGTCTTATTTAAGATTGCAAATTTTAAAAAGTTCATGAAAAAAACGATCAACTCTATTTTGAAAAAAGTTAATGTACACCTTTTGTTTTGATAAGATAGTGTTGGGAAGTTATTGATTCCAGTCATTAGAAATGACAAGTATGAAAGTGTCAAAAGAAGCTTGGGAGGAAAAAATATCTCGGAATAAAAGATATAAAATTTTTTACAAGAATAACTTTTCTAAGAAATAGTTTTGATGAAAACACTGACCCGTTTCATAAAATGCTAATGGAATTAGCCTCCTTAATAGTAATCTGGTAATTTTCATCTTCACCGGCAACAATGAAGCTTCAGCGCCATCTAGTACTGAAAGAAAGAAACTTCCACCTACTTTCTCGAACTATGTGAGTATAATAAAATAACTAAAATAATGAAGCCCGTCGTGGAAATTTTTTTATTTATCTCGAACAAATCAATCCAAGACATAATAAATTAATTTCAGAACATGAAAATATTTTGTTTATCTCTGAAAGAACTACGGAGAAAGAATTTTAGTCAAATTTTTTTTGTCTCAAACTTTATTTTTTGTCATCTGAATGTATTATTGAAATTAAATAATCTTAGTATGTGGAGAAATCTGTATTTTTTACCACTTTTAAATATTTTGTATTATTTTGTATGCATAAAAAACTTTTTAATGTATTTACCAAGTTTTAAATAGCTAAACATATGATTATATTGAAATGTTTATTTTCGAAAATAAACGAATCAGTATAATTATATTTGTTTATTTTGTACTAAACTTAAAAATTTTAGTTACAAAAAATATAGTGACGAACTTTTTACTTGGATTTCTCCATTAGAAATTCAAGATTTCATGATTCCGTCTTCAATGAAAGCCAAAAAGAGAAAAAAAAAAGTGTCAAGAAATTTTTAATTTAAAATAAATTTTATTAAAGATTTTTTTAAAAAAATTCCAGTGACTTTAAGGAAACTTTTTAAAAACGTTTTCGATTTTTTTACTTGAAATAAAAAAAAATAAAGATTAGTTTAATGATTCTGCAAGGCTACTACATATTTCTATATATACTACACACACGCACGATGAATATAAAGTATATTACGCTAAAATTGTGCACATGCTCTCAGAAAAATTAGTATTCATTTAAGTTATGTACCTAATAAGGAATTCTGGACTTAAAAAAAAGTTGAAATGTTTATTCTCTTGGTTAAAAAACGTTGCGAATTATATTGATCTTCGAAAAATATCAGGAAGCCGAGTAAGTGAAGATATAAATCCATATAACTTGTTGCTTTTTAACCGTTTTCCAGACAAATGCCAGAGGTCTTCCTTATTTTGCAGGAAACACTTGTCATCCAAAACTGTATTTTTTATATATATTTCATTTGATTCCAGAATTCATCTTATTTTCAGAAATTACGAGATACATCAGAAATTCAATAAATTTTTTTCCCTCGCCAAAGTTGTCAAAATAAACAAGATTATTTATTTGTCGATGTAATTGATTATGTCTTCTTCCTGTTTGTTCAATATCACATAGAAATTGATTCTTTAAAATTACACAACGAAGTACATTACTTGTGTCGCTGAAAGTGAGATTTATTGAGCTAAAAAAAACTTGCGCAAAGACACATGCTTCGATAGCAATTCAAAGGAAATAATTTGTCCTATTAGCGATAGGGAACTCCGCAATGACATCAGGGATATTAATATGGAGGTATTCAAATTTTGGTGTACACAGTTGTTAAAGTAAAATTTGTTTTTCAATTCTGTTTAATAGAAATGGAATAAGTATTGAGAAATTTTTAAAAAGTTATTTATGTAAATAAAGTTGATAGTGCAAAGTGTGGAAAATTTCCTTTCGAAAACATAAAAGTTTAATTCGAAATATCTCGCTTAAAGTACTAAGTAAGCTGAGATATAAAACTAATATTTCTTTTCCAAAATTGTTTTTTAAGGAGTTTTTATTATTTGAATTTTGAATAAATTATTTTAAAAAATTCAGCTTTATTTCGTTATAACTAGTAATGAAAATTATCTCTAAATCTGGCATTATTTAGAAGTATCATTTCTGGAATTTTTTTAATCAAAACTTTATATAGCCATTATTTACAAGTTGTTGATTTTTGAAACTTTTTTTTAAAGATGCATTTAAAGATAAATATTTACTGAACGAAGGTTTTTAATTAGTGAATTTCTTGAAGCATGCAATTTCTCTTATGTACTAACTCTGTGCTTATATTATAAAATTTGTATATTTTAATTATAATTTTTGCTTTATGTGATCATATTTATCTCTCACATTCTTATATATTAGGATTCTGAAAAATCATACCTTAATTTAAGATAAAAAAGCTAACGATTGTATACCTTCATTTCTCTGTTTAATGGTGCCAACATTACCAAAAACAAGTGCAATATTTTTTCATAATTATTCTCAAAATTTAGGTCTGTTTTGAGTACTGTATTCAAGTTTCGATTTCTGAGGAAACGCATTAGAATACTGTTATGGAATCGGTCAGGTTAAAAATTCAGTAACAAATAAAACAAAAATAATATTTATAGAAAGTATAATTAATGATTAAGCATATCGGTTTTAGGATATATTTTTTCTAACTGTATTTATCACCTTTTTCTTTCTTTTTTTTACAAGATTACTACGAATTTATAGTATAATTTATATCTACCACACAATTCAAAATTTTCGATGAAAATAATATTGGAATATAGTTTATCTTACGAATTGAATGTGAATATCTTATGAATTTAGTTTCATATACTTATTTTTAAACCAAAGCTTTTTGATACATATATGGTAGAAACATACCTCTGGCTATACTACTTGTTTGCCGATATTGAGAAACATTAAAGTATTTCATTTCACCATTCTTTACTATATTTTTGCTTCAATAAAAGTTCAAAGATAACATATTTGCTTATAAACTAATTATTTCCATAAAATAACCAGTGTACAGATTAAATTTAATTTCTCAACTCATGTCTGAACAAGTATATAAAGATCTGGGTTTATGAGTTTGTTTATCATTATTCGTGTGGAAATTCGGGAAATACCCTGAATTATGCAGCGCTGAGAAAATTGTACCTTACTATAAACAATGCTAAGTAAAATGAACAGGATGAATATCATTTTTTTCCCTTACTATTTTTGTTTTTATCGAAATCTCGAGGCAGGTGAATATTATGCGGGGTAAATAACAAGCTGAAGGGCAGCTTATAATTATTTCAATTATTATTATTTTTTTTTTGGCGTAGAATGTTAAGTAGAGATTTTTCTAGTGAACTTAACGACTTCATCGCTTGCAGAAAAAACGATTTTATTTTCCATAAAATGGACTTCTCGTTATTTAAAAAAACATTCATATTTAAAAAAAGATTTTATAAATAAAATATTTGCTGTTTTTTTATTATTAAATATTCTGTCGGAAACAGTAAGCATTTTTACATAATCGTATGCTGTTATAAAGTATTCTGTGGATTGTCTTATTTCAGTGGCTTTAATAGATATTTGTAACAGTTAAAAATATTTCTATACTATTATACAATTTTTAATGCAACTCTGGCAAAAGCTCTTAACTCAGATTTGAATTGTAATGTTAGGTTAAATCTAATAATTTTTGTTAAATTAACTTCGGGGTAATGTTTATGTGAGTAAAGTGCATTTAAATTTTTCAAGTACTTTCATGTGTTTAGCATTAATGTTATGTTTTAAAATGGCATTTTGTGTTAATTTTTATTCTTTCGTATTTAATTTAAATTCTTAAATTCTTGGAATTTTTTGAATTAGATTTCTCTTAAATACTTGTACTTTATTTATTTTGCCATAGATGTACATTAAGAAATTTATGCAGCAATTTATGTACAGTTCCATATATATTTATATATGCTAATTTATTTAATACAAAAACTCGACTAAAAAGCATCCTGTAACAATGCTATTGTTATAAATAGTTTATGCCGAAATATTTCGAAGCTTATTGGTACATACTGAACCAAGAATAATTGGTATATAACTCAATAAACAAGACAAAAATATCGTAATGTTACTGCTACTATACTACCAGTAACAAAATTAAATATTCTCCATAACTACAAATAAATAATTACTCCTTGCATTAATACTAGCTCTAATAAATGTTTTCTTGATGCCCAAATTCATCCATTTGAGCTGATTAACGCGTTCTCCTTCTGAAATGATGAAATACATCTTAGGTTAATTAGTATAGATCTCAAAGGAATCGCGACCTCTTAAATTAATTTATTAATATGTATATGTTCCCTGTACTGGAATGAATCTACTGTTCGACGCCATTCCGTCTTTCCAGAAGCCAACACTGACACTCATGATTACCAAGAACAAGGAAACTATAAAAAGCTTAGGCCATCGGAAACATTTTTTACGCTTAAAAAGACAAAACTATTTGAAATATTTTTCCAAAAACCGACCTTAAATACTCCTCATAATTTTTCACTTTTTCCTCTCCTCTCTTCTGCATCAGCCTGACTTTTCCAACATCCGCTCTTTCCTAAGTCAATTTCCGCTTGTAAATTTTATTATTAGTATATTTTTTATTTTTCATTTATTTATCGTTTTTTTTTAATATTATTTTCTTTTTCCACTTTGGGTTGCTTAATGCACGGTGCACCTTTCCCACAAGCAGATGGTGGTTATATTAAAAGGAAAGGTTTTTATTTTTATTTATTATTTTTTTTATTTATTTTAGCTGAGTTGACTAAAACAGTTCTGCTTCTTAAATCCAGATGCTAGTTTTGTGTGATTTTTTTTATCTCTCTCTCTCTCTTTTTTTTACACCATCATCAAGAAGAGTTAAATTTTTCGAGTAACTCACTACTGAGTATTATTAAATTTTCTGCTACCAATTTTCTTCGAGTTATAAGAGATTTGTTTTTTCATCACCTTGCAAACCCACTTGTTTTTAAACAAGTAACTCCATTATTTTGGAATTAAGAGTCGAAAAAGATGATTGTAGCTTTTATGCATTTCTTTATTACTTAAGGTGTTATTATTAAAATATATTTCTCTTGCCTAAAAGACTGCAGGTTCAAGGGAAAAAGACCGAGAGAAGTTAGAGAGAGAGAGAAAGAGAAAAGATGTGCTTTTTCTTTGTTTACGACGATAATGAGTGAATAAAATGATGACGAATATTTGCGGAGAACAATTGAACCTGATGACTTGGCGATTGCGGTAAAAACTGATGACCAAGTGGAATTTTTTTATTGTTATTATTATTAAACAATAGATTTTGAATTCTCTCCCTTCCCCTTAAATTGAACGCCCCTCCTCCCCCGTCTTAGCACTTTTATCACCTCCCTAATTCCAGTTCGCGATTTTCAGAGTCTGCTGAACAAAAGAGGAGTGCAAAAACAATTAGATGAAGGCAAATTAAAAGGGAATTCCACAATCGCCTCCCTACCCCGCCACCTCCAAGACATCTTTTCAACCCGGTAAAGAACTTAAATATGGCAGCAATTTTCAAAAGGTGGGAATGAATTTTTTTTCTTTTTTATCAAATCTTCGAGAGGTGGCATCCTTTGTTCTGCCCATAGGATTAAAACAAAAACTTACCCTCGGATAAAACTTCAAAAAGTTTAAAAACGCATAAAACTTCGCTCGATATTTGTGCCGGGGAGAGTTTTTTATTCTTTTTTTTTTGTGTCTTTCCATCGCTTTTCTCTTTATGATGATGACAAACTTTTCAGTCATTTTGGATGTTTTTAAAGGCCTTTTTTTTACCCCTTAAGGATTTTAATTGCATTAAAGCATTAAAAAAAATAAATATGCCACGTTTAAATTAGTTCGGATTTTTTTTCTCCGTTTAATTTAATATTTCTTAGTGTGTATTATTTAGCTTATATTAATTTTGTAAATGCTTTATATTTGTTAAATTTCCTTCATCACATTATCACAATTTAAATTTTTTCAATATATTTGTATTTTAAAAAATATTAACGCATAGTCTGATCTAACCATTAATATACTTCATGAAATGTAGTTTTGGAAATCGAGAAATTATTGTTGTGTTTAAAAACAAGACATCTGTGTGTGTAGTAAATTCTCTATAATGGAATAAATGGTTCTACAGGAAACAAAATAAAGTAATTTCTTAATGATTTGTTTCTCTTTTTTTTCTTACTAAAATTGAATTTAATTTTGTCTGAAAAGTGGCTTAGAAAACTATTTAATGAATGCTAAAATTATTTTTCAAATTTTTAGAATTCTTCAAATTTTTTTCATTTTTCTTTAAAAAAAAACGATACTTTATAATTATTAATTTTAAAGAAATGATAATAAACTTTAAGAAAATTGCAACTTGTTTTCGTAAATAAATATCATATCAAATTTTTTTTTTAATTTTGGATCAAACGATTTTTTAAAAATCTATTTTCATTTATGTAGCAAGATACAGCTAAAGCTTTTCATCTGAAATAAGATAAATTTGAAAAAAATAAAATAAAAGTAATTTAGAACAGATTATTTGCACTAAAATGTTATGATAATATAATGTGTGGTTTTTACAAAGTATAATTTTCATTTCTATACATTTTAAAAATTTTGTATCAATAAAGGTTAAATATATGTATTGTGTTTTTGTTTGTATGTGATAATTTGATCAGGACATTCAAAAGGTAGGAATTTTCTTTGTCATTTAATTTATGAAGAAACCAAAAATATCTATATAAATATTTAAAAATAACTGAGAGAAAGAAACTTTAAAAACTGTGAAACATGAAATGTGTGGAAAGCTTGACTGTTCCAAAATGTCCTTTAAGATTTGATTAATATTTCTATGCATGTGTATATACATTTATAATTATTTATTAGAATACATCTGGTTTTCGTTAATTTTGTAATGACAGTTATTTTTAAATTAGCAGGTTTCTTTTTTTTTCTTTCATTAAAAATTATTTCCTTGTAAATTTTCTTTTTATAAAACGTTACAAAATAAAATGAATTTATAAAAGATGAGGTATTATTGTGAAATAATGTGAGGTATAATAGTGAAAGTATAATATTTCTCGTTCAATATTGTTTTCATCTGTATATATATATATATATATATATATATATATAATATATATACATACATACATATATATATATATTATTATATATATATATTATATATATATATATTATATATATATATACAGTCGACTCTCGATAATTCGAAGTTGAAGGGACCAATGAAAAACTTCGAATTATCAAGAGGGTAGGAAAAAACTCCCAAAAAACATGAAGATAAATTTTTTTCTAGCACATTTAAATTTGAAACTGTGTAATAAAGCAACAATTGCACATATGTACAAAAATATTTTTAAGTATTTTTAAAAAGTACATAATATATATATACAGTATAAATATTATACAGAAGTTAAAAGTCCTGCATTAAAGAACACATTTATATATTAAAAACAACTATTAAAAAGAACATATACTGTACATAATAAATTTTTTTTGACGAAAAAATCGGCTGCCTTTTTTTGTTTTTTGGCATTCAGCCTAACTTTGTCAATAGATTTTTCTAGAATAAATGAAACTTGAAAAATGTCCGCATCAACATGATTTTCAAGGAAAAAGTTGTGTAGTTTGTTTAGTGACTCTTTAGCTTCTGCCAGTTATCGGAGTCAACTCCGGTGGTCATCAAAGGGGGACTACGTTACAGGGGCGACAAGCAGAAACAATACACCACAAAATGCATAAGGTCCAACCTTTTTGCTACAGGACTTTACATGATAGTGAGTGTTTGAATTGTCGAGAGTTTAATAAGATCACTTCGAACTATCGCGTATTCTATTCCGGCCAGCCACAGAATTTACTTCGAAATAATGAGTGTTCCAAAACGTATTGTTTTAGTTCGAAATATCAAGAATTTTTCTACGGACTGAACATATACTTCGAATTAGCGAGAGGTTCGTGTTATCGAAAGTTTGAATTATCGAGAGGGGACTGTATATATATAATAAAAATAATATATATATATAACGTTTTATAAGAATAGTGTATATTTTTTTTCATGCGAGAGTCTTATTTTCCTATATGTAATTCCTAACGAAAAATCTATAGAAATCTTACGAATAGTTTTATATTTTCAAAGTTATAACTTACAATGTTTACTATTCTACATTTTTCTCTGCTTTTGAAAGTAATTTTCTTTCTCTTATCAGTTTTGCCAACAAAATTCTATCAGCGTTAAAAACAGGTATTGCATTCCATATGAAAATTCCTATGTATCTCATAAATGCAGAATTTATATACTTTATTTTGATCATTCAACATTTTGTTTTTATAAATAATTAAAATTACGTAACTGCAACCATTATTTTTATTTATTTATTTTTATTCGAACTTTTTCCTTTTTTCCGAACTGTTATCGCTTAAAACTGCATTGTAACCTCTTTTTTATTTCTTTACTGATTCATTTCCTTTGAATTCTAAGTGCTACCCTTTTTAACCTAAAGTTCCGATTCTTGTATTCTTTTAAATAATCATCATTACAAACTTTTTCGCAGTAATGCGTAGTAAAGGGGAAAAAATAGTTCCATTTCAACTAACATGTTGTGGACGCAACGCCTATGATCTTTCGTATAAGTAATTCTAATCCTTAAAAATATTAAGAGACGTGCTCCGACTTCATTTCGAACTCGTCCCTCTCCCGACCCCTCTAAAGTCCTAGAGGGTCTGCATTATTAAATCAGAAACTATTCTTCCGAAAATTTCATCTTAAAAACTGCAACTCCGATCGTATGTTCTTCCCTTTGATCAGTAGCCTTTGTTGGAAGGCGCAGTAAAAGAATACTCTTTATTTCATTCATTTAGTTAGCGGGGAAATCTGATAGTCCCTAAATTTCATTACGCTCATTTAAAGTGTCCACCCTTGAATAATTATCCACACCAATAATTTAATCGTTTTTTTATTCGCGTTTATAAGTATCAAAGCGTCCCCTTTTTGGGCTTGTAGCTAAATCAGTTAGAACCTCCCTCCCCTTCCCTAATTAAGCGGATTCAAAGAGGTAGTTGGATTGTTATTCGCACCAGGCTGAAGGCCGCAAATAAAAGACGTTTTAGTTCATTGCTAAAATGATTAAGGTACCCTAAGAAAAGTTAAATTCAGTTATTGAAATCTGTCGGCCATTACCGCGCTTTTACTACCTGAATTATGCAACACCCCCAGTAGAAAGGAGAAAGAGCAGTAATGAGAAAACATTTTCACAACTTCTTTCGTGGCTGGCTTATTTATTTCATTTAAAGGGGTTTTAATGCCCACGCTGTTCGTCTAAAAGGCCTGTAACGCGCCAATTAGGTTCTTCATCAAAGTAGAGAGTTTTAGGAGAATGCTAAAATGGTACACCTTTCTCAGAGCAACGGCGGCTTCTTGAGACTTTTTTTCCCCTCCCTTTTCCTTTATAGTTCTCGTTCTCTAATTCGACTGAATCACCTATCCTTAAAATCCATTTCACTGAACCTTAGACCAACACTCATTCTGGAAGTAACAGTCGTTGAAATAAAACTGAAAAGTTGTTTTGGCACATATTTATTATTGAGAACCAAAATGTTCATCTTTGAAATCTTAATAAGACAGAGTTCGAATAATACTGTAATTTCTTAATGGTTAAGCATTATTCTTTTTTTTTCTTTCTGTTTTTGAAGTTGCACATCGTAAAAATTAATTACATGCGAATTTATTGGGTATGGATGTATATATTGACTTGTTTTTCTTACTTTCCATAAAATAGATTGAAAATAAAAAGATATTCCACTGTTGATGTTGCATTTATTATACTTTCATTGTGTGATTTCAACTTTTTAACATGAATTACACTGAAATGCAAAAAGTCAGACGAAGTTGCATCTCATAAAAAACGTCATTAGAAGTGCTTTATCAGGGTTTTCATCATTTATGTTTTTTATTCATGTGAAAATTTGTCTGATGAGATTATAGCTGCAAGATGAGAATTAACAGACTCCGAACGCTTATTTTTAGTTGGAGCTAGATGAATGGGGCATTCCATTTCGAAAATTGTTTGGAAGTTCAATATTCTTGGATCCATATTGTCAAGAATTTGCCAAAAATATATGTTAAGGCAGCGTTTCTCAAACTGGGGAAGGGGTGTGCTCTTCTAGGGGGCATGATATCCCTATGTGTGGACGACGCAGTGGCCGTCTGCGTGTACTAAATGATTCAAACTGTGAACAACACTGATGATGAGCAACACCGGGGCAAAGAAGAGCAACAATTGATTTGGTCCGTATGACAGACTTGTACAGCGTGATTTGAAATTGATGAGGTTTGACAATAGAAGACCGACTCGTATGTTTTTACAAACAACATGGTATCGATTGTTAGTAAACTATGTCTATTGGGCTCGTGATCATATCGATTCAACCTTAGATGACTTGCAAAAGCATTACTACCTCAGAGGGGAATCATTATTCAATTTGGTAAGAGCTGATGGTAGATTTCGAGTGTGGCTCAAATTGTCAGCAAAGTTCTGTGCAAGTCGGCGATATATCCATAATGGTGTTCACCAGCGGTGTCAAACACGTGGGCCGCATGCGGTACGCAACGTACATTTTTGCGGCCCGGCCAATATATTGGCACTCAATAAAATATTAAATAACAAACAGACGTAGAATAAAAATAAAATAGGTAGAATTCGAAACGTTTTTTTTTAACTATACTCTTTTTTTTAAATTATTATTAAACAAAATGCGTACATTTACTTCGAATATATTTATTAATTTTTTTTGAACATTAAAAAAAAGGAACCCTCAACTTAATATAAAATAGGACTTGCTGCCCGTAATGACGTAGACTGAGTCTTCTGGTTAATATGAATCTCTCAATAATGGGCTGGAAAAGCTTATGTTCAGCTACTTGGAGACTTTGCAATCATTCATTATCTTTATGCATTGAAACAATAATGGAATTTCCCTGGATAACAATGAGCCATGCCATCGTACCAATAATCATTCGCTATTGATTTGAGGAACATTCCGGACAACTCCAAAGAATTATTTGGACACCTAGATTGCATGACATAAATCCCATCTTATATATATGTATTGTAAAGGTGAAATTAAAGATTAGTTTATGGATAAAACCCTGCTTCGTCAATACTTTCTCGATTATTAACAACTGTAAAGGCTACATGTCTAAATACTTCTTTAGGGTTTTTGCAACGATTGGTTGATTCGATGCCACATCGCGTTGCTAAACTTCGCTGAACAAAAGGACGTCTTACATGATATTAGAAAGTATCCCATGACTTTTTTTTTTGGAGCTTTAGTGTAAGGCTTAAAATATCATCTGATTGACGATTAATCTGTTTTACTATTTTTATTTGAAAACTTCCTTAATTTGTAAAGAAAATCTAATTTTTCAATTGTAATTAATTGCAGCTTTTAGTAATTTTCATTCAAACATTTATAACTAATAATTTTTATTTTTATTTTAAGATTGAATCAATACATGTCGCTTATTCAGTCGGCTAAAATCCGTACGAGCCGGCGAATTATTCAGATAAGGTAGCTGTATAATAGTTTGCGGCTTTTATTACCTTAATTTAAATCTAGATCTCATTAAGACCTGGATAGTTTATTTCTTAGAATCTTCTTATCAGAATGGACATTAACCTAAATATTTACACTTTGCTTGATTACAAAAACCCACATTAATTTTTGATGTTCCATCTTTTCATTATACGTAATTCTGATATTAAAAGCTTTTTCATTAATTCTGTAGTAATACTTCTTTTCTACTGTCAAAGCGAGAATGAAAGAGAACATAACATACACAAATCACTTAAACCCCCTTTCCCTCGGTACACACGGCAGCCCGATTGCCTTTTGACATACCTCGTATGTTTTAAAAATGTCCCCTGTCCGTTCGGGACGCTATTAAAACGTACTAAGTTATATCCACCTTTCGATTTGAATATTAAGTGACCATATCTATTTGCCGATGTAAATATAGACAAAAAAACCGTTTAAGTAGATGAGTTCATTAAATCTACAGTCCATTATTACGCCTACAGTCCATTCTGCTTCCAACTCACGTATTACCTCGACTTACTATGTCTCGTACGATTCACTCGATTTGGACAGTTCCCTGTGCGCTATGTGTCTACTGCATAGTTGTTCCCTGAGAATGATAATGTGCATATTTATTGTCTACGGGATGGCCTACGAGTTGGTAAAATTTAACCTTCGATTTTCTGATCTTCCTACTATAGGCGGGTTGCAAAAACAGAAGATAAAAAAAAAAGTTCCATTTGTGACGGTTCGTGAGGTACTGGCTAATTTTTTAATACTTCGTGCACAGCATATCGAACCTCATCTGCATAGTGAGAATAAAATGGTCTATTTTCGGTTGATATTTAATAATAGAGTTTCGAAGGCTCCCTGCTAAATAATTAAGCAAATTGTTTAATTTCTACTATCGTTTAACATGTATTTATTACTTTTGTTTGTGTTTCCACATATTGTATCTTGACTATGTTGTTTGTTAGATTATAGATTAATTTAAATTTTATGTGTAACAAATTAGATGGATATAAATTCTTTGAATAATTATTTAAAATTCTAAGTTAGTATTATTGGCATTTAGTATTATTATTCCATTAAAATGAAATTTTAAGATATGTCCAAGATTAAAAAAATTAACCATAACAGAAATATGACATGCTTTATTTTATTTTATGATGATCTTTATTTTTAAATGTCTCCAACACGTGGCAGACTTTGTTGTAAGTTTCAGTATCCTCCTAATGTTAAAACTCATTAAATAGGTATTTGTTATGCAAATTTTTAAAAAAAATTCTACTTAATTTTGTTGACCTGCAAAAAAAGACTTTTTTGCCAATGTTCTCAATTTTCATATACCGCATAATCCATCGTATAACATGCACTTTTAACACAAAAAATAAGATAGAAATTTTGCGCGTGTGCGTTATACGCCGGGAATAAAAATGGTAGCTTTAAAAATAAAAATAAATTAGCTTTAAAAAGGCTTTCATACATATATCAATGACATACCTTAGGAATTTAAAGGGTTGTAGTTCTAGAAATATGCTATTTTTTCGAATGCCTGGGATAACACCTCGAATAAATGACTTCAAAACGCTCAAATAAATATCAGGTTTCTTCGTAAAAAAAGGTACGCCTTATACGGAGAATATACCTAAAAATTTAAAAATGCAATTTGATAGCATAGATACGCGTTATACATCAAATTAAACGGTGCCTCTTTTTTTAGCGTTTCATTTTCCAAAGATATCTGATTACTTTAAGATGGCTCACAAGTAAATGTCTTACGCAATTAAAGAAACATTACACAAGCATCTGTACAATCTAATCAAAATTTTTCTTCTTGCTATTTTCATGTTATTATTATTGAATCATTGTCTTTCAGGATGACAATTATTCTAATTCATGCAAAAATGTTTTATTATTAGTAAAAATAAAGTATTAAATTGTACAATGAAGAAAATTCAAAATAATGAATAAGAGATGTTTGCCTTAATTTCCTTAATTATCATTAGTAAATTTAAAAAAAAGGAGATTGAATAAATCCAACATTTAAAAAAAACTTATTTACGAACTTTCCTTTATTTACTTAAAAAAAATATCCTCATAGTCAAAAATATCCTTTTTCTGTTGTATTGAAGGAGCCTTTTTAATGAACAAAACAACATGTACTACTATAAGGGAACCCTGCACAACGCAAACTATTTATTTTCTTCCATCAACTGACTTCTTCCAGCCTAGAAGCCCCCAAACGATACTTCCTAATTCCGCATCTTCTTCAAAAAGTATACAAGTCCATTTTTCTACATCTCATTATTTATGGTGTACGTAAACATTAAATATGGCATCGGCTTGACAAGTCGTATTGGGCGTGCCCGTTCTTTAGTCCCTTTTTAAATACTTAATGAAAATAAAGCTTTTTAAGATGGGGTCGTCCTAACCTATATACCCTCTTCCCCTCAAACGTGCCTCTTGTGGCCCGGTCGTAGTTTATTTTCAATTAAATTGAGTGTCTTTGTGGGTGGCATAAAATACGGTGTTTAGTATTAGGGCGGGTGGAATTAATTTTGTGATAAAAGGGTACAACAGGGTGTTGTCCAGACGATAGGGGTGATACTTTCTACTCTATCGTCTGCCCCGATGCGCTATCTGCCTTGCCACGGTGTAAAATATTCAATGCCGAATTGGTTTTCTGGGATGTAACTCTCGGAAAAGGAAGGAGATGATGAAGAGAAATAATAGCCGTAATGTGGTGCAATTTAAAAGGGTGGGAGTTCTCGTATTTTGCCTCGGGAGATGGGCTCTGTGGATCTTTTATGGTGGACTTGTATACAAAATGAAAGTATTCTTATTATTTATTAAAAATTGATTAACGAAAGAAAATACTTGACTGTAAACTAACTTATATATGTTTTTCTTTTTGCTTGTCACTTTCCCTTGCTAAGTAATTTTTAAAAAACTTATCTTATAGTATTGTTAGCAAATGAAAATTTCGCTAATTTCTCTCTTATAAAAACATTGAATGGAAAACATTTTTAAAGTATTAAAGGTGAAATTACCGATTTCATCTGAATCTAAACTGATTCTAAATTGAACCCCAAATCCTCAACACGTTTTTGTAAAAAAATAAAGAAAAATATTGTAAAATCGTTTATAAGTATCCAATATTTGCAAAATTTAACAAAATTTAAAATGAAACTAAATAAAGGGAAATAATTAATTTATTTTACCAGTATTAAAAACTTTTAAATCCATACATAAACCTGTTTTACCGCTATAACTGTCAATGTCATGTTCAATTCCCCTCATCCAACAAAGTTTTCCGCCTTCGATTCTATACCATACTCTCGATTTTCAGTAGCATTAACATTAGGAAAAAAGTGCTGCTTAGATTTAATAAGTATGGTAAATTTATTTGTTTCGACAACAATAACATGATGAGTTAAACTACAACTTTTGAAATTTAACTTTATAAATTATGATTAATTTAACTACATTTTATTATCTGTATTGAAAGCATTAATTTAGAAATGATGATTCATGCTTAAAAAAGCCGTGCTTATGTTTTTTTAAAAAAAAGACACATGTATTAAATATTTGATCCAGCGTAGTATTTTAAATTATTACTAAGTATTCCACATAGTTTTGACAGTATATAAATATAGTTTTCTCTCTCACACACAGATTTAAATCTATAAACAAAATCTCAAAACAACAACAACAAAATAACAACAACTAAGCAATATATTTAGGCATAGAAAGAAAAAATGTTATATGAGTTAATGACTATCGAAGAAAAATTATATAGATTCGATTTTACATGGATTCATTATAGAAATTATTTTATATTGTTTTCAATTTCTCAAATTCTACTCTTTATTCTTTGTTATGATTTAACTTTTTTTAAGACTATTTGTGAGGAAAAAAACTAAACTTGATTGAATTCACTGCTTACTTCAGAAAATTGCCATCAAATTTGAGAATAACAAAATTCTGTTTTTAACTTTCCAATTTTTAACTTCCTAACGGAATAAGTTGTTAAAAAAACTGAATGGAATTAAAAAAAAAAAGAAAAGTGAAAAACAAAACAATTCATTCCAACCGCTGTCGTCGCAAAATTTTCCCCAATGAAAATTTATCGACATTAATTCCCCAAAAAACGCCACCACACATTTCCTCTATCACTCACTAGCATCTAGTTAAATGAGTGAGAAAATCACCCAACTACTGTCAGAACGTAATTCGTCAGCAACCTTATGATGATTTGAGATACGACTGTGTCGTAACTTAAAGATTTAACTGGAAATTTTTCATCTCTTTCTTCCCCTCCCTTGGCATGGCGTCAGTGACCGATCCGAAAACACGACCATGCGGTTTAAATTGTATAATAAATTGCGGGGCAAAACGTTCATATTTCCATCTTGCCGGGAAAGACATGTAGACTCGCTGCTTCACCATATGGGTTCCCCTCCCCCATCTTTCCTTGGTTTACGGAATATAGCTCCGGAATCCCATCTCGTAACGAATAACCCATAAAGAAATAGATTACAGAACTCGCTTTTAAACATTCTAATTTATTGGGATGACGCACTGGCAACCGGTGCCTCGACGGTTGAGAAGTTGGGGCAATGCATAAATGGCTTTCGGAATAATTTTTGATCGTTTTCCTTCGAAATTAATCGGATGGGGAATCGGGATCTCTCGGAGATGTGCAAGAGGAAGGGGGTGCTTGAAAGAGGGGTGGGAGGTAGAGCTTGACTTTTCGCAGACACACTTTTGTATTCGTTTATTCCTACGGCAGATGCCATTGTCATTACGAACATGCAAGACAAGTGCTAGTCTTCATGTTTGTGCTGTTGGGGAATCGGTTCGCTTTGGTGAAGACGGGCGGGGAATCGTCGGAAATTACGACGGTATTAAATGAAAATTCGGAGTGATCATTCCGCGGTTGTGAAATTTGGGATTTAGTAATAGCTTCAAACTGACATTCATTAAGCATTATCAGATATCATTGAATTGCGACGACTCTTGCTTATTTCATTTTCTTCTAAACTTTAAGACAACTTTTGAAGTAGAACGTAGACGCGCTTAAAAAAAAAGTATTAGTACATAAACTGTACAATAACAGCTCAAAGCTGACCACGTTTTCAGTTGCATATATGGATAGACCATTTAGAAATGCTATGAATTTAATCCTTGTAGCCTGAGTAGTTGTATTCCTTCCTAATAAAAATAAATCTAGTCTTAGTTTCCCAATCGCGACTTATTTTTATCCATCTCTGTATATCATATTTATTCATCCCCTTTGTTATACCCTTTCCCCTATGTTTAATTATTACAGTGTATTATTTTGAGCCTATCCTCTACTATTTCCCCAAAATTAAGAAGTTTTAATATGATGGAATAATTTTAATTGTTTATATATCCTACTATTATTAAAATAAATAAAGTAAAACCAAAGATTTGGTGGCTTTTCGCGCCTTTTTTCCTTAACTAATGTCTGGAGTTATTTTACTACTTTGTTTGCTATGAGAATCCTAATGAAGTTATGAAGAAACCGGGATGTATGCAAGTGAGCAATGCTATATAAAGAGAGAAATAAAGAATATAAACGAGGAAGATTCTTGAATGGAAGTGAAGAAAAATAGGTGATAGTGTACAATTGAGAGTTCAACATTTGTATTACAGAAGTAATACTGAGATCTGTGAGAAACTCAACTGGAACAGACTCAAAAAGTAGGATCTGTGCTATTGAAAGACTACCCTTCAGAGATCACAAGATAAGTAAATCTTTAATGCATTTGTGTTTAGTAGAGTTCGGGTTACGTAAAATTGCTCAATATATCTAATTTATATAGATATGAGGTATTCAAATCTTGAATAAATAAGTTAAAAAATTTTTAAAAAAATAACCTAGTTTATTAGTACTGAAGCTACTGTGCTGCAAAGTGAAAGTTCAAAATTGTCAGAATTCTATTAAATATTCGAATTGGATCAGAATATCATGCACTTTTTAGTACAGCTAAAGTCATTAGTTGTGTGAAAATTCCAACGTATGTCAAATAGAAAAATACGAACAGAAACAGATTAAAATTGGATCTTCGAAATAAGGATTAAACGAGAAAATGTTTGACTGAATCAATTTTGAATGATACTGTACGTTTATAATTTTGTAGAGCTTTTATTATCTATGACTTTTATGTGGAACGATTTTATTGGAATTAATCATCTTGACCTGACTGCAGTCATTGAGTGAATTGAGACGTTTTTAAACTTTAATTTCACATTTATTTAATTTTAACACATAAAGCGAATAAGGCAACACAAACGCACGTGAACATTAGACAGTACACAAAAGCGTTCTGTTCTCACGTTCTAGAGATATTAGCTTTTACATCTTTTCTACCGAAAGCTTGGAGAATCACACATATGATTTCCATTAGTGAATACCATCATTCATCAGAGTACTTGTATAATGCAATATTGCATCTTCTTATTTTGAAATGGGCCAACGTGTCAGTTTTTGAAGTAGTAAAGTTGTGGTTAAAAGGATAGTTCTGTTAGGTTGGTAAACAAATAATAATTGTCACTAGATGTCTTGAAAAGTTCAAAACCATCATAAATCAAATAAAATCCCCCGACAGAAAATTTAAAAAGACAATTATTACATATATATTTTTATGAGTATTTCTCAAGACATGAAACAAAGCCAAAAAAAAAAAGTGAATGAATCAATGCAGTAGGAGTTTCATCATTGATGATCACCTACATGAGGACCATTTTATTTCAGTCCCTAAGGTGGCCATTGGATAAAGTTACTGCAACATGGATGGCACAAACCATGTTTAGCTTGAAATGGTTATCCTTTGATTTCTAGTGGTTCATCTCAGCGTGTGCATCCGGGTATATTTCTATTCATTTTCCTGATTTTCTACGACAAAAAAACCGAGATTTATGATTTTACAAGTTGAAGATGGATAATTTAATTTCAAACTCTCTTATTGTGCCGTTTTCATAATTCTGAAGCTGTAAAATTGTATCTTTAATGAAGAATCAACTCTCTATTCCACCTTAAAATGTACCTGGAGTTCATTTAAAAACATACTTTTAGTTTTTATGAAAACAATATAGTGATAATAGTGATAGAAACAGATAAATTGATGGTTTAATTTTTTTTGTTAAAAATATAATTTTATATCTAATTTTTATCCTAATTATTTAAAACTTATTAAAATTAACTATAATTAGTTTACTAGACTATCTAGATACAATTTTGAATGTTATACAATATCATCAATATATCAAAAATATGCAGTTGTGATATTTTTGATTAAAAAAAATGTTTTTAATTTTAGTATTGTTAAAATTTCGTTCTGGAACAGTAATATTTATATATTAATTTATATTAATATAACTTGTAACTTTTTACAACTAAATTCTTATTTAGTGAATAAATATAATGTTAAAAAATTCACAAAATTAAAAAAAATTATAAGATGCTGTTTAGATTATTTTATTTTATTAAATTTTTTAAAATTTACATTTATAGTAAGTTTAATGCTATTTTTATTAATTTACATCTTAATATTTGTTAGTTACTTTATTTAATCATAAACGTCACTTACAGTTACTATGTTTAAAACTTGTTAAAATTTTTTTTTAAATTTAGCTTTTAAAAAATTTTTTTTTTTATTAATTCTACCTTTTACACTTTCTTTTTTTAAAAAAAAAATTATTAAAATTTCATATTTTTTTTAACGTACAACATATTATTGCTTTCATTAAAAATACTGCAATTTAGCGCATTTCTCTGTGTGTGTGTGAGAGAGAGAGAGAGAGAGAGAAAGGGAGGGAGAGACAGACTGCATAAACAAAATGACGCCAACACATGCAGAAACATGTTTTTACTAAAGCATTATACTACTTTAATTTGAAAAATTCTCAAGCACAATTCATTCGTAGCTTTAAATAGTTCCTGGGTGATATAAATATAAATATCGTATAATATATTTTTTCGATGATTGTCACAGTAAATTTAAAACAGTTTTTATCTCAAAAACTATATCTATAGCCTATATATATAATCAAGTTATTTCTTTTCAATATTATTTTTGCCACTTAAAAGAAAACGTTGAAATACTTAAAAACTACTTGTAATCTGAAGTATTTATCAACCTTCGCGTAATTAAAATGTCTGGTATGTAAATCTATGTAAATTCTCTGTATTTTAGTCTTTAAATATAGATTTTTTTAAAAAAGGAATTCATGTGGTCATTACATTAAAATTTTTTTCTATGTACGAAATTATCTGAATCTCGATTTTTTAAAAAGTGTAAAAATCATTTTTTTTTAAAACTGAGAAACCCACTGCAATCCTCCTTCAAACACGTGTCTGAACCGAAACGCACTTAAAGTCTTGACAAATATTTCTTTGAAAGTAATTTATAAAATTACTTTTTAATTTTGGGCGCACCCAAGCTTTCCTTCCTCCATTTTCTGTCGATTGCATCAATTTTTCTCATTAAAAATTGATAAGTTACTGTTGTTTTGTCATATGTTCGTGTGTTCGGCTGTTATTGTAAAGTTTCCTGTTTATATACTACCACTTGATATTACTAGGCGGCTCATTTTCTCTCTTTTCCAGAAGTACTTTTTTTTATAATTTTTCATTGCTTTTGATTATAAATTGCTATTAAATTACAAAATGAATATGTTCATCTTTTCGCTTTTTTTTCAACAACCACTCATTCACTCTCTTATTATTAGCTCTTATATGTCATACTTGTATGGTTTTTTAATAGTATATGTTAAATAATACATATACCGTTCATCCAGTATAATGGTTAGTGACGCTGAGTGTGCGGTGCCTTCCGTGTAGGGGAGCGATGCACGTTAAATCTGTCGAGAGCTCAAACGTCCTCCCGTTGGTGTGGTAGTTAGGAGAGGGGGTGCCTGCTCAGGTGTCGTCCGCATCATTTGACCATGGTTCAAAATTACGCGGACCGTCCCCAAAAGCCCTCGTGTAGCTGAACAGTGGGACGTTAATATTCACTCACTGTGCGGTGCCTTAGGGCTTGGGTTCGAATTCTGGAGGATGTTGGATGGATCTTTGTAAGTGTATAGTGCCTTCGCAGCTGGGGGGGGGGGGTACTCTAAATAGCCGTCGAGCCGCAAGTCCTCTCGTGAGGTTGATAGAAGGAGAAGAGAGGTGGGAGGTCCCTGACCACCCCCAGGGTGTTCTCGCTCTCAATTGGTGGGGGGGGCGAGCAAAATCATGCTGTCACCTGCATGGTGCTCAAAGCTAAGGCTAACGACAGGCGTAAAAATCTAGCCCTACGCCGCGATGAATTTCGTGGACCTTGATCTGATGCTACTTTCGATTAGGTGGCATAAATAACAACAACAACAAACAAATATTATATATTACTATAGAAAGCGATGCTTCTTAAATCGAAGAAAGGATGTTTTTAATTAGGGATAAATATCCTGAGTCCTTTACGCCATTGTTCATTACATTAGTATATTTTGTACGAATTTTAGAATGACGTTCAAATTTCGATGATAATGAAGATAATTTCATAAGGGATAAAAAATTTTTTTTATAAGAATGGTCACACATATATTGATGATAATGTAGAGAATTCCAGAAGGAAGAAAAGAAAGTAACATTTTTTATTATATCAGTAACACTAAGCAAGTTTTGTTTTTGATTTACTTACAACATAAATTACAGAAAAATAATCATTCAAATTGTTTCTTTTATGTACTCTTCTCTTCGTGATTTTCATCAGCAATAATTTAATATGTCAATATATTTTTCAAAAATAAAATTTCTCATGTAGTCTTTCATATTCTCTATTGCTTTTCCAAAACTCAAATCATAGTTTAAGATTGATTTGTTTGAAAGATAAAACTAAGACCCTGATATTTACTTATTGAATTTCCAGGATACTAATTTTCTGTGTTTACAGAGCTTTTCCTGAATGCTTGTTAATTTGGCTCCTTTGAAATAACTTTTCACGGCAACAGTGGTTCATATCGAGCTCTCTCCTAACTCAATTAAGTATTTTAATATTTACAGAAAACTGTATTTGTGGAGTGACATCTGGTTTTGGAAAATTTTCTTCTATGGCTACTTTAATTGATTTTCAGATTTTCCTATATATATATATCCCAGTCAATAAATATTCGCTAGATAAGAGAATTTCAATCCACTTTACCTCATTTCGCTCGCTTTACTCGAGTTATTTCGTATAACTAACTTCATTTGGAGTAATAAAAGTTTTCCTATGATCTCACCACAACTCTATTGTTAAAGCGTCAAATCATGCGACAGAACTCGGTGATAAAATTTATCCTATTTGTTAGGTCTTGTTCGTGTAAAGGACCTGTGGGTCGTGAAAGGGTCTTCGTTTACATCTGTGGCAACATGAGTTGATGCTGATTTAGATAATATTTGATGCAGTGAAAACTATATTTGAGGTGAACGTAAAATGACATTTAAATGTTTCAAAAGGCTTTTTGGTGTTATGTTTTTTCTTATTGTTATATTCTTCAGGGTAAACTAACCCAAACTTAAGCAAAGTTTGACAGCGAAATTTTATGTCGAGGAGGCATAATATGAATGCAGTTTTATTAAATTTATCTTTTATTGTTTAAATAAGGATAAAGTCAATGTGCTCGTTACTGGAGCAATCAAAATAATAAGTTGAATGTTAAAAACATAGTTCTCAGAAAAATAACATTACCAGACTTTGGTCAACCGATTCGAACCTTTCCTTCAACTATCTAACATCTAATAGAAGTGATCGAAACATCTTAAAAAAGCGAAGCAACAAACCAGTTGCTTGCGTCTAAAATGTCTTCAGTCGAAGAGCTTAAACTACTTCTCACATTCCGTCTGAAACCCACGATCATATCTCAACCAACTTCGGTCTCTTTAATACTTACACGAGCCAAGTATAAAAAAAAGTTAAATTTGCATTGCAGTTGTTGCCAACCACAAATCACGAAACTCACAAAAAGGTCGGGTTCGAATCCGTTTATTTACTTGAGATCATGGCGCGGGGTTGGAAAAATTTAAGTACACCATAAGAATTCGGATCCTAAAATAAATTTCTGCGTGAATCTTTTCCAAATGTCTAACACTTATAGTCATACTAAATGCTTTTTGAATTAAATTAAACAAGTACCGTAAAATCGGCCAGTGTAAAAATCTCATATATACTTCTAAGATGCATTTTTTAATGTTTTAGGCATATTTGCCACATAACGCGCGCCCGCTTGTTATGAAGAAACCTGAAATGTACGTGTGTAATGCTCTTTATGTTTTGAAGTTATTTATTTGAGATATTAATATTGCAGGCCTTTGAAAAACAGTATACTTCGAGAATTACAACCTAAGTTCATAAGGTATGTTATTTCTTTTACAGAAACAGTATTTCGATATATGTAGATGTCTAACTATTTTATGTATATCTTTATTTTCTTTTATTTTTAAAGTTATTTTTATAATTGACGTATAAGGCGCACCCGTAAATTTCGTTCTAATTTTTTTGTGTTAAAAATGCGTGTTATATGTCGGATTATACGGTACGTATATTGTAAGAATGCATGTGTAAAGTTTGTTCAATTTTATACTATATAAAAATGAACTTTAAAAAAATGTAAATCAAGAAGGTGTGTATTTTATAATTTAAAACTCTATTGTCAAGTTACCTTTCAGTTCAATTCACTATTCTGTGTTTTGTATTCTACGTAGAAATTCTCTTTGTGAATAATAAAAGTTGTATTTAAAGGTCCGAAATTTCCTCAAAGTCAATATATGGGTAATAAATTAATAACAGATTTTACTAGTTGATAAATAAGCTAATATTTACTATGTTGTGTATAAACTATAATTTGTATAAACCAATACTTTAAAAAAAATTTGCTTTATACAAAGAGTGTCCTGAATGTACTTAAGGATGTATTTTGTTTAATGTATATAAATAATATTTTTTGCAGATTTTTTTCTCTGTAAGAATAATAATCAGGAATTATTTAATCCTGCTTCTTTTTTACGTATACAATTTCTATTACCTAATATTTTCACCTATTAATATTAAGCCCGTATGAAATTACTTATGTTGTATTTCAGTGTTCTTATGCTAAATTTCTACATGTATATCAATACAGCATTAAAAAAAAAACAAGTATTGAAACGTTGATTATGTGCGTTATTAGTATCACGTTAACGCTTAATATTTAAATTTTCTCTCATAAACGAATTCTGTACAAAAATATATTTATATGTATAAATTAATGTAACTAATTATTGTATTTGTATTAAAAATTTATAAATTTGCCACGTTTCATGAGAAGCTCTACTGGACAATTGATGATGATTCACTTCTAATGATTTGTGTGCGTTTTGTGGTTTGATTAGAAATCAGGGAAACTAATATATATTCAGGTGATTATTTGATGATGAAATAAAAATAATGCTGAATTTAACTTTTAAAATTGCGTGAAATATTTTTCATAATAATTTATGTATTAGGTAATGAAAATGAAAATTTAAAGTTCTGTAATTTATCATTACACTTATATTCTGAGATATAGTTCAATAGAATAGCTGGCCTTGTTCTTTACATATTTCAACAACTATAAGCTTACTACGATGCATATTTTAATATGTCAAACCTAAAATCTAAAACAGAAAAACCAACATAAATATTTGATGGAATATCGTTAAAACAAATAGAACACATAACATAAAAACTTTCCTCGTTGATACGAAGTTGCAGGATTCGAAAAGACTTTTTGTTTAATCAAAAAGCAAATAAACAAAAAATAATAATGTGGTTAACTCTGCGATGGTTTAGTGTAGCAACGCTTTAAAAATTATTTGACAATCCATTCAATTAAGTGTAGTTTTTTTTTTTTTTTAAATAACAGAATTTAAAATTCTGTGTCGTTGTTTTTCCTATCATAAGTATTTTTCCATTAATACTGATTTTGAAAAGTTCTATGTACGATATATAAAAACGAAATAAAAATAAAAATATAATAAAAAATTCAATCTGATATAATACAAGTAAAAGGCCATATTTTATATTCAGTGACAAAGGTTTCATTCTTTAAAAAGGTATTGATGAAATTTAGAAAGTAAATTTCATTGTAAGTATTCATTTAACTTTTAAAGGAAAAATAAAAAAATTAAAAAAAATTACATACTCTGAATTTTGGTTGTCGAAAACTTTTCTCGGAAGAATTTGTTCTACATGAGTTTTCCATTCCTTTCATTCAACTGTCCTTTAATCTTTTCTTCTAAATCATTCTCAATTATTAACTAACGATTTCGCAAACTAATTGCAAGCATTGCAAAAACAAATTGTTTTTAGATTTGTAAAATTGATATCGTACGTTTAGTTTATTTCACTTTCCTTGTAATAGTAGACATTCAGTCTCAAAGATGTCTCGAGTTAAATTAAGTTCTCTCAGTACCTTTCTGGTTTCCTCCCCCAAAATATATTTCAACAGGAAAACTAGAATACGGAAAAAGATGCAGCAAAATAACCTTCTTTTATGAAAAACAAAATTTCATATTTTGTTTTCACATTGTTAAGAATATTATATTCTTTATACTTGTCTAAAATGCATTGCCTAAATTTTAAATTCTGAGTATAATGACTTTATGAGTTATACACACGCATTCAATTAACATTTTACTATATATATATAATTATCAAAATATTATAGGTCAAAAATTATCAAAATATAAGCTGTAATTCTATGTTTATATTTGTCTAAAATGCGAACAATCTTTCTAAAATATAACGTTTTTTATCTTTTCATCAAAAGTTATCCATCTTACTCTTAAATGAAGTGAAGTAATATAGTAAATGATATGCATTTTAATTGCCTTAAAATATTTAGTTAAGCTAATTTATTTTTATGAAATAATTTTACGTGTATAAAATATGATTTCGTTACACATACCATTTTTCTGTCTTACTAAAAAAATTTCATATATATATATATATATATAGTAGTCACATATTATATCCTTATATTGTGAAGTTGTAATTTAATTCTTGCAAATATTTTTATTGTTGCCTTTTCCAAAATAAAAAATAGCCGAAAAAAAAAGAAATTTTGAATAAAGATTAATTTATTTCGCTTTATGTTGAGCTGATGTTACCATTTACTTTGTGACAAGCCATGAATCGTTATACAAGAATTGTCAAGAAGAAATATCAACTTTTAATTTATGAAATACAAGTTTCCTTATCATAATTAATATATTAAACAAAGGAAGTATAATTTAAAACAGTACAAAATCAAAGTCAAAAGTTTTTGTTATGCAACTGTTATAGAACATATTAATCGTAATATAAATGTATGTATTAATTGAATTTGTCGAATATCATTATAAAAATATTCTGAAAGGCATTGATTTTTTTTTTACCTTATTACAAAGCATTTCAATTCATATCTCACATTATTAACATAATAAAAATTAAAGATTTATTGGTTACTTCTCTCTCTTTCCGCAATGTCTCTATGCTTCAGTCAGAATTATACTCAAGCCATGTTTCAATTTAATAATCATTCGAAAAACTTAAAAAGATATATTTCCATTATAAAACGTAATATAGCATCCAGTAACTCCTCAGGACATCTCCCCTTTAGGGTAACACAAGATGTTCAATGAAATACATCACAATAGTATTTCTACTCGAAATATTAACATGAACATTTTTAGTGTCACTGCCGTTTATTTGAAGCCACACATACATTGTACAATACACTTAAAAAGAAATTCTTGATAGTACCTACTTTCGTGAAGTTATTACCTTCTCCACAATTTTAACATGTATCCCATAAAAAGAGTAAAAAGAAAAAAAACATTTTTTTTAATTAAAAAAATGTAATTGTTTTAAATTTTATATTAATTTTTGAAATCACTAACTAAATTTTTAAAAAACTTAGTTCTTTTGCAACTTTTAAAAGAACTATAAAAATATCATCGTCAGTTTTCCATTAAATATACGTAGGTTACAATAAGCTACATTAAATATCTTCATAAATGTTTGCTCTACTTCAATCTCAGTCTAAATTATATTCAACGCGACAGCAACAGTAAAACTTCGTAATCCGTCATTGTTTAAGAATCACCCTACGTCTTCTAAAATCACGAAATGACGATTTCCGAGATAACCCTGAAGCTGTTCATTTTCATTACAATTTAACGGTCAGATTCAACCAACTTCAATCTCAAGACAAAATTTTCCAACTTTCAATCCATGCAAACGAATATCTTCTATGGAGGGAAGGACAATGAACAACACAAACTCCCCCTCACCACTCTCGATTCTAATAATGTAAACGCATTTTCCTACAGGATTTAGAGCAGCTATCGGAAAATATGGGAACGTAATTTGAAACGTAATTTTGCTCCACCAAAACTTCCCATTGTCGTTTCGCTTTATGAAGAGGAATTGGCTTGTTGTTCAAGTACCGTCTAAAAGGAGTCGTGGGGAGGGGGATATGGACTGTCACGTGAAAGTCCCTCCCCCATGTTCGTGGGGCTAACAATTAAGTCCGGCGGGAGAAACGAGCTTTTCCCAACGTGAATTGTTTCTCTTGTATTTCGGACCTATTAGTGCGTCGGGTACTCGGCAATTGGAAATTTCGGATGGAAAGAGGAAATATACAAAGATGCGTTGAAGGGGGGTGGGAGGAATTGTGTATTAGAAAGTCCACCGCTTGATTTAGAGATTTCAGGAGGTGATTATTTTAGAGAGCCTTCGGACACTGTTGGCGACGCACAAATTGGAGAATTTTCCATTCGAGGATTGAGTGTTTTAACAGCCAACAAGAGCTTTTCGTCCTGGACAATGCAGTGACGGCAATAAGTGACCTCCGATGAGATTTTAGTGGAAGAGAATTTGTGTGGTAATAAATGAGCATTGGATTTCCTCCCACTTCGAGAAAAAGAAATCTTCATTTTGCTTAAACTTCCAGTTTCATGCAAACAAGTGACACTATATTGTGGTATAATTGATTATCACATATTGCACTTGAACAAAATAGACGGGGGAATGAGGGTGAAAAATGTAGGAATAATAAATTTTCTTCTTTATTATCATAGTAAATTTGGATTAAATCTGGATTTTTAAAAAAAAATTTCTTTGGAAAATAAAGCAGCATTTTATTTGTAATGATTATTAATAAGAATTCGTTTTGTTTTGGAAATATTAAATAAATCTATCCAGTGAACTATTAGCTGCATAATTTGTACTTTTAACCATTTAATGGGCCGTTTTCTTAAAAGCGATGGTACATTAAACTATTTTTGGAGACGAGATTGATTTAAGAAAAAGAATTAATTTAGCTTGTTATAGGTAAAATTATTTTTACTTTTACGACTTCTTTGTTAAATGGGAATATGTTCACCTTAACCCAATGTATGCTACCATTTATTTTCTTTTACCTCTCCGTACATGAAATTTCTGAAATATATTTTGCAAACAGTACAACCTTTAAAAGGAATATAGTGAATTAGAAAAAGTTTATATCATTAGCGAAATATTGTGAAATTAAGAATTTAGACATATTATTTCCTATGAAATTTACGAAAACAGAGATCGGTACATATACTAAACATAACACATTTACGAAATATATTTGGAAATAATACAATATATGTAAAATTAATTATAAATTAGACAGATGAAGATGACTGATAAAGAGATTAGATTGATGAATTTGGTGGGTAAGTATATTTACCACGACCTGGTAAAGGGTTAAATAAAGACTGAAAGAAAAAAAAAAGAAGAATTGCTCCTAAGCTTCTGTATATCATTTTATTATCTTTCTCACCATGTCATGTGAACACTAATCTTACGTTTCAGTGCAGCAGTTTTTATCATTCGCCAATATTATTTTGTGATGAAGTCGAGATGATGTTTAAGGGAACGCCTTTAATGACTTAGATACATGCTAGCTATAGAATAACAAATTAGGAAAACTTCCATTGAAAGCCAAATAACATACCCACCATTTCCGTGAATTTAATTGTTGTTCGAAGATTTTGTATAAAAGGATATAACCATTAGAAAAAATAAAATAATTGCGAATTAATGTTAACTTACTGAATTACCGAATTCGTTTTGCATCTAGAAGGAAGCCAATTTCAGAAGAAATTGCTCAAAAGTCTCAAAACACGTAATATATTTTTGAAAATATTTATGAAATTTAACACAAATACAGTGACCTTCTCTTTTATGATGCTCAGGGTGATTTCTAAAATTATTGATACTAAGAAAACTTCAATTTACAAAAGAGAATCACAAATATTTTAAATAAGTATGATATAAATTAAGTCATTCCCCCCCCCCCCTTTCATTGAGTTCTTTTAGATTTACAATCGAGGCATTAATACTGTGTTCCATGTCTAGATTTATAAAAAATATTTTGTCATTTTTTTCGTAAAAATAAAATAGCGTTTTGGATTATAAACTATTTTGAGATATTTGAGTTTTTGGCAAATATAATTGGGCAAATGACTTTAGTAGAGACGTATAGATATTATGCCAATGATAATATCTCATATGTATTATAACAGGAAGAAAATCTGTTAAATTTTCTCCAAATTATCTTTTTTTACACCTTATTGTCTTGGTGGTGATAAAACAATGTTAACTATGTGCCTGTAAACTAAACAGTTTCTCTCTGTGGCAGTTTGACATTATCCCTGTAAGAAATCATTTTTTTATTCCCTTTAACAGAAAAAAATGTTAAAAGAACAAAAAAAAATTGATATATCCAGCCATTACTGCAACAATTTACCATTTATTTAAAAACTAACCTGGGATTTATAATTTTACTCAAAATTTTAACTTTAACCATAGCTAGTCTTCGTTTAACATGAGAATTTCTCCATATTTCTTCAATTCATCGTTTAACTCTTTGTAAAGAGGGAATTTTGCAGTAATTTACTAAAACATTTGGAAGCTTGAATCTTAGTATTGTATAAAAATTTTTTTTGAGTTGCTTATTCAGTTTATTTAATTACTAACCGTTGGAAATAATGCAAGTCAAAATGTAAACATATTAGTAACGCAGGCTTTCTTTCCTTAAGAATTTTTGGTAACTTTTTAGATATTTGAATTTTTATTTTATATTCATTCATTAAAAAATTATGTAATTTTGAAGCATTGTTCATTTCATATTTACTTTTTTACAGTTTGACTAATTTAAAGGCCCCTTTCTAAATTTATTGAATCAAATTTTAAAAAATGTTTTTAATTAAATTTTATTTAAATTTACATGTTTTACTTTCAGACCAAAAATTTATATTATCATATAAAGTCTTTTTAATCGATTTAAATTACTTTATGATTATTTCAAAATTCTATTATTATTCTTTGATTGGGAAACCTGTGTGGTAATGCAGTTCTGTAAGGTAAAGTTGCTAAAAATTAAAATATGTTTGAATTCATATGTATGTATGCATTTGTTATCAGTGGTGCACACAGGGGGGTGTCCTAGGGGTCCGGACCCTCTTCTCAAAGCCCTTGAGTTTTTTTTTTTATCGATGATAATCCTATATATATATAACGTAAAATTTAATTAAGTATTTATAATTAGCAATTTATTTTATTAATTAATGCCAACTATTAATTCAACAATTTATTTTTTTACTGTGTTTTGTTAACAAAATCGATAAAATCAGAAGAATCAATTGGTGTTGTCTTGAGGTATGTTACGAGTTGGAGGACTTTTGACCAGGGACCCCCCCCCCCCACACACACACCCTTTGAAAATTTTTTGTGTGCGCTTCACATTTGCATGTACGTCTTCATTATATTTGATTAGTATTGACATTTTTGAAGTAATTGTATGGAACTGTAGAAAAATTAGATGTATATATACAAAAATATAACTCCAATATGAGGTTACTTTAAATGATGAACGATACTATATAAACAATTGCATAAGAATACATTTACTTTTTTAAAATGAACTTCAATAAAATAATAACATATTTGGGATGCAAATTAAATATTCTAATTGAATAAAGAACCCATGTTTTGCTTTAGCATAGGTTTGGGTTGTTAAAGCATTTGTCATAAAAACAAAAAATACTCTTGAATATAACTGCACGTTAATAAAACTCATGTATCACATTTTCCGGTCAATTTCGTCCCATCAAATCTGAAAGGGATAAATGCCTTTCAGATGGACCCTACATAATTTTGAATTCTCTATCATTTTATTTTACCGTATAATTTTCATATAACTTAGAAAACTGTATAGAACCATTGTCTTCTGGGGAAACATACATCCTACGACAATTCAATAATTCGGTTTTACTTGCGACATTCATGCTTTTTTCAGATCGTATTACTTATTACTGAATAATACTATGATGATAAACCGTTTCAGGCTATCTCTCATTTTAAAGTGTACATTGAACTTCTTTATACACATTTCATCCATTCAGAATTGTTCAACGCTTAGTAACTAGTATAAGAATGAAAATCAGCGAGGAAGCTTTAAGACTACGTTCAGAACCGTGATTTTGAAAAAGCACATGAATGGATTATTTTTTCGATATTTAATCTTAAATGTTAACTTACTAGAATATATATAAAATGGTTTTAAAAATATTAGTACTAGAAAACGTTATGTAAAAGAATTTTTTTGTGGTAAAAAATGAAGAAAGAATGACATATTTTCGAAACATTTTCATTTTACGAAAAATGCATTTATAATGAAAATATTTTGACTATAGTACTTCTATACCGGGGTTGAAAAAAGGTTTTTCAGATACATAATTTAGAAAAGGATGTATTCATGTTTAAGATATCAGAGTAGAGAAATTCTGAAAAAAAGAAAGAAAAAAAACTCCCGGTATTATTTCAATTGATCGTAACTAAAAATGTGAATTTTTCAAGAAATTTTAGTTTAACCCCGTTATAGAAGTTCAAATTATGAATAGGTAAATTAACATTATTATTGAAGCATTATTTATCAAAGGAGAATGTTTTGAAAATATGTTGTAGTTTCTTCATCTTTTGTTAGAAAATTGCATTTAAATAATTATCCTTTTAATGATATTGTTAAAATAATTTTATATGCATTCTAATTCAACTGGCACTTAAATTTAAAAACAAGATATCAATCATTGGCATGGCCAAGTAATTTTAGCGCGTTTTTCACATGTTGTATTTTACAATAATGCAACTAATGAACTTTTTACTAACAGAAAGTAGTACTGTACCACTCCTCTAAATGTACTACTATTGAGCTGAAAAGAAATAATGACACAAAGAGAAAATTTTGTTATAAACTAGCGAAATTCTGGAAAATTTGTAGGAAAATTCGGGAAAACTATGGGAAAATTTAAATATGATTCGGCTCCTCTAGGGCATAAATGCGACCAAATGCCGAAAACCCGAGGTCAATTGGTTGCTTATTGGCTGAGAAAAAGGTACGACAAAACATGGAACGAAGACGAAGGCGAAATTTGCGTCCTAATAACGCTTTTGTTCCACTACGTGAAAAACGCGCTAAAAATCATTCATTTATATGCTTTTTGCAAATTATAGTTCCGAATGTAGCAAGCCCCCTTAAATTTAAAAATAGAAATTCCCAAAACTTTTTCACTTTATAATTTTTTGAGGACTCTGTAATATGTTTAAACAATATTTACTGAAGTTTTGTATTTGAATATTTGCTCAATTATTTCTATTTTGGGAATTTTCGAAAATTCTATATTGGGTTTTTATTCCTTATATGAGCGAAAGAACTTGTCTTTTATTAAAAGATTCACAATATGAATATGTTAACATAATTATCATATTTATGCTTAAAAGTTAAGTAGGAAAAAGTAAATTACTCTTCAATGTGTTCCTATTTTATATTAAATTTGTTTATAAACCTGTAAGCAGTAAATTAAATTCTATTTGAAAATTCTTCATAAATGATAAGTAAGATGGAATGTCGTAATTAATAAAATGCAAGATTGCTAGGATTATTCTGCTTATCTTACTTTTTATAATTCTTTAAGTTGATTAAATCTTGCTTAATTTAATCTATTTCGATTTATTTAAATGACATTCAAAAAAATAAAATAAAAAGATATTAAAAGAGACGAAATTAATTTCTGTTACAGGGATTTTATTAAAACATATATTAGTTACGACATCTACATAAAATCTCGCACTAAAACTGCAATTATTAAAAAAAATGTAAGGTAAAGCGAGTACATAAAATCTTAATTTAAATAACTTTTATCTAATGACGTAGTGAAAGACACAGCGGGATCTCTTTTTGCTTGAAGAATAATATGCAAATGAGAACGATATACGCAGATGCTCGACTTAAAACGTATTTTAGTCCCCACAAAAATATAACGAGGAAAAGACATCCCATAAATTTCTTTAAAACAAAAATTAAGAAACGGCTATGTTCGAGCCAACACACGGTCTTAACAAAATTGATAAGATCTGGAGGGGAGGTGGGGGAGAAAAAAAAGAAGAGATAACAGTAATGATATCTTTTATTAAAAAGTGGGAAGACATATAATAAGTATGTGGTGCCGTGACCAGGATAAGGCGCTCAGCCGCCATTTTGTTTTTGTCTCTTTCTTCTCTGATCACGTGGCGTCCAGTTTGGGAAAGAGAATGAAATGAAGCGTCGTTAACATGAAGCTAATGTATTTCATATTTACGATCGGGGGTCCCGGTGAGTGAAGCTTAAAGCTTGTTTCAGTGGCAATATACTTTGAAAACATTGTTAATTTGACAGCTGTCGCTATGGTTACCGGTTGGCGGGACGGGGCCCCCGCACCCTCTGTTTACTCGTTTGTGCTATCCCCCCTTGCTCAACTGAGCCTCTGCCTTTGCTTGCTTGCTTTCTTTCTCTGAAATGGGGATGGGGGTGTCTGGCGATTGTTGTAACTGATGTCTTAAGGGAACGTTGTCTTATTGAAATTAAAGGGAAGAATGCCATTTAAGGCTCAAATAAAATTCAGCTCTGAGTACTGTCACATCCTCTCCATGGAGAGTTTGTTTGAGGCTTTTACGGAATATTAATTTTTGTGTAGTTTGTTAATTTCATAACTAATGAGAGAATTTTTCTCCAGAGTATGTTTTTTACAAGACTAAATAGTGAATTATGAAAAATATGTGAAATCTTAGGTTTTTTTTTTTTTTTTTTTTTTTTTTTTTTTTATGGCATGTATTCTTGTTGTCGATTTCGTGTAATCCGGGCTATTAAGAAATTTTTTTAGAATTAACACCATATATTTAAATTTCGAAATTGTTATAAAGTATGAAAAACTTAAGTAATGAAAATAAATCAGCGATTGATAAAATGTTTACTTGGAAGTTATTTTATCTTTCTTGGCATTTAAAATCTTTGTTATCATTTTTAACAGCTGAATATATATATATATATATATATATATATGCGGTACTGCTGTACTCCTTTCTATCGCGCGGGAAAATGGTTGTTGCTGTACTCACACAGAAGTTTTTTATCTAGTTTTTTTTTTCATTGATTATAATACACACTAGTAATTATTAGTAGGCTATAATTTTATCGTTTTATATTAATAGATTGTGGTTTTATTTTTAATAGTTAAACTTCTCTCTTGATATTCCTTAGTTTCCCTATGGCCCAGAGTATTGGCAAATACAGGTGAAGGTTGGCTTGCCATTAAACTTTGTTTAACCCTGCAATTTTGGTTCCTAAGGCCCGGAGTTTGCTGTAGTACTACTGTGGCTAATACTTTTAACTATCTTGACTAGTTATCTTAGGTTTTATAACTATTTTGTATATATATATATATTAAGCAGATGATGCTTAAAAAATTTTGTTTTTAGAAAAAAGAATGTTTGTTGACAAACAGTTTTAAAATGTTTGAATAAAAATAATGTAAGAAAATTTTTTCGAAACATATTTCTCTCTGTTATTAAATGGTTTTTCAAAATTAGAAAGTGTATACTTTTCTTTTAATTATTAATTTCTTAAAACTGCTCCGATTTTTTAAATTTCTAATAAACTTATTATTTTTATATTACATTGAAATTCAACAGAGAGAACAGTAAGAGTAAGAATTTTTAGCATATTTACGTTTAAAAGTATAATTTGACAGTTTGGTATATAACCAGAGTTGTCATACGTCTCGAATATATAAGATTGTCACTGTATTTTAGTACTGAGTCCCATATTATTTGTCCCATTTTTCTTTCAATTCGTCGTAAGACACTAGGTGCCGTGACTGTTGAAATTTCAACTAATCCAGCCCATATTCCTAATGTGGAGATATTTTCCCAAATAACTCAATGGTCGTGCGAAAGAAACAGGTTGTCAGTGGAGACAATTGAAGCAATTTTGATTAGTCATTAAAAGAAAAAATAACTTTCACAAAATTGTTTTATTACATAAAAATGATACAATTAAAAAAAGTAAAATCAACTTTAAAATATGACTGGGCTTGACATTATTAGCACTGCTTTATTATTATAATTAATATTCAAGGTGTTCATTTTATTAGATTACTTAAATACTGATTTTTATGAGATTAAAATAAACCATTACCTATACCCATTTTTTTCAAGGTTTTTTTATTATTATTTAGCATTTAAACGTCTCTTATAAATGCTTTGCAATTATGGCAACTCTTCATATAACTGTAAAAGAATATCAGTAATAGTTTAAAATATTTAGCATACATATATGATTTAAATTCACTGTTCTTCTATATGAATCAATATAAAAATTATATTAATTTCAAAATATTGGCAGAAGATGAAAGAATTATATGAAATACCATATTTTCTCGAATCCAAGCCACACTTTTTTTCCCCTACTGGTTAATGTTACTGAAAATCGGGTGCAGCTTAGAATCGAAGGAAAAAAATTCGTTGAATGGGGCAATTACAGGTTTATGTCTGTAATCAAGAGTTTATAATATTGGTAAAATAACTATTTATGCACTTCTGATAAGTTCTCATTTTGAATTTATTTTAATTTCGTAAAATTCTACATTGATAAACCATTTTATACTATTTTTTAATTTTTCAATAAAACAAGATTTTGGAGGACGGTTTTTAATCGAATAAATGGCTTGTTATTCTTCACTTATTTTCCACTATTTTCTACTTCTTTTAAAAATTTGAAATTTTGTTTTATTAAACGAAAAAAGCTATCGAAATATAATTAATAACTAATTAAAAATGGTTTGTAACAACATATGTTGTCTTTTAATTTTTGATACGTCAAATTCAGCCGATTGGCGTACTTTAAGCAGTTTTATATCATTAAATTTTTTTACTTTTCAGAATTTTGCATCAGAAAGTTATGCTTAGGCGACTATTCTCATAAAGTTAAATAATTTGCCGTATGAGAATTGTAATTTCGACTTTCAGGGGTAAGATGCTTTTTATTACTTTTATTTAAAAAAAATTAATACACAAGTATTACTTAATAATAAAAAATAAATCCTCAAGAATTGTAATAAATGCTTTTGAAACAGTTATAAATATTTATGAAAAAACCCACTAGAAATGCATTTACACATTTCTTGTCTTCAACATGGGTTTCACGGAACCCTAGTGTTCCCTGGAACTTTGACAGGGTTCTGCAAGTGATCACTATTTTCTTAATCAAAACGCTAAAATTTTAATAAAATTTTAATTTTTATAAAATATTTAATTTTTATAAAATATTAAATTTTTAAAGGCAGTTTGTTTGTAAAAACAAATATAAATAAATATTTTATGGATAAAATAAAATTGATTCGAGTATGATAACCGCTTTGATATCCTTTTTTCCCCAGTTCTTAAATCAAGAGGCTCATTCAAGAAATTAGTAGGTTCAAGGGTTCAGCAAAGTGTTAATGGTTGAATATACCTGACTTCAGAGTATTAATATTTCAAAATTATACCAACCGAATAGTTTAAATATATATTTTTCTTTTGTATATTCTGAATTACGACAGAAAAGATGAAAATATGCTCATGTATGAGAGTGATTGAAACTTATTTAAATTGTCCAAATTATAATTCTCTGAGTTCTTCCTTCAAAATCTTGGAATTGTGTAAAGAAACTTTGCATTTTTCTTATTTTAATTATTTTCTTTTCAGAATTTTTTTAACTATTCCTAATTTGTTCAATAAATACCGTAAAATCTGGCGCACCAATACTTTCAAGCTGATTTTTTAAATTTTTTGCTATATTCATCAACGTGCACTCCCTTTTTAAAGAAGAAATCTGAAATATTAGTATATATTGCTCTTATGTTTTGAAGTCATTTATTCCAGGTATTATCCCAGACTTTTGAAAAAATAGTATACTTCTAGAAATATAACTCTTTTAGTTCACAATCCAAGACGTTTCTTTAAAACAAACGGTATTTTGATACATATAGAGGTAAATTTTTTTATGCTCATCTCTTTTGCTATTTTTAAAGCTATCGTTTTTATATCCGGCGTATGACGTATATCCCTTAAGTTTCGATCTTATTTTTTATGTTCAAAGTGCGCGTTATACGCCAGATTTTACGGTAATTTTTTAGTTCCTTTTCAAAAATAGTATAAATTATTTTATTTTTGTAAATCTTTTAAAATTCACTATACTAATTAAACTTTGGAATCTGAAAACTAATAATTTTCAATATGGAGTGCGTCCCTTTTACCTGGAGCTCAAACATCGTTGACTTGTAGCTTCCGTTTACTCTCAGGTGAGCAGAGTAAGGAAAAAAACGATAGATTTTGTTTGCTGAGCACTGGACAAAAGTTGATGTTAGAATTTTAATTAATATTCCACGAGTGTAGAATAGGGAAGCATGTTTGTATTCAGAGTGATGTACAATTTGTGAACTTCACTTTCGATTTCTTTTTCTTTTTATTCCTTTTTTTTATGCGTGTTTAATTTTCTTCAATTAACTCTTTAAATTATGAAATATTTACTTTTTTTTAAATGTTTAATATGTTTTAGATTAATTGATTTGTTTATAAAGTCTTCAATGAAATGCTGAAAAATACTTTTGGTTTTGAATGCTTTTTTTCTTTGCGGCTTTCAAATTTATTTAAATATATTCTAAAAATTTAAATAAACCACTGAAATTAAATTTTTTTGTAAAAATATAAAGCAAAACAAATTTTTAAAAAAAGTCAATGCATATTCTAATATAAAACACATTTCTTTGGAATGACTCTTCTGTCCCCCCTCCCCCCATCTCTCAACTGGGAATTACGTAATTTTTTAATTTTTCATACATTTAATTTACTTTATAGTTTACTAAGATAATTCTTCACACACACACACACACACACACACTACCTGTGTTCCCCACAAAGAGCAAAAATTACGCTGGTTCTGTTTGTCAATTTGTTTTACTACTAAAACTGTAATAGGTTTACAATTGTGGTAATTATTTATTTCATATTTAGTTTTTTGAAAATAATAAATTATTTTTGCAATTAATATCGATAACTTTCTGTCTACCTATTTTATTGTCCTTAAAGAAAATGATTATTACGAAAAAAAGTGTCTGTTAGTTCAAAATTCATTCAATATCTGTGATTAATAACTTATTATTAATATATTTTGAGGTGACATTTATAACTACTTATTACAAAATAGATTTTTTTTTAAAACCTTCTAGATACCCGGAAAATAGACAATTACTTTAAAAATTTTGAAGAAATTAAGGGTAAAAGTTCAAGGACCAATAAAATGTACGTGTAATATAATTTTTAGTATTGTGTGTCTTAATAAATTTTTATTTTACATTAAAATGAACTTTTGATTTAAAGTATTTTACTAACTCTTTCTCTTCTGTGATAAGTACTTCTCTCACAATATTGGATCATTTACGACTTAGCGACGTAGCATATAAATATTCTTAATTATTTTAGAGTGCAATAACTGAAAACACCGTTTCCATTGAATTTAATTGTATGATTTTTTTTTTGTAATGTTCAAAAGCTATGAAAAAGCAAACCATAATAAGCATTGATCTGTTTTAACGGTATTGATTTAGTCAACGTTTAAATTCGTTCATAACACCCTCATGGCTTAGCTTCTTGACTAACTCTAGGATTCAAAAGATACAACTTCTATGGAAAAACTATTATTTTTGATTAATAAATTTAAAATATTTTTTTAAAACATAATTATTTACATATAAGCGAAGCATTTATCTTTTTTCATAGGAACCGGTAATTAAGAGTACAAGCATAATTTTTATTCCGTGACGGATGTAATAAAAAAGGAGTAATTTCTTATGAATATTGTAAAATTTGTAACATAATTTATTGTAAACAATGATACTCAGATATTGATAATCTAAACTAAAAAACTAAACTCAGTGGCGCGCAACAGCTCATTAAGGCCAAGGCCTACTGTGCCCATCTAAGTATACGTGACCATGGGGACTGAGGTGCATGAACAGATGTCCCGATCAGGTGGTCAGTCTGACGCGAAACCCCCAGTGTATAGTTCCCAAGTACAAGCTTGATACTCATTTACAGATCCCCTGAAGGGATGAAAGACTGAGTCGACCTTGCCCAGCCCGGGATTTGAACCACCGACCTATGGTGTGGAAGCGCGAAATGCTACCATTTAGCCGCTGGGCTTCGATACTGATAATCAGTATAGTATAAGTGCTAAATCGCAATCATTGTTCTTTCAAAAGTATATTTTATATTTTAAAAATATAAAATAACTCTTTTGAATACTATCAGATTTAAGCAAATATTTTTTTATCAAGAGCTCTTATTGTTTGCGAAAGATAAAAATTGTTAATATTTATTTTTTAATATAAATCTATGTTGTTTAAAATGCTTTAAATACCCTCCGAAGTAAAAAAAAAATGCAGAAGAAGAATGAAATAACAGAGGAAAAAGAAGTAAAGAAAAATCAGTTTTTAAATTTCGAGAAAATTGGATCGCGCAGAATTTTGAAGGTTTGATTGACGCGGGACCACATGTAGTGGCACTGGTCCACCGGTTCTGTTATGGCCCATTGCCATGCTTTAGAACTAAACTTATCTATATGTATCCTCATAAAATTAGACCAGATAACAGTTAAAAAAATTTACAAATTGCATATATCAATCCTTAAATTAAAATCTTGAATAAAGAAATCAAAAAACTATGAAAATCTACTTAGTATTTCAGAAAGTTTCCGGCTATTCGAACTTTCACCAACGCGAGAAAAATGATTAATTTCAATAAATAACTTGTTTACCTAAAAGTTTCACTATGGTATGATAATTCGACATCTATGCAATTGTGAACCCGGATTATAAATTAAGAATGGGAGACAAACCGCCGCGCTTTTAAGCGTGTAATCTATTTAACCCCGCATTCTTTCATTGCAGGTCTTTAGGCAAACCGTGCGGAAATGAGAACGAGTATGCATTGGTAGAGGAGTTTAATAGCAAGAATAAATAAAAATGCCCCTGCTTTTCCCCGAGATTTATTGCATTTATTTCACCTGACTTCGACTTGATATATCGGAGATAAAATAATTTTACAACCTCCTCTTTAGACTAGCAATTGTAAAGAGAACGCGCGTTTTGCCATTCGAAGTAAAAAATAACAGCCCAAAGAAAAACGAGCGATATATAAAGACATTTAAAATCATCTTTTGTATTCTGAATTCTATCTCATCGGATAACATGGCCAAATTATTCCTATTTTTTTTCTCTCTATACCACAGCCTTTTATTTATTTATTTATTATTATTATTTTTTTTTTCATTTTTCCCGAGATACGTACTCCTTTCGAAGTTTTCTTTTTTTATTTACAACTGGGGAATAAATAAAGCCTTTTGTTTTCCCGAACGTCAGTGATCACACTTAAGAGTTACAGCCTCCGAATATTTTGAATATTTTATACAAACGGCCTTCGGTACTCAGATATCTTAGTAAATAGATACCTTTGGTAGGAAAGGGGACAAGTGGCGTAGATCCTATACTTCGATCCTTTAACCTCAAAAGATTGACGTATTAGAATTTTTCTGTTTTTAACTATTGACATGGTTAAGAAGTTAGTATTGTTATTGATTTTTCTTTTACGCGAAATAACCGAAACGTTATTTCAACAGCCTGAGCTACGTTTTTGTACCATTTCTCGATAAAGTTTTGATTTGTTATTAAAAAGTAGTACTTTTCTGTAAATCTGAACAATATTAGCGACATCTCATACATTATATAGATGCTAATACAATATAAATTACAAGTTTTAATGAGCCGCTTAAAAAACTCAAATTTGTTCTTATGCTTTCAAAATATCGGTACTCATATCAGATTTGTTAGATCAGCAATAAAATACGTAAAAATTTCTTTTGATATTTTCATATACAATACCTTTGTAAAGCAAGCAATATAAAAAAAAAATTAAGTCAATTCCTACTTTGGTCAACAAATAAAATTTTTATTTTAGTTACTTTTTATTAAGTAGTTACAATTTATTTTAATATGTACATACAAATGACAGAATCGCAATATTAAGGGGCAAAATAAAAAGCGATTTTCCTTGTAATTGTCCTTTCTATGTATGGTTTTGGATTATTTTTTTTGTTACTATTTATTCATTAATTAAATTGAATTATTCTAATAAAATAGTTTGGTAAAAAAGAAATCACATTCTCAGAAATTAGGCCATCTCAGGTGGGATTTGAACCCACAACCTTTGGATTAGAAGTCCAACGCGCTATCCATTATGCTACAAGGACACAACAAACGATTATCCTTTCTTTGTATGCTATTGGACTATTGTTTTTGTTACTATTTATTCATTTTTAATTTAATTAATGAATTAATATTTGATAAAACTGTATTAACATCAAGTATCATCCACTACAAGTTTTAAAAAATGTATTTGAACTTGAATGGATGAATAGAAAATATTTTATTAACCATTGAAAATTTGAATAATACACACACACACACACATATATATATATAGGGAGAGAGTGGATTAATAGTAGGAATTGAATAAGTCAGATTTTTAATCAGAAAATGTGCAAAATATGTATTCGATACGTATCGATTGGAGATATTGGAAACACCACTTTAACTAATTAAAGACACTATTGAAGCGTTAAGAATATAACAGTTTATATATAAAAAAAAAGTACATAACATTCCGAAAAGAAATTTTGAAGAGTTAGTAATATGTGAAGCGCAACGAAAATACATTTCTGCGAGTGAAGATATTCTGAAAGCATATGTAGGGATTTAAAACCAAGCAAATACTAACTACAACAATACATATCCTTTGATAATACTCTCGGATTCTCTATTTTTCATTTTTCTATAGTTTTATTTCTGGTTTTGAGTCTCAGATGTTTTAGGGAGTTTAAAGCATTGATATTTTCAAAAATTCTACCTCTGTTTGTGGGGATAATACTAATTAAAATGCAGTTAAGAGATATAAAATTGACTACGAAAATCTGTTCAATTAAGGAAAAAATTGTTTATCATAAAAATTCTCCTGGAACATAGTATTTATCTATCCATGTTTCAATTAAAAACTTTTAAATAAAAAAAAACATATTTTTGTCTGAATTCTAGTTTATCAATAAGTTTATATTTTTATTTCACTCACTATTGTTAATCCTTGTATCACATACACTATTTTAAAAATAGTAAATGTAAATCAGGTGACGTCTGACACCACAATTGTGATAGTTGCATAAGTACTAATCTCGATAGAAATATCACAGAAGTGTAATAAAGTTGTACAAATGACACACATCGAAGAGACAAAATTTTTTTAAAAAACAATAGGTAAACGAATTTCTATTGAACAATAAAAAAACTTATGCACAAATATTAAAATTTTTAATATTTTAATTAAAAAAATTTATATAATTCTTGATTCTCCTTTCCAATATTTAAATCTTTTTTTTTTCCTAAAAGAAAATGTAACTCGTATTCGGTCTCAGTTCAAATACACACTTTGAAAATTTGAATCTATAATTAATGTAAATTAAATAATTCACAAATTTTAAAGAAAGAATATTCAGTCTAACATTATGTACTTTTAATGAGAACATCTTATTTTCCTCTAAAAAAATTATATTTGTAATTGTTGGAGTTTTTTTTTTAGGCTTTTATAGTTTAATTTGAGCAATATACTTCGGTTAGCAAGAAATCTAAGTATTACGTTTGATAATAGCATACATGTATATATATATTTATATATATATGCATGTGTGTGTACCACATATTCATACTCATACATTTTCAAAGCTTCTTGACTTCAAATTTTTATCTATTTCCACTTTTTCTTAAGTATAAGAAAGGACTTCTTATTTTTATCTTCAGTATCAGTCAAAATGTAATTTAGTTGAAAATGTGACTTAAAATCTGGAAATTTTTTTAAAAAAATGTTTTGATGTTTTTAAAAAAATTAAGTCTAGAAAAGAATCGAAGATTGAAAGATTGAATGCTAATTTACCAATTTTTATTTTTTTTACAAGATCTTTAAAATATATAATTAAAAATTAACTGTATGTTTTATTTAAATAACTCCCATTTTTGTTCGAATAATTAAAATGTTATTTTTTTAAAAAAAATTGAAATCATTTATGTCTTATTGCTAAGAAATTTCATAAGAAAGGAATGCTTCAATGTCATTTTTTAAAGTCTTTTTTCTTTTTATTTAAAAAAAATATATATAAATGATCCATTTATCAAAAAAAAAAAAAACTCGATTTGAAATAACAAAGCATATTATTCTAGATTTTTAAATTTCTCCCCGTGAAATAACTAAATATGTTACTCTGGAACTCAACGATATTTTTACATCGAACGATATTTTAAGCGATGTTTTTCTTTCATTTTAAGAAACGAAGTTGATTAGTAAATGTGTATTTATTAGGAGAATTAATTTCTCTAAGATTATAGAACTAAAAATTAAGTAACATTTTATGGATACTTTAGTTTGAATGCTAAATTTATGTATTAGTTATAAATTTGGTTAACAATATTTTAATAACAGTGTTGTATTAACCGATATCTACTTTCTCACCGCTTGAATTTCTGTCTATATAAAACATATGTGATATTAATTTTTTAGTAGTTTAATCTTTCTCAGTAAGTCAGTTAAGTGCCATCTGTCTCAAGCGGTAAAGGGTGTATATTAAATTCTTTTCCCTAAGAGAGAGAGTATATATATATATAATTATTACGACATAATAAAATAACTATTGCAATACCTTTACTACATTTTTTTAAGCTTGAAAATCAGTCATGTTTGAATTGAAGGCATATCTTATATACTAAAAGCATGGGTTGTTACAAAATCAAAAACTAATGGCTAAAAATTGTAATCCGTTTTGGAAAGTGAACTGATTCAACTTAAGTCATTTGCGATGAAAAAAATTTCCAAGATATGTTGAATAGCAAATCTATAGTTTGTGTATGATCTTTTTCCAATTACCTTTATAATAAAAAAAATTCCCAAGATAGACTTTTAATTTTATTTTCAGAAATTAACTGACGAAGAAAAGAAATACTTTGATCTTGAATGATGTCGTAAAAATTATTTTACTTTGTTTTGCTTACGTCTGATTTTGTATAATTTTGAAAGCTATATAAGAAAATATAAAGAACTTACGTGAATCAATACAGTAATTACTGCTTTATGTTTTGACCAGTTCCTGTCAATCCCTCATTTTTTAGAGAATTTGTGCTTAAAATATCGTGGTAAAAAAAAAACTAAAAGTGCAAATTCAAAAATTGACTTAGAATATTGAATTTGAAGTATTTTTTCTAATTTAACTTAACAGCAACAAAATATTTTCCTTATTGGAGACGTTTGTGTAATTTTATAACCAGCTCCAAATCAGTTAAATATGAAATTTTGAGGGGGGAAAAAAGAATTATATTATTTAATTTGACGTTTCTTGAAAACCTCAATCATTTAATTCAAAAGTATTTATTTTGTTAGAGAAGCATCGATATTTTAAATACCCAAGTCTGACAGTTAATGAAATTCCTCAATAGATCTCAGTAGATCATTAAGTTACACAATGAGTCAAATAATTACATATCTTTTTTGTATTATCGATAAAATTAAATTTGATATTAAAGGGGAAAAATTCTTAAATTAAATTTCGAATAAATGTCCGTAAAATCTATACACATGTAAATATTCAATACTGTTCGTATACCATTTTAGAAATTACCAAATTATATAAAGGGTTATAATTAAAGGTTAAAGAAATAAAATGTGTATTTATTTATACTGTTTTATAAGCTAGATAAAATGTTTGTGTGTGCGTTGTAATTCTTTCCTTCTTTTTATTTCTAAGAAAATAAAATATAGATTAAATTTTTGAAACAGTTAAACTTTCAATACCAGAAATATTTTTAAATCAGAAAAAATATTTGTATAATTATTAATACTTTCTAATTTTTGAAATATTGAGTGATATTGATGCATTTGACGTTCTCTGATAAGCTCATTTACTTTTTTAAAAATACGTAATTACATACAACTTATATGCCATTCAACATTATCTCATACTTTGAATTCGATTATAAGTCAGGTAAATGAGAAAGATGTTATCTTCATTTTTTAAATTAAAACCGAAATTAGAAACTTAGATTATATCTCTCGGTTTCGGAAGCTAAATAATTTTATTTATTAAATAAACTTCCAGGGAGGGGGGGGACTTTATTATTTACTTACTCTTAAACAAATTAAAACAGCAAGGAGTAGAGAAGAGAATGCTAAACTGGATTGGGTCATCTGAAGCTCAAAGATGAATCAAAACTAGTTGGAACAATATAGAAATAATAAATATAATCACACACACACAATCATTGTTCAGAGTTTTATCCAAAGTTTCGAGTTTCAGAATGGATCTCTGCCCAGAGTATCACTATTGCAAATAAAATTTACTTTCAAATCGCTGCATCAAAATTCAAAACTGAAATGCCATTTCAAAGTAGTCTTTGATCAATTATTTATTGTAATTTAAGGTTATAAGGCTTGTCATCAATAAGGCGTTGCATCTAATTTACATGACATGTACTAAACTGAAATCAAAGTTAAATGTTACAGCTCAATATCTGAAAAATGCACTAACACAATTTGTTAAGGAAAAATTAGAATCTAATCTACAATAAACCAATTTTTTATACGTATAAGTGAAGAATAATAAAACATCTTTCCTTTACAAAAATGCATATTGTGTTTATTTTCTTTTTGAAAACTAAGAAAATAACCTGATGAATTTGAGCATTACGGAAGTCGTAAAAAAATACTGAGCTTTTGCTTCTGTAGGATTTTTAATTTTGATCGGTTTGATATATTTTTGTAAATAGTTTTCAAATTCCAATGAATAAAGAAAATATATTTGTTTTCATACTGTACGCCAAAAATTTTACTTATGTACCAACTTTAAAAAAATTTTTCTCAACCATACTTTCCAAGATTTTTAATGTTCTTTTTTGCTTTTTCAAAACACAGGAAAGTTTTCTGCATGAAAATCTAAAAGTGCTCCACAAAAGCAATTTAAGGATGTTATCTCGCAAAGCATAGTTAAATATTTATAAATTTTACTCGTGAATAAAAACATAGAATTCGCGCTTTCCAATTTCCAGCTTCGAAAGATGTGGTTATTCAAGTAAGGGATATTAAATTAGTGTTTTTCAAAGATGTTAATTAATAAGTGAAAAAATTAACTTATTAGCTTATCAGAGAACTTACATTATACAGAAAAGTCAGTGGAAAAACGAAAAATATCTTTCTTTTCTTCCTTAAGATTTGTACAGTTATTTGATTTTTTTATGTTCCATTCTTGTTTATTTTATTTAGAGTAGCTTTATTTTTTTTAAGAAAACTGACGTATAAAAATGTTAATACTAAGCAGTATTGTATATTAAATTTAAATTTTTATATTCTTGAACTTTATACATGAAACGATTTATAGGATTTTTGTGAGAAAAATCTTATATTTCCAAAGTAGATTAAAAAAACCAAACAATAAGTATTTTTCCTACGAGATTCTGTTTTGGATTAGAGCGATTTATTTTCGTGTTATTTGATAGGTTTCTAATATAATATAACAGATATTTTTTAAATGTGATTTTTAAAACATATTGAAAACAACTGATAATTGTACTGAACAAGAATTACGCTTATCAGTGGCGATATAACAGCTTTCACATATTGGCAATAGCAAATTAAAATCATATACGGTACCATTTTCTTTAAAAATAAAAATATCAAGTTTTTATAAGGCCAAATAAGAGCATTTGAAAACAGTCAATTAGCATTTTTATTTATATTCCTGAAAATGTGAACGTTATATAAGTTAATACACCCCGCGTCGCCCATCCGGTATAGTGGTTAGCGACGCTGACTGCTGTGCCGTAGGGCCTGAGTTCGAATCCCGGAGAAGGCATGGATGTTTGTAAATGTATAGTGCCTTCGCGGCATGGGGGTACTCTAAATAGCCGTCGAGCCGCAAGTCCTCTCGTGAGGTTGGTGGAAGGGGAAGAGAGGTGGGAGGCCCCTGACCACCCCTAGGGTGTTCTCCCTCAAAATTGGGGTGGAACCGAGCCAAAACGTACTGTCACCTGCATGGTGATCAAAGCTACGGCTAACGATAGGCGTACAATCCAGCCCTATACCATGATGAATTTCGTGATCCTCGATCTGATTAAGTCAGACAGGTGGCATTAGTCACAACAACAACAATACACCGCGCAGTTAATAGAAACAATACTATATATATTTAAATACATGTTTATAGAGAGATATTGAAAAATGATCTTGCTCAGTAAAAAACATTTTAAAAAACATCTTTCAACGAAACACCTAGCTAACTCTTCGGAGATGCTTAGTGAGAAGAATATTAATATATCATAAGATAATTTTTGATTAATTGTTCAAAAAATAAGCGGGTTATTTTGAAAACAAGGAAAATACATCCCAATACCCGATCAAACAACTCGATCGGCATTGTACATGCACCACTTTCCTTCCAAATCGCGCGACCACGACATGGAAAAATGTTCCAGAAACAGTTTATAATTGAAATAAACTGGCGTACGACTTAGTGCTCCTGAGATCGAGATAGGGATTGTTGCTTTAAAATTTTTAGTTATATATCAACGTCCCTTGACGCTTATAGTGCATTGTTCGCTGATGTGTTTCTTGCGCGTTGTTTTGCCTCAGTTTGAAGACTCGCATGTAAATAAGGGTGCCCGTGGCTCGGTGTAATTTATCTCGCCAATAAAACACACGACAGCGCGTTTTGGAATTTTTAAACAATTCTGGTGATTTAACTGCGTTTGTCAGTGCTTTTCGTCATCTTTCCAGTAACTGTACCTCCACTCTCTCGATTATAGAAACGTTCAGCGATCCTTCTTTTGCCAAATACATAATGGAATAACTTCATGTTTTTTCCTGTACTGTTTTGTATCGAAAAAGGACTTAGTTTTGTTTTCTTAAGGTACAGAAAATAGTAATACATACTTTCTTAGTGCATGCTGAATATTTGAAGCTCAAACTCTGGTGGAGCTACTGCCTTTTATAATATATTTGTTGAGCTTTTGTTCTACGTATTTTTACATCGTATTTGTTTATGAATAAAACTTTGGGGGGGATTTTTATAGGGGATTTTGAACATCCATTTTTATTACTCTTTGTTTATAATGAGGTTTTTAATTTATTGTATTTCAATGATTTTCATAGTTACATCCCAATTTTTCATACTACGAAAATTATGAATTTATTGAATTTTTTTTTAAGTTTAAATTTCTGAAAAGTTAAATGTGTCCTAAATTTTTTTCAAATTTGGAAAATTATTTTTTGAAGAAATGATAGAAAAATGAAGCCTTGAACATTAGAAAATTATTTTTAATCTTTAGTTAAAAGCAATTTAGAACCTGACTTCCTAAAGTATTTTTTTTTTAAATTGTAATAAACACACATTTTCGACATTTACCCATCTACGTAATTTGATTAAAGTAATTAAATTTCATATATATGAAATGCATAATTTTTATTTTGTTCTTCAAAAATAAATAAATAAGTAACTGAGATAAATGTGTTTGCTAAATATCCCAAAAGGACGTATAACGGAATTATTATTAACTTTAACCTATATGTAGTTATTTAGACATTTATTTTTTTACAAATAGAGACAAGCCGTACATTTAATCGAATTAAGTAAACAATGTTCAAGCGAATTATATCAATGAAGAGTTCTGCAGCTATACTTTTGTTCTATTTTATTTGTTCTATCTATTTCGACATTTAATACTTTTCCTATTCGACAAATGTTTTTTCTAATATTCGAAACCTGATTACTCTGGTGTGTGTGTGTTTTTTTTTTCAAGTTCAGAATCTAAAAAAAACGTACTCATCAGCATTGCTGTTCTAAATAATATTTCATTTTAGCTAGCAGTTTAGAAGCAATTTTTCCCGATCTGCTTCTCGGCTTTACGCCCCTGCCATCACCAAAGAATTTCACAGTCCCTAGGTGTCTCTAACTTTTGAAACGCGTATAATACCTTCCATCATCCGTAAAAAGTTTATTTTGAATATAGAAGCCGGCATTAACGATGCATCCCACGGCGAGAGATCTACCTCCAGCCGCCACTTGCATTTTAAACTCGGTCCTTTTTAACTGAGTCCCCGCCACAAAATGCTCCTCCATAAAACTTAAGCGACCCGGGGCCCGACCCGAAAAGATCTCATTTTGCGAGGGCAAACGCCGATATATCCTACGGAGGATTACTTTTATCGTCGGATTATACTTTTACACTGTTAAATTTACTTACCAGAAACAAGGGAGGTGAGATCCGTACGCAAATTGCCGTAACACAACCCTCCCCACTCTTTTGTTTCTCCTTGTTAAGCTCCCTTGCCCCCTCCTTTTCCTTTTGGTAGCGTGGATATTCAGGGCCTCATTGAAATGTGCATATATGGAAATGAAGAAAATGGGCCTCGTGTTTTGAAAAGATGGCGCTATGCCGTGTCGAAATGCATATCTCTGTCTATAACATGTATAAGTGTGTAGCGGAATACTCGCTTTTCCTTTTACTACCCAGTAGGGAGAAGATTCGCCAATATGCAAATGCTACCATGCGTAGAGATTATTATTAATAATAGCTTTAGCATGCGTTTTGTTCTCTTTTTTTAATGCCAAGTTTTCTCTTCTGAGTAGGTTAAAAAGGAGGGTTGTGTGAGGGAGAGCTTTTGTCTCAGGTATGATAATGCGCGACGGGGTAAACTTTTAAGTGGTCTACTGTAAAATAAATGGTCCTGCTTATTTTGAATATATCGTTTCTTTTCTCTCGCATTTTCTCCGCTTGCATTTATCAAATCCCGTGTACTCGGAGCGCTACAGTTGTTTATATGAAAGGTGTTTTGTGAGGAAATTCTTAATCGTATCATGTTGCAATAAATCGTCTTGAAAGGAATTGCTGCGTTGGTGATAATATGTGAGAAAATATTGCTGACGAAAACCCTAGCGTAATTTTTTTTTGGACGGAAATAGTTCCATAAGATGTTACTTAAGGAAAAAAGTAATATGAATAAATTATATTTTTTACCCTTTAACTCTAACTGGTTTTCAAAGGGAAAAAAGTCCTTTTAGTTTGGAATATTTATTTTTTTTAATATTTCAAGTAAATACTAATATAAATAATCTATACTGTGCTTACATTCTTTTAAAGAAGTTAAAAATACTGATCCAAATGTTAGATATTAAACAAATTCCATAAAAAGGGTTAGTTATTTATTAAAGCTATGTTTACATACATACATACTCGTACACAGAAAACATAGATTTTTTTTTATGACTGTGAATTTTAATGAAATTGAAAGTTATCTCAACCTATATTAATTTATCGATCATCATATTTATTTGAAATAAAGTCACGTAGTGCTTAGGGCAAAAATGAAATGAAAACTAATAAAATAGTTGTAACGTGGGGATCGTAAATTACTATTTAAATGCATAAACATGATAATGATGATACGTAATTACTATTTACATTCGGAGGCATCATTCAGCCGCCAATAATTTAGTCGTTTAGTACGTAAATTCATTGATGAAAACTATATGAAATATTAGATGTTACAAATAAAGTAATTAAAAATTCTTTTAATTTTTCAAATAGCTGGTTTTGAATTTGAATACCGCGTTAGTTAAAACCCAAGCCTAAGATTATAATCATTTATATTTTATTGCTATAATAAATGTTTATCTGCTTATGTATAATTTGATGCAAACTTTAAATGTTTATTACATTCCTGTACAAAAATTATTGCATAAAATTATATAATGATGAAGAAATATTGTATTTTATACGTGAGAGAAATACACAGTACATCAAATAAACCAAGTTTCAATTAAAGAAGATTCGTGTTCTTTTTTATTAATGACTCATTTCTAATTCACTGCCCGTTCTGAAAACTCCTCATGTTTTCACATTCAAGCGTTAATTAATTCTTTATATTTAAAAAAAAACATGCTTTTAGCATAAACTTTAGTTAAAAGTGAATGCATAATACTAATGGTTGCAAAGGAGTTCTTAAATTCTTAAAGTCTTAAATTCACAAAAGATCATTGATTTTTATTTTTTGAAGTAATAGACATCTTGAGATTTATTTTTAAAATGACAGTGTTACCTAAGAACCCTTGAATAATAATAATAATAATAATTATTATTATTATTATTAAATATATATAACTACGGTTATAGATTGGCAAGTATCATTCGCGTTAAAGTCATTAAGACTTGGCAAGAAAACAGCTTTCACTTATCTACTCACCTTTTAACGCCTACCGTCAATACCCACAATTCGAAGTGCAACAACGTCAAAAAATTGACGATAAATGACATGGCATGTCAAATCTACTTTTCTTCAAAGATTGTTATCACCAGGAACCTTGTTTCCAAAGCTGTTCTCTCCGTTGAAAGATGAACTTTTTGAAATCAGTTTTACTATAAGGAATCCGATGAGTAAGATGAAGAATGATAGTTATTAAATGACGCACCCCCATAAATCCTTCTTAAATGTTATAGATAAAATTCTTATGCTCAATAATTTTTTTAGAAAACATTATTTGCTGATAAAGTTATATTATAAAGTTATATTTGTTAAAAGTTTTTTTAGGTGTCTTTTTTTATCAATCATTTAAAAGTAATTTTCGAATATCTTGATTAAGAAATATGTATCGCACAATTAACATTTACTTCAAATTTGATGTGAGAACTTCATACTGGGGTGGAATCGTAATGTTAAGAAGTTTTATTGAATATCCATGATATTTAATCAACTGAAAAGGAAAAAGAAAGAAGTAAACAGTATGTCAGACAACCCGTCGTCCACAAAAAAAAGTATGAGTTTACAAATAAAAGGAAAACAGAGAAAAAACTCAAGAAAAAGTGACATGGATAAAATACCGTAATTCTGAAGCATGAAATATTTTAACTATAAATTTATTAAACATATTTCTTAATTCTACAAATATTGCTGCAATATGGCGACACGGTTTCTTTTATTTTTTATATGAAAAAATTCAATCTCTTGATTTTTTTAAAAAATTATATAAACGTAAACGCAAAATTTAATTTCTTTCAAAATTATTCTGAAATTTAATAACTGTTCTCTTTAAAGATTTGTTATAAAAAGTTTATAACATTTCGCACATTTTGTTAATTCAGTTAACAGTATTTCCGCGATGCAATTTGCACTTAAAAATAGACTAGAATTTAGATATAAAGAGTTATTTTTTTCAACCTATACCGTTTATCTAATTATATTTTACGTATAACATCAAAACACGTGATAATAAAAAATAGAACCCAAGGGAGTTTTAAACGATTTTGGAAAATATAAATTGAAATTCAATGTTTCTGTTTATTTTGTTCCCTTGAAAAGTGTAAATCATGAAATATAATGTTAGTCAATAGAATAAGCTTTACTTGACTTTTTAACACCCTTTTATAAGCTTCACTTTTATGTAACGAAATCTTTGAACTCAATTTTTACCCACTTTAAAATGTCAGATTAATTCGAAATTTTGCTCACTTTTTCAGGACCGATGACAATATAATAATTTAATAATTTTGTTCCATTGTCCTGACCAGGATCATCAGGATTAATGATTCCCCATTTTCAGATCCCATCCCGCATCTGGCGACTCATTTCAGATCCCATTTCCAGATTGGGCGACTGAAAGATTAGGTTACAAAGTTCGGTTAACTATAAAAGGGTGTTCTTTTAGTTTTTTTAAAACTATAGTTTATTCTTTCAGAAATTCTCTGACTATTAACTTCCATTTTCTCGTCTAATTTTTAGAGTTACAAATTATTATGTGATAACATATGTAACGACTATACATGGCAAAAATATTTTCCCCAGAATATAGAATAAAAATTGATGTCCCTCTAATTTTATTCTGATATAAATACTTCTGTTTCCGATGTTATGTTGCTTATTTGATAAATACTTTTAGAATGATTAAAAATTTATGCAAAATAAGACCACATATTGTTAGTATTATGGTGTATATAACGCAACAAATGTATATTATGTAGTGATTTGTCAGACGTGTTCAAAAACTGTTAGTTTTTATAAAAAAAAAAAGACACTTAAAATCCCTAACACTGAAGACCTTTAGCGAACACAGACGCAGGGGTTCTGCGTCTTTAGACTCCTAGTGGCCCAAGATCCTTTCAGAAAAGTAATCCCTTGGCCTTTACACAAAGGTAGGGTCCACCTATGGCCCTTAAAAGTAGACGGTACATAGCATACGTCAGTAGCGCACACAAAATTTTTTTAAAGGGGGAGTCCATGGTCGAAAGTCCCTCAACTCGTATCATACTTTAAGACAACACCAATTGATTCATCTGATTTTGGCGATTTTGTTAACAAAAAGCAGTAAAAAAAATAAGTTATTGAATTAATAGTTAGCATTAATTAATAAAATAAATTGTTAATTACAAGTACTTAATTAACTTTTACGTTACATATATATAGGATTATCATCAATCGAAAAAAACTCAAGGGCTTGGGGGGTGTCCGGACCCCTAGGACACCCCCCCCTTGTGTGCGCCACTGGCATATGTTGTTAAATACTCGTACAAACAATAACCCGGAACAAATAAATGTGCATGGCTTACAATCGCACAAACTGGCACAATCGACTGCCGCCTTTTCACTGATTGAGTAATGATGGTGTATGGTGGTAGTACAAGGTGTATACATGGACGATGGTCATCACATGTAGCCAGCCAGTTGACATATTGTCGAATATTCCCAGTTTTTCGGAGAATATACAACCGGAAAAACATTCGACAGTTGAAATTATTCAAATCATGATCTTATTAAGGCCTAGTCATAAAGGAGACGGGGCTTCCATTGTGGCCGCGACCCAGTTGGCCCATGCCTTAAGACGTCCCTGGGGCTTTACATTCAGAAAAACACGTAGTCAGAAGCGCCTGTTGGTCTGTGTGTGTGGTGGTGGTGGGGGGGGGGTGAACTCCCAAACCTCACCCTTGTGTACGCAATTGCTGAAGACACACTAAAGAAGATTTTGCTACAAACGAACTGTGTATATTTATTAATAAAAATGTCATTAAAATTTATTGCAATTAAAAAAAAATTTAAAAACCACAAAATAATTTTCATTTTTCTGTAAAAGGAACAAATCTACCCGACTCCCTTTTCTTCTCTCATTTCGGTGATGAGACTCCATTTTATTTTCCATTTCTTGATGGTTTTGTTCATTACTTCCCATTTAATGAACTGTATCTAGCATCTCGTTATCAGCATCGCAAGATATGTTAACAATTTTCTTGCAAATTATTCATGTGTGATATCCAGATTAGATATATTACGATGTTTATATGTCTTTCCCAATGAGTAATAAAATTTGCATACTGCTATGTCACAAAACTGTTGTATGTGTCGGATAATGTGTTATCAATTGGTAGCATTGAAGGGAGGGGGCTCTACTATTCTACCTTAGCGACCCCAAACGGGAAGTTTAAAAAAAGCGTTTATTAACGTTTTAGTACTTTAGCAGCTGCGAAAACGGTCGCAGACGTCATTTTGAAAATTAGAATGGTTTTTTCTTTATTTTCCTTCCATTCGCAACAAGCAGTCAATCATTAGGATTGGCATTTTTTATATAGGTTTTGTTTTCTCTTGTGTTTCATTTTAACTTCCGCCGTGTTGTTTAATGAGCAGACCACGCCTCTTTTTGTGTTTTAAGAGAAAAACTGTTCCATTGTTTGGCGTTTCACGGCTGGTTTAGAATACTGTCGATGACGTGTTAATTTTGAAGGCTGGTTGGCTGTATTCTGCGTTACGCCAACTCAAAATCCATATTTTTTTGACAGCTGGAAACCCACAGCGGGACTTGCGACGGGATGACTGTCCCAGCGGGACATCAGAGACAAGTCCCGCTTGAAAACTCATACTCTCGAAACTTTACTGATCATGTCGACGTCAGTATAAACACATTTGCTCCATGACTCATTTCGAAATTTATTTCTTTTACAGTGAAGAGGGAAAAAAACAGAAAGATGAAATGCCGCAATGCTAAGCCAACCATTTTTAGTTTTCAAGGATATTTCATGTATTATTTATTCTTCTTTTATGAGCATCTTTATGCATTTTAAAGCGGAACTTTCGGAATGTGGATATCGTTTCATTTTTATTTTATTGAATGTAAACGATGAAATATGTTCAATTTTATGGAAGAAATACTGGGTATTTTTCTTGACGTAAAAGCCCAAGTTTACATAAGTGCTTAAATCATAATTGAAAATGTATGTTTATATATATTATCCTGTTTGACGTCATTATATATTTTAAAAAAAATAATTTAATGCTCACTTTTATTTTTTTATTTTCAACATTCAGGAAATAGTAAAATGCTTTGGAAATTTAGAGATTGCAGTTTTACTCATTAGTTTTTGAAAATATTATTACTCTTTTACGCGCATATTTCTTAAAATAGGAGAAGGATGCATACATAATCGCTATATATTGAACCCAGGCTTTTGTCCAGCTCTTCACTGCTTAAATAATATTTGAGATTTTTTTTTTAAATTTCATTTTTATATTCAAGAAATATTTAAATTGGAAAAAAATTTCAAAAATGTAGAAGCAATGAATAATCTGAATCTCTCTTTGAAAAAGTGCATGTGCATTTTGGCTTACATAATTTAAAATCAAGCATTGACTAATAATAGGATGTTAACTACATATTTTTTTGTTATTTTAAGTACCTATCGAAAACCTGGGAACTTTTATGATTAAAATACAGATCAATACATTGAAATTTCTCTCATTGTCTTAGAACTTGGGGTTCGTCGACAATAGCAGTCTTGCAACTTTATTGTGTGACGACGTTTACCAATAAATGAAAAAAAAACAGATGGAATATAGTTAAAATTAAACTAGAAACATTAAAATTCACTTGGAAATTCAAAAAGGGCCATAAAAAATATCAACTCTAAAGCATTAAAAATATCATTTATATCTACTGCATAAAAATAACTTAAACAAATGAAATTGAAATTGCAGAAATATTGCAGTAATAAGTAAAATGATAATCTATAAGTTAAATTTTTATTCAAGTATCTGTTTACTTTTTAAAACTTTCCAGAAAATAACTAAGGAATTTGAATTTAATAAAGAGAAGTTTGCTAAGAATTTATATTTTTTTCATTTTTTACTTTCAATTCACTATAAAAATTCACATTTTGGTTTTAAAAATGTGATTGCAAAAAATGATTTACCGTGACGAGTCATGACTAGTTCAAAATAAAAACGGTTGAGTATAAATACAAAAGAATAAATTTAAGACTATTCTTATTTATTAAATAAATTCGCAATTAGTCTTAATGTGTTGTTGACAACAAAATAATTAATGTTTTTTTTCGAAAATAAGTAAAAAATTCTACTTCAAAAATGTTTAAGTGTAAAAATGCAAGAGTGTGTGTGTGTTAGAAAGATGGATTAGAAGCTTTGGAAGTAACGGTTCTTTTTTATTTTTCTATTTGTAAAAACAAAGTAAACTTTTTTTTAGTTACTGAAAATTTTTAATTGAAAACTTAATTTAACTAAAAAATTTTTTTAATTATTATTACAAAGTAAATAATTTTTCTTAATTACTGAAATATAATCTAGTAAATAATTCACTTTCAGTGCCGGTTAATTCATTTGGCGCTTGGGGCGGGTCCAGATAAGCTGGACTTAACCAGATTTTCTGGTTATAAATTTCGATCCACCAGTGCCAAGGGGGCCCGTAGATCTGTGCCCAGGGCCCGAAATCAGTAAAAATCGGCACTGTTCACGTTCACAAGACTTATACTAACCTTGTTTGAATCCACATGCAGTTTTGCTGTAAAGAGGAATACAATTCGTTTCCTTTTGTTAAAATTAAATTATTCGGAAGTTCCCTCCCTTTTCTTTGCTAAATCGGAAACTTTTGAAGTTGTTAAATGAAAATTTTATGTATGCATTTAAGATCTCTGTTACTCTTTTTTACAAAATATTGAATTGTATTCATATTACTTTAAAATAAAATTAGATGCCCAAGTAATAAGTGTGGCAACATATACCTCATAATCAGTGGAGTAACGGAGATTATTATGGGCCCCTGCAAAGTCAGGTCTTAGCCCCAAGCCGTACTTGGCGTCAGTCAGGCTTTGGGGCATCTAGAATCCTGTCCCCCCCCCTTCCCGCGATGCCGAGGTGTACGTTTCGCCACTGCTCATAATGTTCGTTTCAGAAATCGTGTTAATGAATTATAAATATAAAGATTAATGCTTAAATTCGGATTAGAGATAACAATTTTTTTTCCGAATAAAAATATATAAATAAAATATATTCTAGGAAAGAAATTTTCAAGCGATGAAATTTCCCTAAGATTTGGGATAGTGTTTTCCCAAATAAATAGCTCGTAAAATATAATTACATTTATCAAGAAAATTGTGTTTTTTATTTTCAATTTATCTTACAATGTAGTGGAAAAAAATATTCAGTATTTTTTTTACATCCATTTTTTATTGTAAAGTCGTGCTTCGACTTATAAGCAGTAAATGACATCATGCGTTGCATTAATAATTACTTCGGTAAATTGTTGACACAACAGAGGACGGGTTTCTCACGGTTCTGCCAGCATTTTATTTACTTTCATTTATTATTATTTTATTATTATTAATTTTTCAATTTCCTCCCATTCATCACAAAAACAGATAACGATACTTTTACCAAAAACGTTTTCTGAATAGAACAGGGGGAAGACACTAAGTCATGCCAATTATTAAAAAAAAAAAACCGGGGGGAGAGGAACACATGCGTAGTTCGGTTTTACCACGCCCGTGGTTCGGGTGGTCAGACAACAAATTAAAAATAATGATAAAAAAAACGAGAGATGGAAATGAAAAGAGAAATGTATAATACTTGGAAAATAAAATTAAACAAAAGAAAAAAAAAAGATTGGAAACAAAAAATTTCCCTTTCGTACAAAAAATTAATCCATTTATTATGCCCGAGGTGATATATATTCTGACCTTGAGTAAGACCTGTCCATTTGATATACTGCTACGGTGAAGGTCACCCAGTTAGTCGGTCGGAGTTTTGATAGATACCAAAGAGATACATAAGAGTGTAATCTACGTTAAAGAAATAAAGTAAAAAAAGATATGTTTTAAAAATTACAGTTATTATTAATACTTTTTATCCTTTCGACGTATGGGGCTGCCATAATTTATTTATTTGTTTATTTGCGAGCGTTTGATACTTTATAGCTACAAGGAAACCAGTCAAACCGGACTGCGGGCATTTTAGCGTGACACTCTAGAATAAATACCATTAAAAATGGATAATACGTTTCTTGATGGTTGGGTTTTATTACAGGGCCCAGCTTTCCCGACTGGAATCATTCCGTCCCTTATCTTGCATGAGAGCGGAGGGAAAAAGTTAATAACTGTGAAATTCTTAGGCTGTTTGCTTTTTTATATCTTTTCTTTTCTGTGTTTCGTTTAAAAGGAGAAATACATTTAAAAACTGATTAGTTTATTGCGTGTTCGTCCCTCGCTAAAATGATTGCCTGTAAAATCAGTTCGATGTCTCGAGAAGAAATGTTCACTTTTCGTTTCATTGACTTGATTTTTTTGCTCCTGTCCAGCTGGATTTCGAAAACGCGCGTAACTAAGATCTTCTGACCGGTGATAGTAACAGTGGTGCACATTTTGTCGCAATTTTCTCATTCAAGGCATTCCTATTGCTAATTTTTGAATTAATTTTTTTTTTGTGTGAAAAATATATATTATAATGACTGTCTTCAACTATGATGCTATCTTTATTTCAATATCCATTATTTCTTCATTACTTAAGATTTTATTTGCAAAAAATGCAGACTTATGAAAATTATTTTAAAAAAATGACTTATTTAGAAAGTAATTTTTCTAGAGCAGTGCTCCCCAAATATTTTTATTGCCGCGGACCGGTCAACGTTTGATAATTTTACCGCGCCCGCTGAGGGTGGTGGTGGAAGGGTGTACGTTGATTGTTCATATTTTGGATTGCTTTGATTTAATCATTTTATTTTAATTATACTTAAACATGACTTCAGAATAAAATGCAGTTACACTAAAAAATAAATAGAAAGTGATTTGACATGGAATATAAAGTGATTTCCATAAAAACTTGCTCAAACCCGAGATAAATACACCATAGTAAATAAAATGAAAATAATGTAATGTTTCTTGTGCGGTCCAGTACTATTTGATCCATGGAACGGTATCGGTCCTCAGGCCCGGAGGTTGGGAACCACTGCTCTAATTATAATTGAAATTTTGGTTATTTTTTCTAAGGAGAAGGGGGGAGGGTGATTGTGGTAGCCTAGTCGTTATGTTCACGAACTCGAGGCAGAGGGGTATCGCGAGTTCGAGTCCTAGTGCCACTAAAAACCCGCCTTGTAGAAGGGGAGCCGCTGCACTTTGAATCTGTCGAGATTCAATGTATGTGGTATGGCGTGGTAGTTTGGTGAGGTGGGAGCCAGCTTGGGTGTCGTCCTCGCCACTTGACCGAGTTTCAAAATTACGAGGTCTGTCGCCAGAACCCTCGTGTTGATTTATAGTGCGACGTTAATAAAACTCTCACCCTCACTCTGTAAGAGGGAAAATTGTTTAAAATTTAAGATGTAAAAACTTTAATAAGATGTAGAATATATATTTTAAATATATTGCTATTTGTTAGGTTCAAAACTGCATTGAACGATATATTGACATGAATTGCGGGTAAAGAGACGTATAATTTAACGTGATAAGAGTTGGGCGACTTTTTCTCCCTTTTCTTTCTTTTTTTTTTTTTAATGAATTCTTTGCTAATTCTTTGCTCGATTCTTTTCCATTTAAAGTGCAATGGAGGCCTTTGTTTTTATTCCACATCCTTTGCTTTGATTTAGTTTTTTCCCCCTTTCCTGTTCTTTCGAGCTTTAATTTTCTATTACAAATCAAATTCCTCTTAAGATAAAATAGAAGTGTTTTAAGTTTTAGGTAGTTTTGTTTATGGGTTACTATCGAGACGCAATTAAAAACCCATTAGTTTCTGTAAGAGGGGAAAAAAGAGCAATGCGCATTAAACAGTAGCAGTTTTCCAATTAATTAATTTTACACTGGAACGAATTAAAATCCATCAAACGAAAAGCAGACTTATACCACTTTGTTCCTGAGCATCCCCCTGTCTAGGTATCCAAGGCACATGTGTTCTTCCCCTAAGTTTTTCTCCCGGGAAAATTATTTAAATGCCCGTCTCGAATTTAAAATAAATTCTACGCGTGGGAAAATGTGCATTTTGGGCGACGAATCAGAGATTCCGGCGTTTTAAATGCGCAATTAAACGATTTTCAGTTTCTATCATCTGTGTTTTTAATGAGTTACGTTTCATTAGTTAGTTCGGTTTCAACACGACTTACCCCGTAACTGGGCTGTAATTGCCAGAAAAGGTAAATTAAACGATGGCAACGTGTTTGGGAAGAGGGTTCTCAAAGATAGGAAAAGGACAGGATAGTTTACGCGTGCTTTCGTCTAATAATATTTAAGCCAAATGCTTTGCTTTATTATTCTTTTAATTATTTTCAATACGCTTTCTAAATATTTTGCGAAATGAGCTTTCTAAAATGCGTTTGAAGATGAAATGTGCAAAGGGATGTGCTTAGGTTGGGGAGAAGTGTATTAATATTTTTGTTCTTCACCTAATTAATGAATTATTTTAATGGTATTTTTGTGAGAGACAGAGCTCCAGTAATGTTGGGTGTGAAATATTCAGACTTTAACTGAGCCTATATGTACATTCTTCGTTTAATGAACGTTACTTATGCAAACTTTCGGAGCTATTTTGAAATTAATTTGGGAAGTTTATGATTTAGAAGTTAATTTTGTGCTTATAAAGAATGAATAGGAATTACATGTATACATGTGTTTCCCCGTTTTATTATTTTTATTAAAATGCATGTTGATCAAAGTTACATTATTCATTACTTTTTCGTGGTTCTCATAAATAATAAGAAATTATGAAATTCAATGACTAGTCCAATTAAAAATATACTGATAAGTGATAGCATTTTCCCTTTAACTATTATTCTTTTCGATTAAAATTTGTGTTATTATATTCTTAAACAATTTAACTCGAGTCCAACTTTGTTTCTTCAGAGTCTTGCTTTCGAATCTTTCGTGTAGAGAGATTGATGTATGTTAAATCTGAGGAGGCTCTAGGTCATCCCGTTGATATGATGTGGATATTTGGAGGGAAGAGTGCGAGAGACAGTTGAGGTACAGTCCTCATGGCATGGTCGTGGTTCGAAATTATGAGGTCCGTTGCCAGTAATCCTTTTGTTGCTTGATAGACTTTCTTTTTTTCGGAAAAAAATTTAAAAAGCTATTTTTTATATGAAAACTAAATTAATGAAAAGTAAGCTAATTTTTCAATAAATTCAAATTATTTCAGCTTTTTATGAGAAACTCGAAGCATTTGATGTATTTTACAAGAGATAGATAATTTATAAGGAAAAGGATGCAAAGTAAAAAGGATATAGAGGTATATAGAAAAAAATCATTTGACGATTTTATCCAAAGATTGCGCCACTCTAGAAACATGCTCTAAAAATATTGGTTCTTTTCAAAATTTGACTTTCTGTAAAAAAAATTCTAGAAACACAGTTTTTTTATGTCATATACATAAAAGGTAAAAAAAAGCTGTTTGAAAATAATTTTTAATGCATAATGTTAATTTTTGAAGCATCTGTGAGAAATTGTTCGAATTTTTTCACGTACAACCCAGTTTTTTTTCAGGGAAATTAAAAACCATTAAGGATTTTTTTTAAAGTTCTTCAGAAATTAATAAATTGAAGTGTGACATCAATAAATAGTCAAGTACTTTGGAGTTTTCAAATACAGGGGAAATTCTTGTTTAATATTGTTTCACTAGATTTATTATATATAAGCTTTTTAAAAAAATTGAAGTTTTGAAAAAATTTTTAATATTTTTAAAGAATATTTCAGATTTTTTTCCCTCTGTTTTTTTATGTCAGTAAGTTTAAAGTTTAGAAAAAAAATTGGTGTGTATCCTTGTGATTTTCTTTATTTTTCTTATATTATACTATACATACATTATATGTATAAATTGAAATTCTTTAAATTAAGTATCAAACAAAACCAAAAGAATGCAATAGAGAATAAAATAATTAATTTTCTCTTTTTTTGCATGACAGAATATTAAAAAAAAAGCATTAGCTACAACATGTCACTTTTCTACTTAACTATATGAAAAGATTTGGTAAGAAATAAGTTTAAGGGGTCGTCGATACCATAGTTTTTCATACACTTTTTTGTCACGGAATTTCAGTATAGGACAAGCTGTCAATCAGGCATGTCTATGAAATCATTAGCAAGTGGCAGGTGTGATTTCTGAGTTCCTGGAAAATACGGAAACTCATTGTGATATAACTCAGTTTTTTAGACAATGTTTCCCTTGCACCAAATAACAATTACGTGACAGTGACTCTCCTACTTATTTTATACGTTAGTTTTTTTTTCTTCTTCTCAAAACTTATACAATTATATACATTTAAATGAATAATTAATAGAGACATTTCCCTGGCAAGAATGACATAGTTGTAAGGAAAAGAATGGTTTTATTGCATCTTTAATTATGCCACAGTTTGATAATAAGTTGTAACTTTTTTTTGTTTTTCGTATATGAATTCTATACAATGTTACCATACATAATAGTTTCATTTTTATATATAAATTTGATGATTATATCCAAATAACGTGTTCAAGGGACTAAATTCATATGACGTCACAGTCACATGATAATTGCAATCACGTATTTCCAGTCAATCAGTTCATAAATTCGTACGATGCTACAATCACATGACAAATGCACTCATGCTTCCAGCCAATCAGTTTATGTGCTTCACTGTTGCCAACTTTTACTTTTTGCAGAAATATTCTTTTGAAAACTACATATTTTCAGCACATAGGTAATTAAAATAAGGTAAGGTTAGGTTAAGGTAAGGTAAGGTTAATAAGGTTTTTTTTTTGAAGCACATAGGTAATTAAAATAATCTGATTTATAAAAGTATACGCTTAAGAATTTTTTAATATTAATTTTGAAAACTTTTTTAAGAATCTTAATACTTGAACATATTAATCCCATTATCAAATTTGAAATTTTATCTTAACTTTAAAAAAGAATTACAAAAACAACTTTAATAACAATTTTTAATTCATTGGAGAACACATGAATCCATTTGTCATTTGACCGTCATGAATTTAGCTTACTCAAAAAAAATAAATAAATAAATATTTTTTATCAAAAGCACTACAAAATGTGTGTTTCATAATGTGTCGTTGCATTTATTTTCTTAAATCTATATTAATTAGAGATTTTCTTTAGAATAAAAGTCTAAAATACTCAACTTTTCATTTATTTTCAACTCTTAGTTTTTTTAGAAGTAATCTTCGGTAATATTATAAAACTTCTTCGGAACAGCATACTTAATATTATGGTATTATTTGTAATAAGCATTTTTTTTCGCAGATAAGTAAATTAATTTTATAAACTCATTGCGTATATAATATTAGATGTCCTTAGATGAAATCTTCAATGTTGCTTCATCATTTTAAGATTGAAGAAAAGAAAGAGAGGGGGAGAAAAAATTTCTAAGTCTTCCAAGTTTTGCAAAACTATATGAAGAGTTGTCTGTCTGTCGTAGTCAGGGAAGCTCTCATAAACTTAATTACACTCTAAAAGAACTATTTTAACTCAATTTATTTTGGTCAAATGAGCCACTCAAGTGCACAGACATTTTTTAATTCATTACTCAATTTAGAAAAAGATAAAAGTCCCGGGAAAGAAAATCAAGACTTCTAAAAGTTAAACGCTGAATTCAACTGGCGATGATGGATAAAAAGGTCGCTAAACGGAACCTAAAGTTGTTTCGAGTATTCTCGCGGGATACATTTTAACGTCGTTGCACAAGCAAAACTTCAAAAAGATTCTTCTTCTTCAGTATTCAGTATTCTTCAGGAAAACTATTCGGTATTTTCTCTTTTCGAAAAACTTTTGGATAATCTAATTTCTTGAACTTACAGCTTTGATTTTTGAGCTTTACCAGAAGAACCAGTAGAATTCGCGATGGGCTTTCTTCGAAACAGATGCGCTTCGTAATTTCTGGTATGTTCAAACATGTATTCTAAACAGTGGAGATGGTTATTCAAATTCTTGTGTATTCAGATTGTTCGAGTATAAGAAACAGAATAAATTACCTCTAGAAAAAGTTGTATTTGAGAAAGGTTATTTGTATGAAATTGTTTTGCTATATTTTAAACAAGATTAATCTTGAATGAAATTTTGTTTCATTTTCATATCCATTTCCATTTTTGAGTTTAATTCAAATTGTATAATAAAATAGCATTAATTTTTATCCGTTTAACGTAGGTTAACCCACCTCATTCCATACATGAAAATGTGTATAATGTATAGTATTAATATTAACAAAAAATAAAGTTCATTCTTATTGGCTCCATTAAAGTGTGCTGCCATGTATACTATTGATTACACCATTAATAAGTAAATTGCGATCCGCTGTTCAAGTTGGATCCGCTTAGATGTTCTTTCCCAGCGGTCGACAGACGTTGGAATTGCATGGACCTCTAAATGTACAATTTTATATTTTGCGGACTACTAATATGAATTTAGAAAAAAAAAATGGCAAATACATTGAATGAATAATTATTAGAAAACTTTTATTTCATTAATGTTAAGTAAAGCTATAAAATAGATATTTTTAAAGATGCAAAATTTAAGTTTATATATTTAAGTATTACACATTTTTAGTGTAATGTGCCAAATTTCTGCTGACCACCAGTAATTCATGCGCCCCCGTTGGCGACAGCTGTTTTGTCCAACCCAGGTATTAAAACGATAGTGCATACAAATTTTAAAATTCAATGATGATTTAAAAATATTCATTTTGGACCATATTCCATTTTACGATGTGGGAAAATTCTCGTGGAAATTTCAATTTTGTTTCATATTTCAGAAAGTAATTATGAGAATGTATATAGAAATTGATTTAAAATTTTTTTTATAGTCTGAGAAATGAAACTAGCCCTAGTATACATAACTAATAAAATGTAATTTGCTTTTATATTTAGCCCAGAAAAATATTTATTTTATATATTATTACACTTAAAAGAGGGGGGGGGAGAGAGAGAGAGAAATGAAGTCTCATTCATTGCATTCATATTAAATTTTTTTCAAAATATACTCTTTTTAGTTTAATTGCGTTTATAATAAGTCGTATTGGCCCTCCTAATATTTTTCCATTTTTTTTCCCCTTGCTGATTAACTTCTACAAGTTTTCCCGCCACTAGATCATAAAACATCAATGGCTGGAAAACATCCATGACTATATGTTAAGTAATTATAAGTTTCTGTAGGAATATATATATTTATATTGCCTAAATCTAAAACTAGAATATGAAGCTTCACCCTATATTCATACATATTCATTTATTACAAATCTCTTGTAGTTTTTAAAAGTAAGTGTGAGGCAAATAAGGCTTCATTATAACATTCGTTCCATCTTTAATCATATCCTACAAACCCTCTGATGTCGTTACATCATTCATATATTATTTCAATTTTAGAGGTTTATTGTGTGTATCCTTTTTCTCTGCAGTAACTTTATATATCTGATTTATGTAACAAAATATGTGATTCACTCATATTTCCCTTCTTAAAATACAAAAGCATTTTTTTTCCACCTTCTTACTGAACCTGACGTGTACAGGAGCTGATTCACGTTAAGTCTGTCGAGGTTCAAATTCCTTAACATTGTAGTAAAATGGAAGTTTAGAGAGTGGAATGCCATTCAAGTATTGTATCACTTGACCCTTGTTCAGGCTTGCAAGGACTGTCTTGAATAACCCTTTTGTAATTTCAAAATTCGACATTAATAAACAATTAATCAATCATTACTTTCTTGCTATTCGTCCATCTGTTCTACTAGTTAGTAAAATTGTTTTTTTTTTAAAGAAATTTCCAATTAAATTTTAATTACTAAAATATTTAAGCAAATAACATTTTTAAAAGAATATGGCTACTTACAACTTTTTAGTAAAGGATGAAATTTAGTCTAAAAGGTGGGTTGACAAAATACTTAACTTCATAGCTTAATTCTACGAACCTTCTTTTATCTAATTTTTTTTTATATCTGCACGTAATTTGGGTAAATAAGCCTGTAAATAAATTTTTAAAAAACTAAATGTGCGTCATTAATGAACATAAATTTTGTATCAATTAATTATTTATATTCATATTTGTACTAAAATTAATAATTTTAAATGTGTAGTATAACAATTAATTCTACTTTAAGAGACAAAACAAAAACAGTATAAAGTCGATTTGGGAAGAAACAAAAACTGTCATCGAAAGTTCGAACAGAAAAAAAAAAAAAACCACCAAAAAAACAATAACATAGAGAAAAAAAGATAAAAAGAAAAAAATGTATCAAAACAAAGACGCAAAATGGCTGACTTCGGGGTCACGTGATTTACTGCTCCGATTTATCCTGTCGTTAGCAGCAGACGATCGTGTGCGATCCTGTAACCAATCAGGATCTTGATATGGATGGGTGCGTACAGACCGCAGCCGAAGCAAGTAGGAGAAACAAAGGCGAGGAGGGGGGATAAGCAAGGCGAGATGTAACGCTACTGTGGGCAAAATAATTTTTCAATCCGTCCATTTTTGTACCATCTCCCGCCCTCGCTACCCACCTTCGTTTTGTAATGTTTAGCTTAACTATGATACCTTCCGATTTATGAGTCCTCTTCATTTCACGCTACGTCAGATAGTTTCCTTTTCTATCCCTTTTTATTTATCTTCTACATATTACACATTTCCGTCCCCACCCCTCTCCTGTGAAATTTCATTCGATCGACTGGGGAAAAAAATGTAACCTGAAGTTTTTATTGTACATTTGTTTAATTGCAGAGGCTTACCAATTTTTTCCCCTACCCAAATTTAATGAGTTCTTTTGGACTGCATTGCTTATAAAAACGTATTTATTTATTTTTCTTAAAAAAATGTTTGGCTCTATAATTAAAATGACTACTACATATAAATAGTTCAAGTAAAGTAGCCCTTACTGACCTTAGTAATTTTGTATTTTTAATTGAATGGATCTTATTTATGTTTTATTTCCTTGTTATCTTTTCTCTCAGTGTGTTTTTGTACAAATTTTGTATCAGAGTTAAATGAAAAAAATATTAAAATTATCAAATGCTTGTTGTTTCGCTTGTGTTGCCATTCTGTCAAAGTGTTTATTAGATTCTAAGTCGTGTCCCAATTTCACAATACGTTTTTACGGGAAAAAAATAGTATAAAAAGAGAGGTTTATCAATATCTAATATTTACAACATTAAAAAAGTTAAAATGAAAACTAATAAGAAAAATTAAGCTACTTTTTCTTTATTAAAAACTTTTAAATCCATACGTAAATATGTAATTGCTCTAACCACCAGTTTCACGATCAATTTCCCCCATCCAAAGAATTTTTACGCCTTCGATTCCAAGCAGCACCTCCCTATTTTCAGTGTATTAACATTGGAAAGAAAAGTAAGACTTAGATTCGAATAAATACGGTAGCCCTGCATATTTTACTACCCACATCCACTACTAATATTCTCTTAAGCTATTTACGAAAAAAAGAGAACATTAGTTGTCGAAGAATATTAGTACAATTCTTTTCGCATTACATGTGGAAGTATAATATTAGTTTACATCGATATAAAACTTTTTCTATTATACAGAATTCACATTTTTAAATTTGCTAACACGCATTATGAACATAATAATAATTAATCTGTTGGAGAATATAAAAATGAATACATTATTCGCTTAAACTCAAAATTCAAGTTTTTTAAAATTATTTTTTTGAAAAAAAAAAAATGGAAGCATGTTTTATGAAAATCGACTTGAAAGGAATGTGAGTTAAATGAAAATGAATATCTAACAAACAAAATTTGAGAAGTATCCTTATTTTAATTGGTTCACGGCATTACTCATATTCATGCTATCGAAAATAATGCAGATGATTTCAATAATATTTAAACTCAAATTTATAGAAATTAATATTTTGATTCAATTAACAAAATGAAAGGATAAGATATCTTTACTTTCTAGTGAATAAAACAGACATCAGGGACTAAAATTAAAAATTGAACGACTTCTATTTAATGAACGCTCGAAAAAAAAAATTCCATATTACAAAGTAAGACATGTATCTCTTTTTAGCTGCTCGTAAAACTGCAAACTTCGAATTGCAACTTGATTACATTCTTCACTGCTCCTTCCTAATGAAAACCCTATTTTAAGTGAAGCGAGTGGTAGGGAGGTGTCGAGTGGAGCTGGCAAAAAAGTTCGAAAGAAACATTTAAACTAAGTACTTGAGAAGGAAGAAAAACAAGTCTGAAAAGCGTGGAATAAATAAAGTAAAAAATGAAAACTGAATTACAATAAGAGGGAGACTTGCATGGCGTGCGGGCTCGCGTTTATCATTTAATAATTTCGACTAATACCTGCATAAGTTGTCGTTTAATATTCCTTTGAGTTTCCGTGTCCATAACAATGCCGTGCAAATGAAAACACTGGCGGGCCCGCATTATAAAAAACAAGAAGAAAAAATATAGAGAATAACATATAAAAAGTGAAGCGTATATTCGTAAAAAGCCTCAAAACTGCCATCTGCTCCTTGGTAGTAACAGCATCAGATGAAAAAAATAAAACAGCCAGCTGCTTTAATTTGAGGTTTTCTGCAAAAATTATAATCCCAAATGTTATTTGCTTTGTTTGAGCATAAATAACCCTGGAATGTGGTGGAAAAAAAGTACAACTTTTGAAGTTCGGTTTGAAGTTTTGTAGGATGGCGAGTTTTTTTTTTTAAGAATCGCTTTATTTTTTATTATATTTATTTATTTCTTACCATTTGCTACATCTATTATTATTTTTATATTCAAGCTCTCCGTAACGGTGCTTGATGTATTAAAAGTACTTGAAGCCGCAGTAATCTTTTTTGTATCTGTTTTTTCCAATTTTTTTTTAATTCTCTGAAAATTTACATTTTTCTTTTTTCTTTCATTTTTGTATACATCTTAGGAGAAATTGTGTTTAATATTTATTAAAATTTAAAATTGTTTCTTCGAACATACTGCTTGATATATTTATTCAGATATTTCTATATTTCCTTTGGCCTTTTTTATTCATTCATTATTCGCTTGTTTTAAAAAAGAAAGAAATATTTAAACTGAACACCTAAGAAAAAAAATCCGAAAAGCGTTGAAAAAATTTTGGGAATTTCTCTTTAAAATTTTTATGTTCTTAAATAATCTTATTTCGTTCCGTTTGATACAGTTTGGGGGTTTACATTTAATAATGTTAAGCTGAGAGAGAGAGAGAGAGAGAGACTGACTACGCGCGGAATTGTGACATTGAAAAACATATAAATGAATAATTTTTTGATATTTGTCAGTTGAATTAGAATATACATATAAAATTGTTGTAAGTATATTACTGCAATAATATTAGAAAGAACGACAGACATATTTTCTCACAATATTCTCCTTCTTGGAAAAAGTTTTGAAAAATTTACATTATTTTTAGAGTAACGATCAATAAAAATAATAAACGGTGTTTTTTTGTAAAATTTTCTACTCTTATATATCAAAGTATGAATAAATTCGCTTCTAAGCAAAATGTCTCAAAAATCCAAGTTCAGGCCAGTACAGAAGTTTTGGCAAAATATTATTATAGAAGCATTTTTTCATACAAAGGAGAATGTTTTGAAAATAAGTCATTCTTTCTTCATTTTTTGCCGAAAAATTGCATAAATTTTTTTCCTCGTAATAATAGTTTTAAAAAATTTTTATATTTGTATTTTAATTCAGGTGACACTAAATATAAAAAAAAAACCATTTATTAATTCCTTTTTTTTACAATCACTGTTCCGAATGCTGTCAGTCATGCTGGAAAAATAAGTGCACTTATTTTTTCATTCTCAGAGTATGTAATTTATACATGTACTATTGATCTCTTTGATGAACTACAATCATTGACATCAAATCAAAATTTATCTAAAATTAAGAACATTTTAAAATTACCCATTTTACTGTTTCTGTGAGCAAATTTAATTTTCAGTTTATTTTTCTAAATACGTTCTTTATAATTACATTTATTTCTTTAAATTATAAAAGCTAATTTTATTGCCTAATTGATGTAAAATGTGTGAAAGACTATTTTATAAAATGACAATTGGACAGTGTTTTACTGTATTGTGTTCAGAAAAAAAACGTCCCCTTACTTAAGAAAACTTGCATATAGATTTTTTTGGTTAGCTTATCCACATGAAAGAATAAGTTAATAAGCTAATTATAAATAGATACATCATGTATTGATATTTTAGTAAAGCGTCAATTTTTTTCATTTTTGCTACAAATTAATGTGATATTTTTAAATATGTTTTCTTATATTTATTTTACTTTCCTCCCATTTAATTGCAATATGTCCTTAATTTTATAAATTATTTTTGATCAGGAAACACCCAAAATTTCAACATTTTTTATAAATAGAATGAAGTAAAAATGAAAAAAAGAGATAACACAAGCTAAATTGAAAAATTCATATTGCACGTTGACAAGATAGTTAAAACAATATTAATTTAATTGTGTTACACAGTACCACTTTTAAAAAAAAATACTCATTCGGTATTTTTATTTTCAACATTTAACAGTTAACAATAATTTTTTTGAAATTATTATTTATTTGAAGAAAAAATCGTGTTAAAAAGTTTATTAGGAAGTTATTTGTCAACAATTTTGAAAATGGAAATATTTTATGACTAAAATTTGCATAATTAAGAATTAAGTAAATTTTTCACAAATTTTAAAATTTCACAAAATATTTTCGTATGCATGTCCTCTGTTAATCAGATTCAATAATTTTCTCGCAAATTTTGCCTTTATTTTAAATATTATTTATATATATTAGGAACATTTGGAAATATCTTTTAGTTTTCTATTAAAAGGCCCTTTATAGCTACTTCCATGATTGTATACTGATACTGATTAAAGATAGCGTAAAAAAGCATTTTTTTTTTCTAAACTTTGTTTTATATCTGTTTCATAACTTGCTTTATACGTCTTATAGGGATTTAAGTTAACTTTTTTTTTAAACAGTTGACATGGAACATGTGTTTTCGAATAAATTGTATATATTCATAACTTTATAACTCTATCTTTATTTTTTAATTGCACTAACTTGTTCTTAAAAATTATCTGCGTATTATGATATTATCAGATAAATTAATTATTGATCGTAAAATTTTGATTTAATAAACATATAAGTTTTAGGTGAATATCTGTCTTAAAATTCGACAATAAAACTTAAGACACAAATTATTAGTTTATGTTGCCCAAAACTGAACCTTTTGAATAATCTCATATATTTCGATTCAAAAATTTTTTTACAGTAGTGATTACAATGTGATCCTTATTTTTAAGCAAATCTTTTGGAATAAGGAATTTTCTGAATCATTTCGTATCTTTTAACTTGTATCTGACAATCTTAATTTATTTACAATTTTTCTGTCCATAGTATTCATTTATTTACAATTTTTCCATCACACAACGTTTATTTACTTGCAACTTTTTCCAATGCATAGCTTCACTTTATTTGCAAAATACTATTAAATTTTAAAAAAACTTATATTTTTTTTTAAAAATAACTTTTTTTGTAAATTTCTCAAGTATAAAATGAATTTTGGTGAATTCGAAGCATGAAAGAAATTTTTATCTGAACGATGAAAGGAAATTGTAAATTTTGCAATGATTATGCATAAAAGCGTATCTCATATCAGATAATAACGCTTCATTAACAATTGTGAGAAATAAAAAAAAAATTTGAACTGAAAAACCTGTCAAAAAACTTTATCTTACAAAAAATTTTGACTTTGTTTACTACTGCACCTTCCCTACTACGGTTTATTTAACCAGCTCTTATATTCCAAAGTATCAACCGTTAACAATTTACCGCACCAGTCACTTAAACGGTATCTGCTTACTCGCATCCTCAATCATTTACGCACGAACTGATCCACTGTCGGGCGACTAAAGAAAATGCAAATAGATATAAATGCGAATCCTTAGTAGATACACCTAAACATTTCCAGTAATTCTGTAAGCTATGCCCCTTCCCTTGGTGGACACTGTTTGAATAATACTTCACTATGACCCCACCCCGGTCACATGAGTAATTCTGTCTAAAACGATCTGCGAAGCTTATAATTTAACGTGTCACTTTCCATTCTCGGTACGCGATTCCTGTTTGGTATGCATGTCACAGAAGGACATTAGTCGAACAGTATTAGCATATTTTGGTTACATTTTATCTTCGTAACGATGCTTTATTACACGCGCACGCGTTTAGCGATACTGCTGATGGCGATACCTTCCCCCTTTTTGTACCCCTCTTTATTTTGATATTATAGAATTCGTATTATTTTTTTATTTACCAAAACTGAAGGTTATTTTAGAGTTATTAACAATTAAGATTTGATTCTTTTTTGGTCATTGTTTTTTTTTACGCCAAAAATCGATAGATAAAAACAGAAGGGAGTGGGGAGGGGGAAGGAATGCTCCTCCTTGATTTTTTCCCCCGACAAACCGTAACATCATTACGGAGGAAATAATTAGAATTTACCTATTTTGAGAATATTCGAAGTAGTGGTTTTTTGAATTATTAAACAAGGTTAAATGAAAGATGAATAGTGTTAAAATGGAATGTAATTAATTAAAATGTCACAATTTTTTTTTTTTGGAAAAAAGTAATATGATGATGGTCGTTAACATAAATAATGCTTTTAATAAAAAAATTAACTTTAAGAAAGTGGATACTAAATACTTAAAAGTTGACAGAGATATCTGCAAAGAGTGCGTAAATGTCTTTTACAGCAGGGGTGGGCAAATAGCGACCTAAGGGGCAACAAACTGACCACGAAGAGTTTCTTTGTGGCTCCCCATGACAGTTGAGAAACAAAATAGACTGAAAATGTTCAATTTTTTTGGTCAACATATATTTGTGAGCAATTTTTCTTCCATCAAGATCAACAAGAGTAAATATAGATACTAGGTGGCAGACATTAACTTGCAAGCTGTGATGAGAATTTCATCAAGCAATCTCACTCCTGACTGGAAAAAAAGTATGATAGGGTACTCTAATTATAAACTGATTTTAAAATTAAATATGCTTTCAGTTATAGATATATGAGATCAACACAATGAATAAATTAAATTAAACTGCCACTATTTTATTTAACTTGTAGTTATTGATTTTCTCACTTCAATTCAATACATAGAGAGAAATTCCAATAAGAACTGGTGGAATAATCTTAACAATCTTTTACGTGGCCAAGACGTAAGGCAGTTGCCGAGTTTCGTCTGGCTACTGAACACGACTGTCTCCTCAAACATCTTTATCGAATTCATGTTGCACAGGCTCCTTACTGTGATATTTGGGAGGACATGGATGCTGACCACATTCGCCGCTGCCCAGCACTAAAGGGTTCCTCTTTGTGCGATCTTTAATGGCAAGCTAGGGACTTATTGGGTTCATAGACTTTTCTCGCTTCGTTTTTATTTCCTACTTTGTTTATTTAGTCTGTTTTTGATCCTAACCCCTTGTGGTGTTGTGGTCTTTTGTAACCCTGTCCATTGGAAATAAAAAAATATTTATGGATTTTATGGTACAATTTATACCATTTTTAAGATACAAAAATATCTAATGAATGCAATCATTTAAAAAAAAGCTGTGACCCTCCGGTATCCTCCGATTTTTAAATGTGGTCTTCGAGCCAAAAAAATTGCCCATCACTGGTTTAGAGCATTCAATTTGTGATGGATCTATACGCGGTTCTACTAATATCTTCTTTTTTCATTAAAACAAAATATTTATTTCAACCAACTTTCATCGAAAAACCAAACGTGATTTATGTAAATGAGGTATTTTATATAAATTCGGTTTTCGCGAGTTGGCGAAAAAGGGAAGTAAGAGGTTAAGTTAAGTAAAGTAAAGTAAACTGAAGGAAAGGAAGGGAGCAAGTGATATGTTGACACGTTGTTGTTGACAAGCTGAAGTTGATACTTTAGACGTGTGCAAGTAGGAGTGAACTTGAAGTTAGAGAATTGGTAAAAAGATTGCAGAGCTTGGAACCTACGACATTGAACAAGCCAAAGATAGTGCCTGCACGTTACAGTGTAGGATCCGCTACATTAAAGGCTCAGGTACTGAGTTCTTAATTAAGTAGAAACTATTTATTAGTGTGCGACGTAGTTGTAATTGAGCGCATTTAAGCTGTCTTAGATTCAGTCGAGGGTCTTTAGTATTATCCCCTTATTAGAGTATCTCACCTCTGCACTCGACTATAGTTTATGTACCTTAATTAGAATTGTATTGTGTCTGATCCATAATAAAAATTAATAAATTAGTTAGATTGAAAACATGTCTTCTATTCCTCCTACACATCTAGCCGGGTTTACAGGTAGACAAGAGGGTTCGGATGTAAGGGGGTTACCAGAGGTTACCACAAGTTTTATTTATGCTATGGATAACGGAAAATAACACGTTTAAGAATTAAAAAACAAAACAAATAAACACGAATTATATTATGTGCGATAATTTTTCCAACTGAGATCTTGAGAAGTGTAGGCTAAGTAAATCAGTTGCTTATTATGCGGTGGATTCGTTCTGCAAAAATAGTTCATTTAAAATATTCTTCAAAAAATCAACTCTGCGTTTCGAAATTTTTTAGTCTTGCAAAAAACAAAGCAGCGTAGTAGAATTAACCTTAAACCATCATTAATGATCTTTAAAAAATAATAATTTAAGAAAGTGAGAATTCTTAATGAGTTTCTTTGAATATCTGGAAGTGACATGACATGAATCTGCATGAAATTTAAATTTGTTTCCAAAGTTTCCTTCAATTGATCTCATTAATCATTTATTGGATAGTTTATCTATTTTTTCATCACAATTATTGTCATTCTTTAAAAATAAGCTACAGCCTGTTTTGCAAAGATAGGGAAAATTACTTTCTCAGTTCAAATTTTCTTTTATATAGTTCACTCTTTTTCTTTGAGAAATTAACAATTAAGCTTTATATTAATATGTCATGGATTTTTACACAGTTTACAATATTTAGACAAACAGTTCCTTAGCACATACTCGAATTAAAACGCTTGGTCGGAATTTGCTTATGAATAAGAATTACTTTCTAATTTGATTGCAAAGTTTAAGATTTTTTCCCTACTAATTTTCATGGAAAAAGATCTGTGTTTCTTAGAATTTAGTAATATTTGTGGCTACACCATGTATCCAACAAATAGCAATACATGTAAAGTTATAGACAAATACGTTTAACACGAGAACGTTGAAAACGAAATATCGGTTAACACGGAATAATACTATGGTCCCGACAAACTACCATGTATTTTCATGCATTTTTTCTCTTAACACGAAATGGTTTCCCTTCTGGGAATGAACAAAATACGGAAAGCATCAGTCTCTCAGTCGAGATTTAACAGGGGTGTGAAATGAAACAGAAGTGGGTTCACATGTTTCGTAGAAAGGAGTCTAGCTTGGCGTAGAAATATCTAAGCTATTTTTATCCTCCACCCCTACAAACGCAACACAAAAACATCTAATCTCTCATCAGTTGGCTTTGGGATTCGGTGACGAGTACATTAAGATTGGTTCGTCCCCCCCCCTCCCTGTTTTAGAAGAATTTCTCCAATGACAAATAGCTCCGGGGGAGGGGGGGGGAAGCCAACTACTATAAGTGACTTCGCTATAAGTGAAGATGCTGCTGCTTAAGGTTGTTGATCAAAAACAGAAGACGAAAACCGAAATCTGTAAAAACTTAAGTATTGCTAAATTTTGTATTAAATTTCAATACCAAAGTAATTTGGTATTGAATTTGTGAATGTTTTTTTTTCCCATTGACTTTTATTAAATACATGCATACATACATATTTACGTAAATAAAATGTACTCTAATAAACTCTTGATTTTGTTGAATATATGTTGGGGTGTGTGTGTATTTGCAATATCCTTTGACACAAAATTCTTTTAACACGAAAAAATGTTTCAGTCTTCTCAGCTTCGCATTAAACAATTTTCACTGTATATGTAGTTACATTTAACATATTGCAAAAAAATATTTAAAATAAATTGTCATTTATTGTTAAATGAAATGTTTTTATATCATTTAAAGTTTGCTGTTTGAAACCGCCAACGCGAAACAGCGTGCTGTACATAAATTGACAAACTACGAGGATTTTTGCATTGAAATGAAAGAAAATCAAAACGTTTAAAAGGGCTACTATTTCAGTTTTTAAAAAGTTAAATAAGAAAAAGAAATCCTTGTCAGCTTCTGTATTTAAAGTCACAAGATTCATTTAAGTAAAGTAGCTGGAGTTTCCTCAGGATGTTTTCATCGTTCTACTAATTTAGAAATAAATTACCATCATTAGGAAATACATGTGTTAAAAAATGACTGATGTTCTAGAAGTAATCTAAATCGTTTCTCTTTGCTATGTGTATGTCTAAGTAAGCGGTGAAAAGTTTTCTCTATAAAATTTTAAAAGGAAATTATTTTTGAAATTTAAAAAAAAAGGAACTTTTATATTTTGAATTTTTAATATTAACACTGTCTAAAATGTACTTAATGATTTGTACTTCAATTTCTTTTTCGTTCACTTTTTGAAATAAATAAGAAATTTGAGAAAAATTATATTTTCATAAAAAAGTTTGAAAAAAACTATATATATTAATAAATAGCAATTCCACTTAAAATTTTTTTTAAATAAAAAAAAAAGTAAATCTGTTTCGGTTTCTAACTTAAAAATTTGCGTCAATAAATTAGTTTAATTCTTATTGCATCAAAGAATTTACGCAAAATTTGAAGGTATAATTTGATTTTAAAATATTCCTTTCAGTTTCTTTTCAATATATGATGATTATGAAACCACATTTAAAGCATCTATTTTATAGCTATCCTGAACCACTTTTCAACAAAATATATTTTCTCTTTAAACTTTTCTTTTGTTTCATCTTTTCAGTCTTACTATAGTTAATTTCATACTAATTTTCGTTTTACAGTTCTATTGGGATTTTTTTTTTATAACATAAAATATTTTTTAAGTACGTTAGAGCATCAAAAACAAGTTGTTTGCCAAAAATGTAGATCTGCACATCCGAAAGTATTAAAAGTAGAGTAATTATAACATATTAATTTTAAAACAGTTTCCCTCTATTGATGTATTCAGTTTATAAATTTTTTTACGCTTTTCTGTTATCCTCGTGTTTAGATAAATGTAAAATTTATTGTAAAAATATAAAAACTACTTTTAACATGCTTACCTTTTAATTTTTATCTCTATCGCTCCTTTTTTTTTTTAATGTTTTTTTATGTTAAGGAAACACAATGCTTATACATTTAATATAAAAAATATTTATAGATGATTTTAATAAAAACGATGGTTATAAATGCTTTTAAAAATGACGCTTCAAATTTGTTTGCTTGTAATAAAAAAAGAATATTTTAATGTTTTGGTAGAAAATTTGTAACTGTTTTTTTTTTCAAAGTTAGTTACATATTGAAAAAAAATCTTCATTTTTTTTAATGGTATATCAAAGTAAAAGCCGAAATAATCTCTAAATATCTAAATTGTTCTTAATGATACCAACCTGAATAATTATTTCCACTTGTTTGGGATATCATGCGTTATCACATTACGCAGACATAGTAATTAGTTAGATTACAGACGTACCATTGCGTGTTTGTGTGTAGCTACTGGATTAAACTTAAATAAATTATCATGAAATTTTTTAAATATTTTTTTAAAAAAAATAATAATAAGGAAGAAAACAATTTTTATAGTCTTATTTTTGACAGAAGAAAGACAATGATCCATTAAAATATGATTACAAAGTAGATTTCTATTTAAAAAAAGAATGACGTAAAATGTCGAAAAGGAATTCAATGTCATTAATATGCCAACGGAACCTATGCATGTGATTGTGAATTACAAACTGTGCAACAAACGTAAGGACACAATTTCTTCTGATGATCGGGTAAACACACATAAATTTAGAAAATTAAGCTAAAGTAAAAAAAAAGACACACTAAAACAAAAATATATGCATTTTTTAGATAAAAAGCCCATCGTAAAATGCATTGTTCCTTCCATTGTAAAACAACAAGACGGGATCGTATATGCAAACTTTCCTTCTATTTTTATTGTTATTCGGATAAGTGCTTTTTGAATTCTTTCATATTTTATTTTCTCATTGTGACTAGTGTTTGTGGAATTTACGATCAAGATCTAAAATGAACTTATTTTGAGAGTTAACGGTATTTAACCCTGCTAAAAAGTGCCCTTACGTCTCTCTTTCTCTTTATCTCTCTCTCTCTTTTAAGGCTTAGGGTTTTGCTTAGGCTTGTTTTCAGAGTTAATTCTAAACATTGAACTAATGTAAAGTGTTCTGTTTTCTAAATTCATGAAATATATTTTTAATTTTTAAGGTATCCAACTACGTTCGAAACCATGTTTTTCCAAAAGCGTACTAATGAATATTTCTTTTAATATTTAATGTCACTTAGATTAGTATACCCGTATAAAATTGTTTTAAGAAATTATTACAATAAAAAATTATTTAAATGCACTATTTCGGCAAAAAATGAACTTAGAATTACCTATTTTTAAAACATTTATCCTTTTATGAAAAATGCTTCTATACTGATAATATTTTGCTTATATATAGCCAAGACTTCTCCAAAGAGCCTGAAATAGGATTTTAGAAAAATTCGCATTATTTTCAGTTCAGAGTTATTACCAATTGAAACAATTACTGGTGTTTTTGTTGTTGTTGTTGTTGAAATTTCTCCACTCTGTTATAATAAACTATGGATAAATCCACTTCTAAGTTACATAGTTCAAAAATCCTTGTTCAGGATTTGTACAAAGGTCTGCGCTATATATATATAGGCAAAATATTATTATAGGAGCGAGGAGAATATTTTGAAAATAGGTAATTCTATGCTCCAACTTTGCCAAACTGTTGCATTTAAATAAATTTTTATTGTAAATATAGTTTTAAAACAAGTTTGTGCGTGTATTCTAATCTAAGGGGCACTATAAATTTAAAAAAAACATTCGTACGTTTTTGCCAAATCACGGTTCCGAACGTAGTCGGATACCTTAAAAGTTCGGAAAACTTCGGTTTAAAAAATTATAGCTATGTTGTTACATAATTTTCTCTCGATTTTTACAATCATTTCAAAAATATCAACATATACTGTCACTTGAATACGTATATTTAGTTGGATATGTAAAATTTCACCTATTGTTTTTATATTAAAGTCAAATATATGTTTGCAAAAATTTGTATTAAGGGACATTTTAAACTTATAATATAGAGATAAATGTAGTTAATTATATGTTTTTGTAAAAAAAAAATTAATAAAATACGATGTTTTTCATTTAAAAGAAGTTTTGCGGACAAATTTCAAATTGAGCTGTTAAGAATCAATCAGCATCACACAATCGCATTTTCAAGCAAAATATTTAATTATGAAATTTAACACATACAGGGAAAAGACAGCTGTAACTTTAATTTATACATACTTTAAAAAAATATTTATGTTGAAAAAGTTGGGGACCCTAAAGTTTTTTAATATTTCGTAATTTGTGTTTCAATCTAATCTGGCGTATAGAATATCAAGTGATGTGTATTATTTAGTATATAAAATGGTTTGTATGATGCATTTATTTGTTTTTATTTTGTTTTAGAAATATTAAATTTTAATTTAAATTCCGGTACAATTACACAGTTTTATTAATCACAATACGATTTATCTATTCAAGTGTTGTTCCGCGCTTTAAATTGGATGTAAAATTTGTTCTAAGCTCCTCTAGTATTTTTTAAACATAAATTGGCAGCTAAGGAACGGATAAAATATGTTTATTAAATATATTTGTATGTTTTATATTCATTAAATGTAATTTTGTATTTTGTAAGACAAAAAATCTATTAAATTGAGTTAAATGTTAAAAAAAATTGCTTTTTATAAAAAAATTTTGAGCTTTTATTTTTTTTTATTTTGAAAGAAATTTGTTAATTACTTTTGAAACTTATAAAAAGAAATGAAATGTTTTGTAAACAAAAATGTAACTCATATAAAAAAAAAGAAAGAAACTCATACACAAGAGTTAAGTAAAACTAATAAATGATTTATACACTGTAACAAATTAATTCTAATTCTGAAAATGTAATTGTAGTAAAAAGCATTCGTTTTTAGCTTTTTCCTTTTTTCAAAATGTGCAATGAGTCTACAAAAATCGTGTAGACTACGCAAAAATGTTAAATATTAATAAATGACTAAAATGAAATTTAACATACTCATTTAAAGATTTCGTGCTAGACAGAAGATCCAATATGCAAACAATTTTGTATGCATGCATCAGCGAACGGTCAGTTACAAATTTATTTTAAATATTTTGGTTGCTATGCTTTTTGTAAAATGAACATTTATGTTTATTAAACTAAAGTGTGAATCACAATTTTTCTGTTAAATTGACTAGAAAAGATAAAGGTTAGAAACATTATAGGTGATGGAAGTACGTTATATTTGAGATTCATTAAAAAGTATTCAAATTATAAAAAAAAAAAGAAATTAAAACTGTTAAGTATAAGATTGCAAATACTCTTGTTGATCCTCTATTTTGTTTCATATATAACAATATTAATACTTTATTGCATTTAAATATATAACTACGTATAATAATCTTCATGTCGGTTTTTTTGTCCTGTTTATTATGCAGTTAGCAAGGAAAATGGCAGATTTTGTGTCTGTATTTACGCATATTTCAAATTGATGCAATCTCACTCTTTTTTTCAATATTGTTCGATACAGTTTTCGGTAATTTATATGTGAAAAAATATTTTTCTAAATTTTTTTGTCTAATAGATTGTGTAACATATTTAATAACTAAATATTTTAACAAATGAGTTTTAAAACTTTTATTCTTCTTAATCTATTACCAGTTATTTATATCGTAAGTATTCATCAGATCGCTTTCAATTAGTAATTAAATGAACTGGTGACTTTTACTAATGTCTTAATTATTTGAATATTTTTGCAAATAATTATAATTTATATTTAATTTGCAATGTAAAATGTACAAGATACAGCTAAAAGTTATAAGGCACTTTGAAATTCAGACATTTCCATTTTCTAGAGAAATGTTTTATACCTTTGGAAATGTCAAGAACTTGCTTCAATTCACACTTTAATAATGACTTGGGCATTTAGAGGACTACTAAATCCAAAAAGTAAAATCGTTTTAATCGTTCTGTATTATGAATAGCTGTGAATAATTTGTATTTTCACAAAATATTTAATAACCTATTCTCATCGCTTGTATGGATTTTCGTTAAAATAGAACTGGTGCTTATAAAAAAAAGTTTCATTTAAAAAGAACTTCAAAATCTTTTAAGATGTTTTTGCGTATAATATTCAATATTATCTTTATCAAAATTTACTGCATTATTGACAACATACAAGAGAAATGTACTGAAATTTAAAGTGAAAAATTTCGACATTCAATGAGTTATGAGAATTTAAGAAAAATAGTTTTTACCCCGCATGAATATTATTTTTCTTTCGTATTTTTTTAGTTAATAATATGGGTAACTTATTAAAAGCAATCAGTTGAATATCATGATATTTAAAAAGATATAGACGATGTAGTGAATCATAATTTTATTACTAGTTGGATGGTAAGAAATTTTGTTCCAAGTATCATTTTTAATCACAAAAATCAGTTAAATCATCGCGCTTTTTCCAAATACGATTACATCTACATTACGATACATTTTGTTCCTTAGTAAATTTAATGCAATTCAACTCAACCATGCCTTGGAGTTTGATTAAAACTGATACTTTTGTAAGATTCTTCTTATTATCCAGATATTTTCAGATATTAAAAGAAACACAGCTCACTATATCGTCAATATCTTTCTGTATTTTCACTGTATTTAAAATATAAATTGCCCTATATTACTATCAACAAAATAATGATATATTTTGCATATATTCAGTAAAAGATATTTTCTCTAAGCACTCGTATCTTATTCAATGGGATACTTTTTAATTTTTAAATTTCAGTATAATACTTCTCTAGTATGTTTTCAATATTAATATGATTTTTGTGAATTTTGTTTTCAAATTCCGGATACTATAGGCAAACGATAAAATTGGATTTTTTAAAGAGATACATTTATATCTTCATAAACAATAGTGCCACTTTAACGGAAATTCGTTGGTGTGGTGTGGTTGTTAGGAGAGGGGGATGCCAGCTCAGGTATCGTCCACGTCACTTGACCATGGTTCAAAATTACGCGGACCGTCCCCAAAAGCCCTCGTGTAGCTGAACAGTGGGACGTTAATATTCACTCACTCACTTAATGGAAATTCGAACAAGCATTGAAAGTAGCTTATTAAATATTTTTACATTAGTGACGAATTATTTTCTAATTTTTTATAATACAGGAAATTCAAAGAAAAAAAACTTGCTTTTGTTTTCAACTTTTTGATGGGACCTTTAAAAACTCAAGTCGATGAAATTTCACAAGAAAGTTTGTATTCAAGCATGTTCTTGAAATGCTCGAAATTGTAAAATATTTTATCAAATATTACTCCAAAAATTGGTAGAGATTTCTAAAATCTAACGTGCCCTATGATTTTAAACTATATAGTGTATAAGGAAAATGCGCAACAACGATTGGCTGTCAACGCTGCAATTTATAATTTTTATTCGATAAAAATGTGCAATTTCTTCTTTACATTATGCTAAGAGTTCAACTTATGTACACATGATCGAAAAAGAATTAGATTTGTTAGAAATAAAAAATTTCAAATAGGTCAAAATAAGAATGTTTATCTTAAACACATTTTACTTAAAATATATTATCTTAAAGTTATTGTAGTTGTTGATAGGTTTGTAGTCCCTATCATTTTTAGTACGTCTCGTCAAAAAATTCTCAAAGCTATTTTACGGAATATATTTTTCGCAGTTGAAGAAAAACTCATTTTAAAATAAAATCTAGTTGTATATTAATTATATACTTCTTGATTGTATCATAGAACTTCTGTAAATTGATTTCCCAAGACTCTGAAACAAACGAATATGCACAAATAAAAACATATGGATAATTCATTTTGTACTTATCCATATATGCATGATTTTTGTGTAACTTGAGAAAGTGTGAAATTGTAGATGAAATGGCCAATGAAATTATATAAACCATGCAATTCAAAATCATTGCATAATTTTCTCGTAGGTAAAAGAAAGGTTGGGGAGGGGGGAGAGATCAGTACTGATTTGTTTCTTATTACAAAGATATTTAGAAGAAATTTCTTACTTGACCAATACACTTTACAATTTTCTCACTACAGAAATGACTTTAACAGTATTATAGATTGTATGATATTCTGATGATGTATGGATTTCTAAGATGAACTAAAATGATTTTAAGGTATTCAGTTTTTATCTTTTTTTAACTGCATATGCTTTTGAAATTTTAAGGTTTACGTTAAATTCAGATAAATAATCTATGTTTAGAATTATCTTTAACTCGTTATTTATTATATTAAATATCTTTAAAAATATCCCGCTATTCAGATACAATATATAATAAAACTTAAAAATCATGATTAATTGAACAAACGAAACTCAGATTTTTTAATTTTTTATTATAGAACAAACTCAACTGTTTTTTTCAAAGTGCGTATTTTAAAGTAATCAATTAATAATTAGTTAAATTTATTTTAATTAATGTTAAATTTTGAATTAACTTAAATTAGTTATTGTGTCACAGTATTCATAATCAAAATACAGTTTATAGAAGTAAATGTATTTGTTGTATAAATATAATATGTTGAGATACTCGCAAAGTGTTGAAGCTTCTAAAATTAGGTCAATTTGAAATGTTTGTTGAATTTTAAAGGTAATAAGTTGACATTTTTATTTCGTACAAAACATCTAATTCTGCATGTACAGCTGTTGACAACAGTTTATATTCAATGTGCCTGTACAGCGAATTGTGCTTCGGTGGGAGACTTCTAAGCAAAGAGAAGACATTTTTGATATTGCACTGAATGTGCTGCATAATACAGAACTATATGAAAACCTTAAAAGTCAAATATTTTTAGATAAGGAAAAGACAGTTAATTTCATAATTAAAGTAATTTTTTTTTTAAAAAAAATTACCATACAGTAATTAGAAGCTAGAAAGTGAAATAAAATGAATAATTTGTTTATTAAAAATAATTGAGAAACTAAAATATGTACAAAATGTTATAATAAAACAATGGCAATGAGGATTATGCTATATATATATAGTTCGTAAATATTTTCTAATTCTAGTATATTAGAATTTAAAAAAGGCACATTTTACTGTAACATTTATATAAATTTCCATCTTACTTGCTTTATATTAATATTATTACTATACAATTTATTCTAATATAAAATAGGAGCACGCGTTCTTAATCTATTTGTTCTTATTCTTCAATTAAACAACTAATCAGTCGAGAAAGTGATTCATCCCAATAATTATTTTTCAAGTAAAAAATAGCATTTTTTCCCTCCTGTAAATTTTGCATATAAGATGCACTTTTCATAATTTCTTACTTTAAAAAGTGCAGTGTTACTGTAAATGCATTTTTTTAGTGTTTCATTGAGTTTTCCAGCTTATTTTGTTAATTGCCTGCACTGTATTCCATATAGTTTAATTTCACCGGCTATATCATGATTTGACTGAGGGTTCCATCTCTAGAAGGCATGCAAAGAGTTCTTACTGTATCTTTCATGGACTAGTATATAAAATTCAACATAAATTTGATTGCTTTATAATGCTTGTGGTAATTATGCTTATAACGTTCTTCATGAACATGTATAACGAAGTGGAATAAAAATGCATAATAAGACAAATAAAATTGAATTTAACATTTTAAGTCGTTCTTAAGCTTGTTTACATAAGTTATAGGTTATAACAGTGGCGCGCCCAATGCAATGTCAGGTTTTTGGCCCCAAGCCTTAATACGCCTTAGTGTCAGTCAGACTCTGGGCCCCCTAGAATAGTGGGTCCTAACGCGAAGTGGGGTTTGCGGGGGTGTACGGTACGCCACTGGGTTATAAAGTTTATTAAAAATTGTACAACGTTTATTAAAAATTTGGACATTTTACACAGGTTATGTTAATTTTTCGTTAAAATCTCAAATTATCTTTCATAATTTGAAAAACAAAAATTCTATAAACAAAAACAATCACTGCTACAGCAATGAAATGTTCTATTTCAATGTACGGATTGTTAAATTATTACATGAGCATATCCGTATAATGGTTCCTCTTCCATGAGAGATTTTCAGTTATTTTAGATACAGTAGAAAGATGTTTCTGTGTATAGCGTTTGCTTGGAAACGTTAAAAAAAGTCTCGGCTTTAAATATATATATATATACAATACATTTTGTTCAAAAATATGTAAAGCTTATCATAACAGACAGTTTTGTTGGTAAGCGTATTTATTTTATTATTCTATATAAACAATCCCTTAACTAAAAAAACTTGTTCAATATTTTCAAACGTGAAAGTTATTTAAATAGAGTCAATGTATATTTTGTTATTTGCAAACAGATACAAGTCGAGATGATTACTGAAGTACCGGAATAGAATTTATGGAATGTGTTACATTTCTTAATCTACTTCCCCCTTATTTTTGAGATAAAAAACTGCTTTGGGATGAAGAAAAAGTTGAATCACTACATTTTTTTAAATAGAGATTTGACACCATTTGTCCTTCAACTTTTTCGCGATGTTGAGGATTATTCTATAGAAGTGAATTATCTGTGACCGTGATGACTTTAATTAGTAACTCAATCAGAAGCGATGCTGACCTCGATATAACTGCCTTCAGCGTGTGTTGTTGAATCATTGTCATGCACGCGGCGTCAGGTCTTCTTTGTGGCTTGTTTTTCAGCTGTCGGATTTTTGTTGAATTTATACGCTGTCTTCTAAATCCACAAAATATATTAGATGCTTTTTCGGCCTCCTAAAAGTCACCAAAAAAAAACTTCAATTACCGTTACATTTTTTTTTCTCTTGCTTGTGGAAAGGGCTGTTAAATGCCATGTTTTTGAAAAAAGATAGGAATCATTTTTTTTATATATTTTATTTTTACTGGTTCTATGATATTGCATGTTATTAAAAATTACTGTCGACTTTATGTCACATTTATCATCGTGTGGTGTTAAGCAGCTAATTTAAAAATGAATATATTCTGTTTTGTTAATCGTAAATTCATAGGGCGTAGGAGAAGCATCGAGACTCAACTCACAAAAGAGTCGTTATGAAATGTTAATCTTAGAAGAAAATGTGGTTATATATTACAATGAAAGGAGATCGACTGCAATTAGAAATTTAATTTGAATGTTTAAATTGTCGTGGCATCATTAAATCAAAACATTTTGAAAATATGTTTAAGATGGCTACGTTTGGAACCGTGATTTTGAAAAGTCATAAAAATGAGCTATTTTTTGAGATTTAGTGTCAGTTGAATTAGAATATACGTACAAATTGTTTTAAAATTATTAATTGATGAGAAAACTATTTAAATGCATTTTTTGGGCAAAAACGAAAGAAAGAAGGACGAACATTAGAAACATTTTTCAAAACATTATCCTTTAATGAAAAATGTTACTCTAATAACAATGTTTAATCTATATGTAGTTGCCTAAATTTTTGTTCAATCCCGTCATAAAAGTCTTAGCTTATACATAGGCCAAATATTATTATGATCGAAGCATTTTTTATAAAAGGAGAATGTTTTGTAAATATGCCATTCTTTTTTTCTTTTCTTTTCTTTTTTTTTGACAAAAAAAATGGCATTTTAATAATTTTTCTTGTAACAATATTCTTTAAGCAATTTTATATATATATTCTAATTCAATTGACTCTAAATATAAAAAAAAATTATCCAATTAGCTTTTTCAAAATCATGGTCTCGTACGTAGTAACCTTAATTCTTATTAAACAATACGATGAAATATTCAACATTTCCTTTTGCCATTTGGATTTTTTTTTAAAACAAGATTTTATAAACAAAGGATAAACTATGTTTCCATTTTATAATCCAAATATATATATATATAATTGAAAGTATTGGAAACCGAGAGAATGATCATTGCAACTAAATTCTTTGAAAGCATGCTTCAAAAAACTATGATGTTCAATTTTCTCAAAAAATGTATATTCAACGATTCTTCAGCATACTACGTTGTTGTATTCTATCTCCATTATTTGTCCTTACGAACTGAAAAAAAAAGTTAATAATATTCTTTTCGAATTTTCACACCTTAGAATAAATCTTAATTATAATATGCAATTATAGCGCAATTTAACTTGCCACGAATTATGACATCTAATTTTGCTGTCATTGTTGTGGTTATAAGGTTTTTAAAGTAACAAGATAATTGTGTCCTTAAGTTTTTATCATTACTTTAAAATAAGATCTTAATTAAACGTAACATAAATCGGATGATCTTTAGATGCTTTCCCCGAAAATTCTTTATATATAGTACCTATTTAAAGCTTTAGTATTTCGAGAATTTATCCGAGAAATAAAATAGACATAATTTTGAATAAATTTAATGTAGAGTATAATATAATTTAAAACTTATTACAAAAAAAGTTAAAATATAAAAGTATATTGTAAAACATCATCCAATGTTTATTGATCTGATTTTTTATTATCGTTGCACTTTGAATCTGTACTAGGGATATTGATGGCGGACATCATAATTTTGAGCCACGGATGACACCTGATTAGACACCCCACTCTCCAAATTTTCTTGCTGCATCAACGTAAGGACTTTGAATCCAGTTGAATTTAACACGCATCGACGCTTTGCTCGGCAAGCCTTCAATGACAACCGGGCTCGAGTCCGCGATTCGACCACGCTGGCTAAGAATTCGCAAACATTGACTACTCGTCTACTGCAGTCACTCAATATTTAGTGAATAAAAACTTGTATGCTTTTTGATTTCTATAAAAACAAATACAATTGAGATTTTTTATTTAATTTAATTATGAACTAAAATGATGTAATTAATTCGATGATCTAATTAATTTGGATTTAAATAAATTTTGTAGTTTTAAGAAATGTACTTAAAACAATATAAATACAGCACTATTATGTTAATTATCTTTCCTATCTATCCTTTAGGATAACAGATATTCCCGAAATGAAAAAATTAATCAATTAAAATTTTTATCAAATAAAAAATATTTGAAAGCTTGAACTAGTACATATAATAATAAAAGAAAAGTCTAATTAAAAACAAAGAGTATATTACAAAAATTTTATTTCATTAAAAAACGGTCAATTAGTAATACAGCACCCATTTTTCTTAATGAATTATCTTAAAGAGGAAAATCATACTAAAGTCAAATAGATTATTTCCCATTTTCCAAGTACAAGAAGCGAGTTATAAAACCCATTTTCTGCTAATAGAAAAATTAGTTTTTAGCCTTTCATTGTTCACGCACGGATTGATAAATTCAAGCATTGTATTAATAAAAGATAGTTTTTGCTACTACCACTGCAGTTTTTAATTTATTTGTAGCTGAGGAAATCATTTTAAAAAAATAATAAGGAATATTATGTGAATTCACCTTCCGTTGTAAGTATTATGTTCCCTTCCATTCGAGAAATATTTTGTTGTTTCTACTGTGCTATTACTATCTATAATATAGATATATCTATAATATAGGAATGGCGAACCAATGGCATGCGTGCCACTGATGGCACCCGACGCATTATTTTGGGCACTCCGCCTTTCAAAATAACAAAATTCACTCTGAAGTATTACCAACAAACGCGAGTGATCAGTCGCGGGGATTTGATTCACGACACATTTAAATAAGTGAAGAGGCTGGTTTTTGCCATTTTAACTATATATTCATCTACCTTTGCTTGTGAGTCATTATTTTCAGAGATGAGTAACATTAAAAATTTCATTTGAAATTGTTTAATAGATGACTCCAATTCAGCATGCATTCTGCTGAAAGTAACATCTTATAATCCTAATCTAAGTTATTTGTCATCTAATCTGCAACAACAAAAGTCACACTAATGTCACTTTAATTTGAATTACATGCTTTACTGAAACATTTACAACTATACAGTGCAAAATGTACCTTTCATAGTAAATAAAGAGTTTTGAGTTGTTAGTATTTAGTTTTATGATTTTTCCCAATAATCACAAGTCAAAATTATGTGAAGGCACGTCTATGTATCATTAAACATTTCTCTAGAAAAAATGGCACCGTTGATCCATAAAGGTTCGCTACCCCTAATCTATATTGAAAACAATAATCTTTTGAAAACATGGAAACCTATAACACATCATTATTTAGCATCTTCAACAATTTACACTCCATCATTTGAAACTGCTGTAATAGCTACAAAAAACCTGTCATTCATCAAATATATACTCTTGCAGTAATTTTGTTCAATAGGCTACAGACGGACTCTTTTTTCTTTCTCTTTTTCCCCGGAATATTTTCGAATTCTGTATGTGTGATCCCGAGCAATGTCCGTCAATTTTACTCCGCCACCTGAGGCTTAAAAAAATACTCAACAACCCCGATTCTTTGTCACAACTCTCATCTCCCTTTGCGGTCCCAATGAGCATTCTCTCATAGCAATCTAATGATGATTATCATTCCAAAGATCGGGCGATTATATCCCATTATGTCATAAAACATTAAAATATCAACAAACGGAGAAACGAATCACCTGAAGGCAAGAGGAGAGAAAACGATGTGACATCCGAAACGATAAGTTGTCGGACAATTCAATAGTATTACTTCATCAGCCAATCGGCTTCTATTACCGCCGGGCCAAAGTGCTCACATTCTATATGCTATTAAAAAGTAGCGTAGGGGATGAACGAAAAAAAAAGTTTCCAAAATCAGGCAGTGTCAATAACTCTTCGAGTGTCAGTAGTACACAAATATCCCATAGCAATTTTTATCGATATTGATTGAGGAAGAAGGAAAATAATTGTAAACAGAGTAAATATTATTCTTAATTTCGAGTTTGTTTATCAGAGGTGTATTTGCGGTCGGAATATTTCGCCTCGTTTTTGAAAACTTGATTTTGGGTTTCATCCGTCCGCTTCGAATATATTTTTCTACTATGTTTTAATATTGCTATTGAGAGTTTAGTTTAGATTGCCCGAAAACTAAATCGACGATTACGTCATCGTAAAAATGCAACTTTGTCTAAGTACAAGGAAAGCGAAAGAGATATAGCCCAAAGAATCATTCTCAAAACATAATTGTTTTTTTTAACAATTTACGTCGGTATTAATGGATGTGAATTGAAATGACATAATATAGCTAAAGGATTTCATTTAATCATATGTTTCACTGTCTGTAATTTAATGTTTCAATTCTAGGTTTGATATGATTGTCTTTCTTTAAATTTCATGACTAATTTTTTAAAATGCTTTAACTATAAAAACAATCTTATTTTTCTGTTGTTGTTAACTTGTTCTTGAGACAATTAGTTTCGTTATATTTATGTAACCTAACTTCCTGTTCAATACCTGCGTTTTTTTTTTCTTCATAATTTATAAATCAAAAGGAAAAGTTGAAATTATTGTTGCTGCTAGTTTTAATTAATTACAATAACTTGGAATTTTTGGATTTAAAAATTGAGTATTGTGAGATTAGGTGTACTTTAAAATGCACTGTGACGGACGAAGATAAGTGAAATTGTAAAAAAATGTTTTCTTTAAAAATAATTTTAACGTTACAACAAATCTATTTCAAAGAATTTATCTGAATTTTAAAATCGAGCGATTAAGCTTCTCATTTAAACTGAAACCAAATACTTCAGAGGAATTATTATTTTTTTGATAACCTAACTCCGTATTTGTTGATCTGGATTATAAATATATAATTTTACTTAACTTGCATTCGTAAACGAAGTTACTTACTCAAAAAAACATGCATTATCAAGAGCTTACTCTTTAAAAAAATTAAACAGATTGTTACATTTCACTATTTTGAAACTTCTGATTCTTTTTTCCATATTAATAAATTATCTGTTCTGATATATGAATAGTTCTAAATTCCTGTAAATATTTTTAACTTTATTGACTTCATTAATAAACTATCATTTATGAATTAAATGCTATTGAAATTTTTTGAAGAATGTTTATATGAACTTTAGTTTTGATAAAGTGTTCCCTGAACTGAACACATATCGTATACGAAAACACAACTCTTTAAACGCATGGTCTTACACAAGAAGTTTTCTTTAATGCTGAATCTTATTCTACTCTTACTTAAAGTTTTTTTTTGTTTTGTTATGTTAGGTATCTGAATTTTGTAAAAAAAGAAAAATCAATTGACCATTATTTGCACCCATGAAACAATACAAATGGAATATTATATAAAGGCGTTTAAATGACTTTATTAGGTTTTTAAAAAGTAATTCATCGCAATATTGCTATCGTATAAAAACAGTGGACGTTTGCATTTTTAAAAATGAAGTTAAATCATTTAAATACGCATGTTTAAATTTTTTAAAAAGATGTATCTTTAATTAAATAAATTTAAGTAGTTTTTGATATCCAAAGGAATGTTATATTAATTTGGAAAAATAACTTGTAACACACACATATATTATGAGAAATATGAACAGAATAACTTGTACAATTTCGCGATTCTTCTTAAAAACAGTGAATAAAAATTTAATTGTAAGTGAAATGTAAATTAATTCCTTACTGCATTTTATCTGTATGACTGAAAGTTTAATAAAACAAAAATAACATGCTGAAAAATAATATCTTTTGGGGGATTTAAAATTCGGAACATTTATTTAAAATGTTATTGTTAACTAATCCTGATTTGAATTTCTAATTAGTATTAATATACGAATGATATGAAATAGTAGCACAGTTTCTAAATCTGTAAAAAAGGCTACTCATTAGCTAATTATACAGCATATATATTTTAACTAATTAATCAAATTAAATTGTACTATAATAATAAGATGATCAATTTCTTTAATAATATTTTTCTATCTTTTATAAAACCATTTAATTAATATGGACAATTAGAATTTTGAGGTAAAGATATTGTTTTCGACTGCAATCAAATTGAATGCAAAATTATGAAGAATTCTTAAATTTTTTTGAAAAGGCGAGAAGTATTTTCATTTAAGAATCCGATACTAATATTTTATTTTATTTATCAAATGAATAATTAATCGCATGTTTTACATTTATTTAGAACGATGGATTAATTACTCTTTGTTAAAATGAATTCCGAACTAAATGAAGAAACAAACAAAATTATATTAATATTATGATTGCATGACTAAAAGCCTTTTTCAACATTTCATTTGAAAAAAATTACTAATGTCTTTATATTAAATGTGGAACTCGAGTATTACTTACTTAAAATATTTTAAGTAATTTTCTAAGAAAACGGTACATTAGCATGAATAAAGCGATTTTTCTAAGTAAATATGTTACTAAAACAGAGATTGTTATTAAATATTGTATTTTAAATCATCCTTATTGAAATTTCTAAACCATTTTAACATTAACATTTTACAATAAGGGTTATTCTCCATCTTGTTGAATCACTTGCTTTTACATAAAATATCCAATAATTCTTCAATTGCCCATAATATCCCAAATAAAAGAAATATTCTGTTTTTTTCTGCAGAAAATAAAGATGTTCACCATCAGGGATATTTAAATGCTCATGATTTCTTAAATAAATCGTTTGAAAAGAATAATGATGAGTTGGAGAACATATAAAATAATCCTCCCTTTTTATGGAGAATTGAAAAGTGGTGATGGGACAAGTAAATTCTATTTTGAATCAGACAAAAGCTGATATGAGGACGATACAAAAATAACATAAATTTATGCACAAGCTTATATTTGGGAGAGAGAACAAATTTTGATTAAATATTACTTTTATTATATTCTCGTGAAAACTACCATCCGAAATGCTAGTAGGCTGTTTTTTTTCCCAATACGCTTTCTGTTCAACTTGAGATTCTAGTATTTTGCAGTACAAATAAGTGTGCGATATTGTTCGATCGTGAAAAAGAATAAATAAATAGATGCATATAAAAAAGTACCAAATCTTATCACAAGGCATTTTACATAAATTTATAGATTCTAAGAAATTCATTTGTTGGTTATCATAGATAACCAGTAGTAATTCTTAGTCAATTCGAGTAGCGTGGAGCTCTTTTAAAATAAGTGCTTTCGGCTCATTGGTTAGATAAGTTGTTCTTATTTAAAATTATTTGAAACTTTCGCAGACCTATTTTCCGTTTAATGTAACCCCTTTTATGATGCAGTCTGAACCGTAGTGATGAAAATTTTCCTATTTATTTATGTACAGAAGAAATTTTGTTGATGTATTTCTCGAAATATTAAATACAACATAGCAGAGTAATAAGAATTTAAACAATAGTTTTTACAGAAATTTTTGCTTTACATTTTTAATTAAAAATACTAATCAGAAAATCGAAGATTGAAATTCAAAGTAAAATATGAAACTAAGAAGAGAAAAAAAGATTATATAGAAAGCATGTTCTCAGATAATACGTTGGAAGTTGTTTTAAAAACAGCTCAAATTTCTGTACCTTTGTGAAAACCAATGAACATATAGTCATTAAGATCAGATTATTCAAACAATCGTAAATAAAATTACAAAAATTTAAAATATGTGAAGTTAAACATTTTTTGTGTTGTTTTATTAAGAAAAAAATACTTTAGAAAATTATTACTTATAAATCTTTAAAATGCTTTAAAAAACTAAGTACTATTAATTTGAATGCAATTTATATAAAAGACTTAAAATTTAAAAGTTTTTATAACCGAAATCATTATTAAAATATATTAAGTGAATAATTAATATTTTCTTACACTCTCATGATTACATTCTGTTCAGGAATTTAGTTTATGAATCAACTATATGACAAACATTTGTATGTGATTAATTTAAAGCAACCTTCTAAAATTTCAGTAAAAAGTTAAGAAGAAAGTAAATATTTTTTTCGTCCAAATCAGAAATCCAAATAAAATTTAAAAACAAATACCAATTTTGTAAGCAAATTTCATCAAAAATAATTACACGAAAAAAAAAATTTCCAACATGTTTCACTTCGGTAGGAAATCATGTTTTACTTTTTACATAATATACTTATATATTTCTTCAGTTTTCAACTGAAAGAATTAAAATGCAAAAAAGTAAAGTTCAATTAAAAATGAAATTGAATGTAAATCATGAAAAAGTTAAGTTTTAATTTAACTTTCCATGTTTTCGAAAATATCATTTTGCGTTACGATGGAATATCAACATCAATTGAAAATAAATTTTATACTGTCGACTTTTTAAATAAAATTTGAAAGCAGGGCAATAAAGAAAATTTTACGAATTTAAAATTTATTGTAGAATCTTTTATCCCCTAAGATATCCCGAAACCACAAGTCCCACAAAAATGACGAGAAAAGCGACGAGTTGTTAAAGTATCGCGATCTATCTTCAACAGGTGCGAAGAAAATCGAAGATAACTTTCCTTTCCTATGCCGCATCCTAATAAATCGTGTCAACAAGTCTCCATAACATCAATCAAAATTTGATTCATCGTAATGTGTATCATAACTAAGAACCCCACACCACACTACAAAGTTTAAAAATCGTTAAGTGTTATTAAAATATTAATAAATAAATAAGTAAAAAAATCACTTACCCCCGGCGATCTTCAAGTAGAAGAGACGAGATCTCTTTGTTCTATTTACTCTAGCACAACAACAATACAAAGTGGAACAACATCAACATACGACAACGAGAGATAGAGAGAGAGAAGAGAAGAGAAAGAGAGAAGATGAGTGACGTGCGACTCTAACAGTTCTCATCAAACGATGAAGATCGAGTGACAGTTCGAAACTGAACTGCACGCGCTCGCTTCAACCGATTCTGGAGTTGGCTAATGAGGGACCCGACCAAGCGCGTGTGCAGTGCTCCGCTCACTACTTTAGCAACTACTTCTTCAGTCGCTCGGGCCGGCCGTACACAAAAGCCACGTGGTCTTTTCGCCGCGCACCTTCTTTTCCAAAAAGCCACGCCTATTTTAGAATCGCGCACTTTCGCTCGCTTCCAACCTTCTCTCTCTCACTTGCAGGGAGCAGCTTGGATGGAAAGAGCTCGACTCGGCTCTCTTAGAGGTGTGGGAATGTGTTATTGTCGTTTTGCGGGATGTTTTTTCTTTTTATTATTTTTTTTGTGACTCCCCTCTGGTTGTTTAACTTATTCGCTGCGATTTTTTTCCCCTCTCCTTTGTTTTTCTCGCTTCTCTTTTACACTTTTTTTATTCTTTTATCTTCTCTCTTTCGATGCGAGAAGCAAGGAGCTAGCTGCTGCCGCAGTTATCTGTTTTATCTATCGTTTCTTGTAAAAGAAAGGTTACATTTTATTGAAGGAGTGTTAATGATCGCTAGAGGTATTTCTCTCGGCGCGCTTTTAACAGTTTCCGCGGGAGTTTCGAACGGTGTTACGGAGTCGTTCGCTGCGGTAAGACATGCTCCCCTTTTTGCATCTATATTTTGATTTGGGCACGTTTCGGAGTGAAGCGCTTGGAACGCGTTGGACTTAGATGAAGTGATTCTTTCCGTTCTTTTGTTGAGATTTGTTGGGTTATGTTATATTTAAATTATCTCTCGAGTTCGTATTTTCGTGGATATCATACCTTCTTTTTTAAAGTACGATCTTGATTTATTAAAATTTTTAATTAATCGTGTTTTGGTGAAATTTTAAATTAACAGCATTCCCGATTTTTTTTTAAAAAATATTATTTCTTTAATTATAAAGAAAAAACAAGTCATATCATGTTTTGATTTAAAGACGTTTGCTTTAAAATTTTGATTTAGCCGAATGGCTATCCAGACCTTTTGGTAAAATTGTTTATTAATGCTAATTGATTTTATATTTTTTAAATAAAATGATTCTATAAACAAAAAAAAAATTCCATTTCAGATTAATGGATTACTTATTTCTTCGTAACGTAATGTAATATTTGATGTCATTTACATTGTTAGATATGCACGAATTTATGTGGAATTAATTTTTTATATATTTTAATATATTTGTTTTGAACTGTATACGTGTGTATGCATTGGTAGATTTAAATAGATGAAAAAATGTGAGCGTGTCTTTTACTTTATCTTTACCGAAGATTTTACATTTGTACTATAAATGTTAATCTTGAATTACCTCTTTGAAGAATTCATTACATGTTCTCTGAAATCGGGATTATTTTAAACTTAAAAATATGAACAAAATAACAATAAATGTTGTTAATTGAATAGAACTGTTCAATGTTCTCAATTCAAGAGCTTCTTCACAAGATCAATTTTTCTTTATTTTTGAGATTAATGTCGTATGTGAAGATGCAATTGATGCTGGCAAAAAGCGCATGAATATTCAGTTTCAATTTTCGAAAAGCATTAAATATGAACAGCTTCCGTTGAATTTATTTATTTCAGAGAAGATGTTTGATTGTAAATCCAGAGGAATTGTGTTTGTAATATTCATACTTAAAAATTCGTAATGGTTGTCAGATATTTTTTTTTAGACTCATATCGAAATGTAGTGTTCATACCACACCTTTTATCAGTATATTAAATTTTTAAATTATAAAGAAAGAGTTATGGATACAACAGTACGTAAACGATATGTTAGATTTATATCACGATAACGATTTTCAAACAACCCACTTCAGTTCAAAAATAGCCCCTTTAAAAAAATGAATACATTATATATATTTAGGAATCAAATACATTTGGATATTATTGTTTTAAATTAAGTGTGAGAGAGAATACGTCGGATATTCATAGGTTAATGGCTTTAAAATTATATTTGTAATAAGAATTTCACAAAAGAAGTTGAGAAGAGAGAAAGATGTAGAAGAAAGCGAGGTCATTAAAATTAAACATTTCACCTGCGTATGTTTAAGTTCAAGTAATCTTTTATCGGTTATAGATGAGCGATGATAGGGGATATCACTGAATTTCCCTATCAAAATAGATAAAAAAAATGCAGCTATCGTATAATTAACATCATTCGTTAGGATTTCAATATTACCATAAAAATTAATAACCCTGTTTCTTCTTAAATAATTTTGATTAAAATTTCCGAAAACATTTTTTGATATATCCTATGCTTTTGAATGAATTTTCAAATTATTTCAAAAATTTTTTTATTACTTTTTGCGTTATTCAAGTTTGTTTCCTCTCTGCATTTTACAGAATTACATCTATATAGAGTATACGCATTATAATAAATATTAAAATTTATTACCTTACAATAGCCATGAAAGTTGAATCAGGGAAACGAAATTACGTACAATTGTATTAATATGTTGGCTAATTCTAAAAGCATTTTGGGGAAATAATCAGGAACTCATACACATTTCATTTGTTATGTGATTTGAACTTAATTTTGTGTATTTTTACTATACAAATGTTTTTAGTTTATAAATGTAATATGCTTTTATTAGTATACTTCATTTTACGTGCTTAATTTTCAAGCAAAAATTTATTATCAAATTTAAAAACTTACTTGTGTACTCCATCTGATCTTATTTGAAGATCGTTGTTTGGTTTCATAAAACTAGATTTGCTTTTCAGATTATTTTTAATAATACTTTTTAAAGACTATTATTATTATTATTATTATTACGAAATATGTTTCTTTAAATTCATAAACTTATTTGGAATGTTTAACAAATGTTCTTATCCTTTAAATGATAAAAATTTATCATGCATTAACATAGCATCGAAAGAGTTTTAACATTGATATGCGATTATTGTTAAATTAGAAAACTTTTTCTATCAATGAATATATACGTGACTGCAATTCTAAAACAAGCATGATCATCTTTGTAATGTTTTTTCTCTTGCGTTTCTTATGATTTTTTAATTTAAATTTGCATTTCGTAACTCGATAATTTAAACTGTTAGAAAGTACTAATACACGAGACAAATTCAAAAATATTTTATTCGGATTGTAGCATTTCACTAAGTTTATACTTCACCTGAAACTTTTTTTAACCAGTTAGATAAAGTAAAACTATAAACCGAGTTATCTTTATCACTAAGGTGCAATTTTACTAACGTACAATTTTATTTTAAAATTTATATAACCTGCCAACGTATTCTTTACTTTTTTTTTCCTTTAAAAGGTATGTTCTTTTCTCTAAATATCACTTTGTATCGCTGTAAAGGGACTTGTGCTTCTTTAATTCTTGTCTATTACTTTAGAAGGAAATCAGAAATTGACTTTTTTTTTTTTACTTTTAGATTAAAGTAAAGCCTAAAATTTTATTAGTGAAAATGCTTAGAAGTTCTTAAAATACTGTCAAGGTCATCTCATTATTTGAATTTTACTAATTTAATTTCTTCTTTCTCGTTAGAAAACTTCATTTACATATAATGAAAGTGTGCGTAGTTGTTCGTTTAGTTTGAGATTATTTCAATATTTCTTTCACAAATGCTAATCACATGTGTCATATTAATGATGGTATTTAATAAATATACCTCAAAATCCAGCGTATAACTTTTAACACAAAAAAATAAGATCGAATTTTACGGCAGCGCGTTACACGCCGAGTATAAAAATGAGAACTTTAAAAATATAAAGCGACATGAGCATAATAAAAAAATTCTTCTACAAAGATCAGAATACTGTTTATTTAAGAGAAATGCCATACCTTGTGAACTCTTAAAGGGTTTTTTTTCTAGAGATATACTATTTTTTTCAAAATCCTGGGGTAATACCTCGAATAAATGACTTTAAAACATAATAACATTGCTAACGTACATTAGAGGTTCCTTCGTAAAGAAAAGGGGGGGGGGCGTTATATCGCGAATATACCTTAAATTAAAAAGTACAGCTTGAAAGTATAGGTGCGCATTATACGCCGGATTTTACGGTACATTAAAAGTAACATTTTTTTAAAAAATACAATAGAAATTGTTTAATTTAAATGTAAAAAAATAGTCTGGGATTTATTGCTGGAAGATTTTGTCTGATTTGGCACAAGAACGACTGATATTTGAATGAGAGTTTTCTGAAATTATAGTAAAAAAACTATTTTTGTTGAATATTTTACTTTGAAGCACATAGCGCTATTTTATAACACATTTTAACTCTTATTTTTAAAAGTATGCATAACACGTTGGCAGTGTACTAACGGAAAAAAAATTCAAGAATTGAAGTAAATCTCTAAAAATGATTGTGCTTTATAGTTAGCGCATCAAAATACATATTGCTTTTTTCTGCCTATAGATTTAATCTGCTTTTTCAAAATTCTCTACTGTCATAATAGTTTATAAGGTATTCAAATATTTTAATTACATTAATAAGAAGAGTAAAATTAAATTTGGGAAATATTAAATTTATTACCATGAAAAATTTCCATACTTGTATTATTTAACAAAATACGTAATTCATTTATGATTCCTTTTAAAAAATATTTTAAAATTATTTTTGTATACAGCTAAATGTTTTTGATTTCATCTGAATATGAAATATGAAAAAATGAAATATTTTCCATCTTTTACTTTATATTTACTTTTCTTGAGTACATACTTATATAATTATATTTTAATTTTGATGCAGAAAAAAATATTTTTCACGTATTATATTCTAAAGATTTGTGAAGCTTTACATTGTTTTAAAATATAATATATTTCTAAATTATAATTAAAAGTTTAAGCTTAATTATTCACATTAGAATGATTTAAAGTTTGATTTATTAGTTTAAGTTTCCTGGAAAATAATCATTATTACAGTTTCCTTTCCGTAAATAGAAAGTTCAAAAAAAAATTTTTTTTTTTTTACAGGTGATTTATTGAACAGTTGAGTTTATAGTTATTAGATCATCATTCCTCCCCTAAATTTAGCTAGAACATTTTAACAATTATGAAAACTGTGATTTGTTTAAAATAAAATAAATAAGTATATGTGAATAATAAACAAAAATTTACGCCTTAGCAAAAAATTTGTCGAAAATATTCTCAATTAAACAATAGTTTTATAGAGGGGCCATTTCCTTTTATATTTTCAAAGAAAACAAAATTATGTTTTCCAAGTGAATCTTCTGAACACAAGTAATCAAATATCGTCAAAAATAAATGACATTTCGAAAAATTATTCAGTTTCTAAAATATATTGAAATATACAATCAATATACATCAATTTTTCTTCCTTTATATAATAGCAAATTATAAAAATTCCTTTTACATTGAGTACAGCTTTTTGTATAAGCCATGTGCAGTGACAAGCAAGTATCACTTCTGTTTTGATTTTCCTAGAAATGATTCGATGTATAAAATTTCAATGTATCTATTCAAATGAATACATAGAAAATGAAATGAAACACAGTTTAACTTGATTTATTTCTTCAGAATCAAAAATAATTTCAAATTGAAAAAATATATATATATGTATACATATATGTACTAAATGAAAGCTGTAAGTTATTGTTCAAGTAAAATTATTTTGCTATTCAAAATTTGAATTTCACATTGAATATGATGCCGGACTTAAAAAATGAGAATAATTTTGGGAATAATGTCTAATTTATACTTAAATGTTGGACTGAATTTTAAAAATGTGTTTTGAAAAAAAAAAGACTGAAAGGAAAATTAACCTCCCTTCTTGAAAAGACACGAATAAATAACTCAGAGTCCCCAAATAAATTTCTAATCATTACCTTTCACATCAGAAGAATAAATATATTTGCATTAAATTTCCTTTAGTTTCATATGTTTGCCAGTTAAAAAAAAATTTGATAAGAAAAACATTCTATAATTTTTTCTGAATAATGTTTATATTTACGAAATTTGAAATGTAATGAATTACAGATTTTCTGAATTTAGTGATGAAGACATTGTTAAAATAAATCAATCAACTAGAATGAAAATTGTTTGAGTTGTTATGATCACATGCACACACACACAGAAGTACTGACCCCTACCCGTCGAGTAATAAACTAAAAAAAATAATACTTTAACTTTATAATTTGATGATTTAGAACATAGGTTCCCAAACTTTTTTGTCCCATAGATGTTTACGATGTTTTTCGGTTTTGTGTAGACCCCAACTTACCTAATACTAAGTTTTTGCAAATTTATCAACTTAAATGGTTTTTGACAGCTGGTATAGAACTACTTATTTTAAAAGTTAATGTTTCTAGCTGGAGTTAGTACTGTGTTTAGAACTTAAGACACACATGTAAATTAGTTAATTAAATTTTAATTTAATACATAAATAATTGTTACATAAAATAACTGAGTAAAAAACAAAGGCTTTTAATGGGTGGAATGAATCTGGTGCTTCAATAACACATTTTTAACATTTGGCATCAATCTTTTCAGGTTTAACCCTCAATCTCCTCGGTTAGTTGGATCAAATCTTCCTTTTTTTCTTTCTGTTTTTATTTTGGAGATTGGCAGCCACGTTGAAACTCCTCCTCTCTAAGAAAAGCAATTAAAACTTTCTTAAGATGTTCCAAAATTCGAAATAAATAACAGGTATATCTTTTTAAAGCCAAAATTTCTGACATTCGTTTCTAAACTTTACTTCAAGATCTTCATTAGGGCTATTAAAATAAGTTCCGTTTGAAATCAGACAAAAAAATCAAGTTTTCTTTTTTTTATTGTGACAACATGAATTCATTACTTACTCTGATATTACCATGGTCAAAGTATTCTCATACCTAATATCAAAACCTGAGTAAAGGGCATTTAAATGCTGAGCATAAGTTAAAACGTCATTTTTCTGGTAGATTGTGACAAATTAAGAAACTGTTAAAACTCACGACTTCCAGTTTTATACTCCTTTAACTTGATTCTGACAAGAAACATCAAAATGATGTGCCTTTTTTAATAAAATGTATGCTGTCGCCTTATAATTGCAAATTAACCCCAGTAAATTTAGTAAATAAATATGTTAAATAGGTAAATATGTGGTCTACACTTTACTAGTTTTTCTATTAAAATTAAATTAAAAATCTGGCTTAGGCTGTCGTAGACCCCCATTTACACCTCATGGACCCCCAGAATATTTTTTCACTGCCGTGGACCCCTTGAAGGTCGTCATAGACCCCTAGGGGTCCATATAGACCACTTTGGGAATCACTGATTTAGAACTACATAGATAAGCGTTTCAATTTAATTTCATTAGTTGATTCCCGATCACGAGTTTTATTTTTTACCTATTGAGCGAACTCTTGTTAATTCATACCAAAATACTATCTTCTATATATCGCATGTGTATTTCTTTGAAAACTTTTGCTTCTTATCCCCTTATTTTTTCGTATGAAATTTAAAGAAAATGGTAAATTTATTATATGGTATGACTAACAAAAGAACTGGGTTTTTTCCCCCCAGTATATTTCTAAACATATTTCCTAAAGATTTTAAATTAAATAAAGTCAGTGTTTGTGCACGCTTATTTCCTGTTTGCGATTTTCAAATAATTTTATTTGAGTTCCGATGAAGACAAAAATGTAAATTCTATCACACTACAGAAGTATAATAAATAATCGTTGGAAAAGATCCCCAAAATTGCCTTCGAATACCAACGGAAACAGCTATATGATTATGTTGGTTGTGTTGCCATGTCGCTGTATTAATAATTTAAGCAAAGACCGGAACACCTTATGGTTTCGACGATTCAAATTTTATAATGAATGGTGGTGGTCCGCATTATTTTTCTCTTTATCGCTTTTAAAAAGCAATTCTAAGTCAATTTTGGTTTTAAGTACTTTTGTCGTTTCATTTGTATCTGTTTCCGTTTAAGTGCATTGTTCAAAGCAATTTTTTTGAACCCATTATTTCTTTTCATTTATCTGTTTTCCGTTATTAAAGGATTTGTGAATATGAATGTTTGATTCAGCATTATTCACTTTCAGGCTATTGTGTTATTTTTTTTTGTATGTTGCCATATGTAAAAGAATGAAATGGTAATTTTGAAAGTAAATGGTTTGTTGAAATGACTTGCAATCGCTTTGTATAAAATATTTTTTAAGATTTTTTTTTTTATGTTTCATTTTTAACTGACCTTCTCAATTTTTTTTAAATTTAAGCAATTTAAATGCAATATTTCATTTATGTGGCGTAGCCTTTACAATTTTTTTTCTATTTGTACTAACGCATTTTCTTCTCTCCTTTCTTTCCTTTTCTTTTTTTGCTTTTTTTGTAATAAAGTAAACTTTAAAAATTTTTTTCTTCTTTTTCTATACGGTAAGCAACTGCAAACTCTTCTTTTTTAAAAAAACAGCAAACTTTTAGAAGCTTTCCTTTCTTTTCATTTTTCTTTTATTTTTTTAAATACTAGCTAACTACTTAAAACATTTCTTTCTTACCTTTTTTTTTGTAATACAGTAAACTACTAAAAACTTTTCTTGTTTTTTCTTTCCATTTTTTTTTTTTTTTTTTTTTGTAATACAGTAAACTGCTCGAAAATACCAGAAATGATCGATGGCAAAAGGGTTTTTTCTTTCTTTCAGTAATGCATATAAATTAATAAAGATAAACTTCAATTAAAAATTGAAATTATAAGTAATATTTATACGAAAATATTAATTCGCACTTGTTTTCAAATTGATAAGTTAAATAGCTTCTCCCTCTGTAATATATATAAAAGTGTTTTTTTTTTTATTTTCAAGTTTTATTAGTTTGAGAATTTACGTTTGAATCGTTTTGACTCTATTTTGCATTCAACCATTTTTATCTATTTCTTTTACCAAAATAGTTTTCAAGTTGCGTAAGGGATGCCAAAGAAAGGTTCTTAAAAAAATGATGTTAGTGGTTTGCATTGGATAAAAATAATAGTAGCTGGAAAAAAGCTTAATCGTGATGCACATACAAACCCATTTATTTTGCAAATTAAATATAGTTATCAACCAACTTAGAAACGCAAAGGGTTTGTAAATTTCTTTCTGATAACCTTGAAAGTTAATTAATTAATTGCAAAAATTTATTAATTGCAATACATATGTATGTTTTTCTTTACTTTTTTGGTCGTATATTTTTAATTAGGTTTTTTAAATGTATCATTATCGTTTTTTTATATAGGTAACACATAAATATTTTTTTTTCTTTTGCAGGTATTTTAAGGATAGCCTTGTTTAGTAAGTAATTTTTTGTTTTATTCCTATTTTTATATTTAAAATGTGATTGATATTTTATTCAGTACTCTGTTGCCCATCTTTTCATACGTTATAATTTTTCTTTCGGACATCTTGTGCATTTTAAGTGGATTCTCTTTTGTTATTTCTATTTTAAGATACATTATTGATCAACTTTTCTCAAGTTTTGTGCTTGCAACAAACTTAAAACTATATCAGTAGTTCTGTGAAATTGTTTTATCGTGTTGGAAAATATTAAATTCCGTTAAATGTTTTAAATAAATTATATTTTAAAATGTATTTTATTGTTGATTAGACTCAAAATAGGGTATTGACAATTTTCAATGTAAATGTATAGAGGAGGAAGATAAACTCTCCTCTTCCCATTATAGTTTTCTTTTTTTTACATTATTGCATCTTATTACACTTAATATTACAAATCCAATTGCGACTAAAAAACCTTTTTTTTTTAACTCGGTTAATTACAGCTTTATCATGTATTGCTAAATGCTATAATAGTTCTGAATGATTTGTTAATGTTAAAATGAATCCTCCTTTTTTTTTTTGTCTATCATAATTTTTTAAGCAGTTTCAAGGTCGTGGTAGTCCAATGGCTATGATCTCGAACTCGTGTCTGGAGCGTCGCGGGTTCGAGTTCTGATGCCACTGAAGATCCGCCACGTAAGAGGCTAATGTACGTTAAATCTGTCGGGGTTCAAATTCCACCCATTGGCGTTACAGTTGTTTGGAGAGGGGGAGGAGCAGAGCTCAGGTGTCGTTCTCGTCACTTGGTGGAGGTTTAAAATTATAAGGTCCGTCACCAATAGCCTTCGTGTTGCTTTATAGTGCAACTTTAACACAAGTTACTTAATAGTTTCAGTTTTTTGGGTTGTAGAATTCTAGCGAATTTCTAAGATTTGTTAGATTGATCCCGCATCCTGGAGTGACAACAGACTCACTACGAATTCATATTAAGAACTCAATAATATTCTTTTATTTCACCAAACATGTTTTCAACTGTTTGGTGAAAAGAAAAATATGTAAGTAAGCCTTTTACTCAAGAGAAACAGAAAGTAAATTCAATGATGAGGAAATAAAGAAAGTAATAAATGTAGAGGAAATATGTGTAGTATTAGTAATATGTAGAGGTAATAAATGAAAGATTCAACGACCATTTAATCGATATCTAAATCTAAATCCAGACTCGGCTTTTTATCAGCGTCAACGACTATATGCAGTGAAAATCCTTTAACACACACGAAACTGAGGGAGAAGGAAATATTTTTTCGTGTTAAAAGATATTGCGAATATATATATATATATATATATATATATATATAATAACAAAATTAAGTTTATTAGAGTACATTTTATTTATATAGATATGTATATATACAAGTATTTAATAAAAATCAATGAAACAAAAACCTTCACAAGAACTGAATGAAATTTATTACAAAACTTTGCAATACCAAAATCTTTACAGATTTCCGTTTTCGTCTTCTTCTGTTTTTGATCAACAGCCTTAAGAAGCGCCATCTTCATTTCAAGCGAAATAACAGTTTGCTTTCCCCCTGAGCTCTTTGCCATTGTGCTCGTAAAAAAATTCTTCTAAAATAAAATAAAATAAAAATAAAAACGTGAACCAAACTCACTGATTTGTACTCGCACTGATTGGTACTCACACTGATTTGTACTTACATTGATTTGTACTCACACTGCGGTGTACTCGTCACCGAATTCCGAAGACAACAAATAAAAGATAATTTTTTTGTGTGGCGTTTGCAGGGGTATAGAGGGAAAGTAGTTAGATATACAAAATTGGCTTGTGTCACATGTAATTCCGAGAGTATTTCACAGCCAAGTTTACTTCCTTTTCTACGAAACATGTGAAACCACCTCTCTTTCATTTCATGTCCCTCTTAAATCTCGCCAGCACGGCTGGTGTTTTTCGTATTTTGTTCATTTTCTGAAAAGAATTTTTTTCGTGTTAAGCGATTTTCGTTTCTCGTTAAGATTTTAAAAAATGCATGAAAATACATAGTATTTTGTCGGGACTGTAGTATTATTTCGTGTTAAGCGATGTTTCATCAAGCATTTTCACGTTAAACATATTTTACTTTAACTGAGTTACAATATTTCTTACACGTGGTTTCAACTCAATTTCTTCTACAGTCTCGTCTCTAATTTTTTTTTTTTTTTTTTTTTTGTAATCTTTAGATCTAAATTAATTTGGAGGGGAAGCTTATATTGAAAACTTCTAGCAGTCCACTTTAGTTTGCAACGCATTTGCATAAACTTCTGGAAGAAATAGAATTGTGAATTAAAATAGAGAAAATTTTACAATATAAAAGCACTAGTGAGCCTCTCTAAATTTGTAAGTAGTACTATTTCTCTGAAGAGAAAGAAAAAACAGTTCTTAAATTATTGTTTATATAATTCAAATAAGCGAAATTTTTTTATGCGTTAGATATATTTCTCAAAACCCCGTGCAATGAAAAAAAAGAAGATACATTCCACTTTACCCGTAAAGCATGTAAATGAAGAAGGGTTTTTATACAATATGGAAAACCGCGAGAAACGGTGAAAAAACAGTTATATAAGTTTTTAGATAAGTACATTTGTTTTTATACATGTACTAAAGAGCCAGCTGAGTGGCGTAGTTGGTTAGGCGCTGATCTTGTACGCCCAAGTTTGCGGGTTTGATCCCGTCCCAAATCAGTGGATTTTCATGATGCAAAAAATCGGCAGCGTTCATGTCGTATAATTATATGGCATGTTAAAGATCCCAAGAGTGCCTATTTGGCTTGGGTACTCTCGGAAAAATTGAATTCCGAGGACAATTTTGCATCGCCAGAGCTCAGATGCCTGCCTCCCTCGGGGGGGGGGGTAAACTATGTGTCAAAATTACATTGTGGCATTTGGTATCCACCTATATGGTGCCACACAAAAAAGTGATCTACTAGGAGCGTATTAGTTTGTACTAGTTCTCTGTGTGTGTGCGAAAGTAATTACGTATCCGCAGCCCCATTTGAAAGAAAGAAATATTTCATTAGGGATATAAACTTAAAATATTAGGAATAAAATTAGTTACTTATTCATTATTACTTGTTGATAGCAAACGCATTTGTTAATAGCGAGATAATTAAAACAGTTGCCCTCACTAGAAGTCTACCACATTCGCAGCATTTGGACTCAATGGAGATTTTGTAATTACGTTTGAGATTCTGGAAGTCACATTTTAAGAAGATGAACTGCTTTTTGAAATATTTTGCGAAGGAGGCATTTCTTAAAATCATAAAATCCTCCACCCACCTTTTTTTTGTTGCTATAACGATTTTGCAAGCTCTTAATAAAACTTTTGGTTCGCAGCAACGTAAATCTCCAGCTCCTTAAGAGTTGTTGTTGTTGTGTGTTTCATGCTGGTGTACATATGAAAGACGAGAGATAAACGAACAGAAACATACAGTACGATCACACAGAAGAATATAGACTTTTTATTACACAAACGATGATCCAGCATAAATAGAAGGGGTGCGCTGCTTTCCACACATTCGAGACAGGAATCCATTACAGGCGAAAGTCCGACTTCTTTTCCCGGAAATTACATCCATGCCTTATTCGGGATTCGAACCCGAGCTCACTTGGTTACAAGCCGAGGGATATATCCACCATACTGGCTGGGCGGCTTCCTTAAGAGTTAAAGGGCGCATTCATTTTTTAAGTTAATGTTTAAATAATAAATTTTAAAACTTGCACCGTATAAGTTCTCGTAAGTTAAACTAGCAGTTAATTGATGAACCCCAACCTCCCCCTTCCATTTTTTCCACTGATAAACATTCGCAACAGCAATCCTAAATCGGGGAACGGGGGAGAAAAGAGAGAAACGCGGTTATTTTTTGTCCATGTTATTTCAAACTGTACCCAAAAAGACGGTGTAAAAAAGCGTTACACTTATCCATCCTTCCTTACTTATCTCCATTGCACATCCTCCATTACTTCTTTACTTATATTATTACATCCTTACTTATCCATCCTTATCTTCATAACAGCTTATGCGAAAAGGTCAAAATTTTAATTGCACTACTTTTTATTTTCTTTTAAGATATTCAAATAAAAAGCAAAGAAACTAAACAGTTCTATTAATAATAATTGTAAAAAAAAAATAATAAATAAAAAAAAAGGTAGTAAGAGCTCTTTGTATTATAAACTTCAAATGAGAGGAAAATTTTTAACTTTTTTTATTTTTTTTATAATTATTTTAAAATTACAATTCCGACATAAGTTTATTACAAGACTCTGCTATATATAATTCATTCCCAGTATAGTGTTAAAAGTATTGTAAAATACGATTTCATAAAGCTACATGTATAAATTTACAATACACTTTACAGAAAGAAAAAAAAAATCTTAAAACAGGAATGATTTTTTCCATCACGATATATTTTAAAAAAAGTAGCATGCTTGACTGATTTCTGAAAATCTTACATTTGTAGTTAATATTTTCCTAACTTCAATTTAAAAAAAAGCGTCAAGATTAAATATCATTAGAATGTATAACGTTTACTGATTTTCTGTTACTTTTTTATGTGAATTTAAAGTAATTGAGTCAATTGTTAAAGATCGGTGTCAAATTAAGATTACAGACATTTTGATGCTTGTTCAATTACGAATTTTAATTTCTTCGAAACTCATAAATGATATAATCGCATCCCGCTGACGCTCATTTACACTGACCAAATGATACGTTAAACCATCAAGACATCACCGCGGGCGGTCAGACCACCGACCACTTTATTTCTCCCCCTTCCCTCCCCCCTCCTAAATCTCCACCAGCAACTTTAATTTCTCTTTCAGCTTTAGGTAGATGAGTCAGATTTCTCTTTTGCCGAAAACTACATCAGAAAATTCGACCGAAACCTCCATTTAATTTCACGCTCCACTTCACCGAAAATCGCCAACGAATTATCGCCAAGTGCGCAAATTATTATTTTGAAAAGTTTTAAAACCAGCAGCAGGAATGGTCCACTGCTTTCATCATTACAGATTAAATGTTTGGGCGATGCAGCCAATCGCATTCATTCGTTGACCACCAGGGGGCGCTTTCTGACACGACCGTCGGGCGCCGATCCTGATAGATTTATGAGTTTTACAATGGGTAACAAATTGTGTGTGTGCGTGTTCATAGAAGTAAAAATTGATCTCGCATCGCTATGTATCGTTCTGTAGCTAAAATGCGAGTATTTGGCGAATATCGCCTGATTTAAATTCTAATTCGCCGCAGGAACTGACCGCTCTTTTCTACATTGGGTTTATCTTTCCAATAAAATTCAGTCGGTAGTAACTGATCGGCGGACTATTAGATTACTTGTTTGTTAATTATCTTCAGCTGCGGTTGAATGTAACTGCTGAGCTTCAGGATGAATTTGGAAGTTCAATTTTCGGAAGTGCAGATGTGGTTACTTGATTACGAACCTTAAAATTGATGGATGACAGTTTCAGGGAATTGATAAAACGCTAGAAGTGGTTATGAGATATATTTTTCTTATGAATTTCATATCAGTAATTCATTTTATTGCAACTATGATTTTAAAGAATTGATCTGATAAAAGAATTCACGTGGATTCTTCATTCTTCACACATAATACAACGTTTCTTAAAACACATTCTATTTTAATTTCGTTTTAGTCTGTGATTTTCAAAATCTTATGTATGAATTGTTTTATGATGCCAACGAGAAACTGAGAAGCACTTACAAAGTAAAACTAATTCTACTTCGATAATATGATTTTTTATGTAGCTTTTTTTTCCAGATACCAAAATACATAACAGAATGGTTGCGATTTTAAAACATGTATCAAGTTACTCAATTCCTTTTGATTTTTTTTAAAAATTATCCTCACTTTTTTTAAGCGCATCTTGGCTCAATAGAAGTGAGTGAGTGTTTAGTAACGTCGCACTATAAATCAACACGAGGGCTATTGGCGATGAACCTATTGTATTGTGTGAAGGGCTATTGGTATTTTCAACCTTGGTCAATTTACGTGGACGACACCTGAACTGAGGCCCCCTCCGAACCTCTACGCCACACCAACGGGTGGACTTTGAACTTCAACAGATTTAACAGCCATCTGCCCCTCTACACGGTGGATCTTCAGTGGCAGTAGGGCTCTAACTTATGACACGCTGGTACGAGTCTCCGACCATGACCACCAAACTACCGCGGCTTGGCTCAAAAAGCGAGAAAAGTTATAAGCAAACAAGAAAATATTTTTAAAAAAAGTTTTATTTTCGATGTGTAATTAGAATTAAAACATGCATATTTGTTAATCTTTTTTTTTCAATTTCTACTATTATAGCTCCCTCTCTCTCTATATATATGAAATAGACGTGGCCGTTGAAATGTATTTCTTTTTATGATTACTATTTTTTACGATTTGTGTTGCATAATCAATATTATCCAGGAGGCAGTCATGGGGTTATTCAAATCTGTTTAATTCCACATCTTGAATACATAAAGAATGACAAGGACGACACAATACACATACACAAACCAAGCTGCAGCAGGCTACATGATGAGACACAAAACAGAAGCGAAAAGGGCGGTCTCCAGGAATCTCGGAGTATATATAGGCAACTCAAATCACCTGACCTGAATGGGTGGATAGATGTAGTTTAAAAATACTCTCGTTAGGTTGCTAGCAAGTTTATTAATTGAACTTGGGTCCTGAAGGGATGGACTATAGATAGTTAAAAGTTATTTAAAAGGATTATATTACTGGGATTATTACACACACACACACACATATATATATATATATATATATAATCAAAATTTCTCTACAAGAGAGAGATGAATTAACATGATTAATACTTAAAAGAATAGCAATTGCTAGATAACAAGACAACAGAATTTAGAAGGAGATGTGAAAAATTGAAATAACAGAGTAAAATATAAAAGAATGGATGCTTCAGTATTATCAACATTGATGACTTAGGACAGCTTGTATACATAAAATTTTCCTTAAAAAACATTTTTTGTATAAAAGTGGGGTTGAACATGTTTTTTAGCCAGCCAACCTTCTCCCTTTTCTGTTAATAATACCGAGCTACCAATTGGAAATAATGGATAGGAAATCTAAATCCATTATAAGGGAAAGGTAACTTACCTAAAAATTGCATACTGAAATGCAGAGCCCGCGCTAAATCTGAGTACAATAAAAAAAGTTATTGTCAGATTCTGGACCCAAATACAATTTTAAAACAAAGCAAAGGCTGAAAAATAGCACTTAGCAAAAGTATGAAAAGAATAGAAATAATAAAATAAGAATTGTAAGCATACTACCATTATCTTAGAGACTCTTAATATGATTTAAAAGTTATAATAAATTCTAAAAAAGTAATTTTATCTAAAACTAGAAACTGGGGGTATTTAAAACTATCTAGGAAGAATAATAAATCTATAATATAAACCTTTTAAAACTATGGAAATTTAATCCTTACTATTTAGAATTTCTTTATTTAAATATCTATTAATAAAATTAATTGGGTAGTTTTGAATTAAACAGTATTTAGTAAAATGTTTATAATTTTTTTTTTTTCTGATTTATTAGAAACTAGAAATTTATTGCGTAGTGTGTAATTAAGAACAATATTTCTGAATGTAGATACATGCACATTATTCTTCCAATGCGGTACTTTTATAATATTGAAATTAAAGTCTTCTCGTTTATCATAAATATTAGTAACTATTTTATAATCTTTTAATTTAATTTCTATATCAAGAAAATTTGCTTCGTAACTGTTACTATTTGTCTGTATTAAATTAAGATATTGTGGATAAAAATTAATATTAGGTTTAAAGTTGTCTTGCTTGCCAAAAATGATTATATCATATTTATATATATTTATCTTGTTCAAATTTTCAATCGTTAATAAAATGCTTTCTCTTCATACAATCCAGTTCAAATAATTTTTTTTCAAACTTGCAGTGGATGACACTTGATGTTAATACACATTTTTATCAAATATTAATTCATTAATTAAATTAAATTAATTTAATTACTGGTTTTCGACGCCAACTTAGGTTTGTCTCCATTGTTGTAACAAAATAACTGTTAAAACTATAACAAAAGTTGACGTCGAAACCTGATTTTTTAGCCAAACTAACCAAACCGAGTGTGCATTGTTGCAACAATGCAGACATATCATGCTCTTTTTTCAATTCCTACCATTCAAAGTAGGAATTGACAAAACTTTTTTTTTATATTACTTGTTATTTAATTGATTGCTTTTTTCATTTTTAAAGTAGAAAAAAAATTGTTTTGAATATTTATTAAAACTTGAACTGTTGATAGATTATCTCATGTTTTTTTCATGTTACATACTGGTTTGATTTAGTAAATGTATGAACAATTTATTATTAACTTTCCTTGATTACTGTTTAATCTTAGTCACTAGCACTGTGGAAAAAAGGAGAAAAAAAATGTACACCATATTTTAGCGTTACTTTTGTAAATGAATACGTTAAACTAAACCCTTTAATCGAAAAAATATTATTTTTATTAATTTACAACTATTTGGGATGTAGAATTTATTTATGGAAAATTATCAGAAGAAGAAGAAGAATTTTAAAACAAGGGAACAAAGGAAAATCTAATTTTTTCTCTTTTTTAATGAGCTACATTATTAGAAAGTATTAAATGAATAAATTAATATTTTCTGCGTATAATATTTGATAAAAATAAATTACGCTTTTGTTTTTGTTTCTGTATAAATATTTCAGTTCTGCTCTTTAAAATGCAAAAAACTGTACTTTTCTTATTTGTCTTGCAATCCTATTTTAAAATTACCTACATATAAAGAAAATGTTCAGTAATCAAATAGAAAATATCATAAAGAATATATAAATGGTAGAATGGACTATTTAGCTTCTTTAATGGCTGTAGTGAAAAAAATTATTCGAATGGAATATGTTTTATATTATTTTTAATTAAATATTGAATCTGAATAGTTTATAATTAAAACCATCTAAAAATATAAAAATTGAACTTTAAACTTTGGCAAAAAAAATAAATAAAAAAATCTATGCTTTCAAATTGATTTTGATTAATGATATTTGTGTAATTTTATTCGTATTCGCCTATTTTGTAAGAACAACCAAAAATAAATAAAGGTTGGAAAGATGCTTTATTTTTTTAAGCGAAGCCTTAAGATATTGGTATTATATTTAATATATTTAACTAATTATACAAAATTCCTTTAAAATTAATAAAATAAATTCTAGAATAAAAGAATAAAAGAATATTCAAATGAAATCTTCCGTGAACATGGTTTGCAAAAGTTATGAAATCGCTAAATAAACAGCTTCTTCCGAATTGAAAGACTTGAGAATTATGTTAAATGGTTTTTACTGAAAAGAAGTACTTTCGCCTTCTTTTTACAATTTAACATTTAATTAAAATGGTTGAATGTAAAACACATTTTTTAAAATCTTTCTTCTGAGTCAAATCAAATATGTCTTTCAACAAATATATTTTATGTTTCTTTTTCAGTAGATCATAATACAAAACAAACGTCTTAATAAAAAAAGAATAAACACTTTGAGCTTACATATGGTAATATATTTTCAAGTAGCAATCCTACATATTCATTTGAAAATGAATTTGAAACGGTGATATTTGAATTTCTGCTCATTAAATATAATCTCATCATCCTTTTTTTTGTATTAGAAAAAATAAATACCGAAATTTATAATTTTAAATCAGCAAGTTTTTCAAACATTTGCATAAATTTTTTTAAAAGCAGTTTGCTATATAATATTTTGGAGAAATTTTAGCTTATTAAAATGCAACTTTAAAATTTCTCTCTCAAAGTATACAAATATTTAAAATAAACACGAAACAGTATTTAATTATTTTGAACTCTACTTTTTTCGATTCATTTTGAAAAAATACATTATATAATTTTAACTCTCATTAATTTTATAATTTTATATCAAACATACAAACAAGATTTATACCTTAGCCCTGTGATCAATGATGAAAATAGTCTTTAAAAATTGTGACAATAGAAGATGATTGATATTACTACCTTAGAAAAAAATAAATATACATATTGTATAAGAAAAAATAAATAAAACTTTAACAGTTGCTTTTTTATCTAACAAACAATGAGACTTTTTCTTACAATTTTAAAATTAATTAACCAACTTTAAAGATTAATTGTTAAATGATATATAATGCATTGGCAATTATATAAGATTTAACACTACACTTTTAATATCGTGATTTTTAGCAGTAGCCTACGGATAAGCATTAGTAGACAATCTAATCTTACCATATATTTCGCATATACAGTTAAATACGTTTAACACGAAAACGCTTAAGACGAAATATCGTCGAAGACGAATAAGACGGTTGTTACGAAATAATACAACAGTCCCAACATACTGCAATGTATTTTCATGTATTTTTTCTCTTAACATGAAAAGAATCGCTCAACACGAAAAGGTTTCCCTTCTGGGAATGAACAAAGTACGGAAAACACCGGCCGGATTGGACTGTCCTACTGTATCATTGGAAAAATTCGTTGTAGTAGATGATGATAATGTGTATACAACCCCAATTAGGGCGGAGATTGTTCAAAACTATCATTGATGCAGCTTCTCCTCACACACAGCCAAAATGAAAAATATCATATATATATATATATATTATTTTTTTGATAGTGATATATTTTAGTACTATCAATTTTATTATACTGTGTATTTTTTTTCATTTTATGATACTATATATATATACACACACACACAAAAGAATAATACTATATATTCACAAAAGAATTTCATTATTGTTTATGTTGATAAAGTTCCGGGTAATTATGCAATTATTTGCAAATGGTTGTATGCTGATATGCTTAATAGACATTTTCATAATAATAATGCTTTTAAAAAATCTAATTCTAGCAATAGAGAAATTTTTAATCGAATTTCTGCTTTTTATAAAAAATTAGATTTACGCATTTCGGATATTAAGTTCCCTCATATTTTCTTAACTCCAAAATTTCATAAAAATCCTATTAAATTTAGGACTATAACAAACGGCTTTAAAACTTATATTACACTTCCGGGTAGAAAGCTACAAAAGATTATTCAATCCACATTAGACAGTATTGATAATTCGATTATAGTTAAGAATAGCTTAGATATCATTAAGTACATGCAAGATAAAAAAAATATTTCTATTCACACCTATGACTTTGAAGATTTATTTAATTCCATAGATATTGGGGACATGGTTAAAATTCTCAAAATAGCCTATAACAAATATTCTTTGAATAAACTAATTATGTATGATAAATATCTTTCTATTATTCATCTAGTACTATATGAAAACTATATTTTTCAGAATAACTCTTATTATCAGCAAATTAAAGGTCTTCCACAAGGAGGGCCTGCTAGTAACTGTTTAGCCAATATTAATCTGCGCTTTTATGAATGTGATAACATTAGTTTCGATTCTTGTTACTTTTTTAGATACATAGATAACTTAATCATATTTAGTAATATAGTAAATTATGTTCCTAGTTTTAAATATTATCCCCAATATCTGAAATTATTAAAAACCAATTATAATAATGACTCTGCAAACTTTTTAGACCTACAATTAATTGTTAAGAATATAATATACTAATTAGTAATATTTTTGATAAAAAAGACTCATTTGATTTTAACATTATTAAAATGCCTTTTTGGGAAAGTAACCTACATCTCTCTCTATCTATTTTTAGAAATATCATCTTAAATTTTATAAAAAGAAATAACGATTTAGTCACAGGTAATGATGTTAAGCAAAATAATTTTAAGCTATTCTGCAATAATTGCTTGGAATACAACTATCCAAGTAATTTCATTTTAAATATATTTCTAAATTATCTCTCTAATTCTCCTTTTTAATGTTTAAGTATTATTCTTTGTTTTTTCTCCTTCTGTTTTTTATTATTTTCAATTTGTTTTTGTTTGCTTTGTTTAATTACAAAAAAACTATCCAGGTGGCGCCACTAATTTTTGCTTCTTGTTTTACCAACTTAACACGTCATTTTTAACGGTCATTTAGCGTGATTGCTCTCGTACGTACAGTTTTTTTCCACTCTCCGGTTATTTGCGTTTTTTCATGTAAGTCTTTGCTTCATTATTCCTTTTCAAAATTATTTTCATTTGTATTTTGTTAAGATTCATTTCCTTTCATATTTTCTGTTATTTTCTTTTTCTTTTGGTTGCAAATTACACGTGGTTGGTTTTAGGCCTAACTTTTCAATATGGGTATGTTTTCCTGTTATGTATAAAATTTCTGCTGAACAGGGGAAGGTTGGATCCATAAAATATATTTAACCCTAATTTTGCTGGTCCTAATTCAGCAACAGCTTTAAAAATCATAATAGGTCTTCATTTTAGTCTATTGACTCTTTTGGTTTCTTACATTTTAAAGTTCTAATTCTGTTCCATGTTATACATACGCTTAGTTAATTCTTCTACAATAGACTTTTCCATCATTTTTAAAGTTGTGTTTCTTGAAATCTGGTTTAAATCTTCTAGCTTTGTTAGTGATATAATTTTGTATTATCAATTTTATTATGCCATGTATTTCTTTCATTTTATGTTACTATATATATATATATATATAATATTTAAAATTCTCGTGACACAGTGTTTGTAACCAAACTCCTCCAAAACGGTGTGGCCGATTCTTATGAAATTTTGTGCGTATATTCAGTAGGTTTGAGAATAGGACGTAAACTATTTTTCATTCCAATATTGTAATTAGTTAAAAAGATATTAATTAAAAACCTTAAAACGATTAATTGTTTAACCCTGCGCATTATTTTCCCAGCCTAGCGTCGTGAATGAACAGAGGGTGAAATTTTTCGGTATTCTGGACGTTATTTAAACAGTCATCCGATTTTTGTTTTTTAAATCAGACAAAAAATAACTACAGAATTGGAAAGATCATTTATTTCGCCAAGATACAGTATAATTTTTTTTTTTGCAAAAATAATAATTTCTGTTTTTGATATTTTTTAAAAAAAATAGTTAAAATTGATACGTTTTTATGAAAATTATTTCGAAATCGTTGCGTATGAATTTATTTTCGTGTTATTAAAGTGATATTTGCACTAAATAACTTCAAGCCTTTTTCTTTTAGAACCAGTCATTAAAAAAAAAAAATTCCCAAAACTTTTTTTTAAAGATTTTTCGAAAAATTGTCGAAATTTTTAACTTAACATTGAATAACTTCGTTATTTATTAAGATTATCATACGAAACTTTTGTTGCGATTGTAGAATAATGTTATCAAACTTCTGTGCGAAGATTGAAAAAATTGCTTCAAAATTACGGATTTAAAAAAAAAATTGTGATTTTCGTAAAATAACGTTATTGCAAGAAATAATCTAAACAGTATTTTTTGTACATTTTTTATTTAAAAGTCCTTCGTTTTCGAAATTAATGTGTGAAGTTTGAAAGCATTAACTTAAAAATTAAGCCCTAAAAAATAAAAACTTTAATAGAAAATCGCGATTTTACAGTTTGCCAAGCCTTGGCGTCGTAAAATGGTTTCGTGCGAAATAGCTTTCAACTGTTTCACCTGAAACTTCACATCTAACTCAAGGGTTACACCAAAAGGTTCTGATTTAAACATGCGAAAATCAGCAAATTTGGCGAGTAAAAAAAATGCCAGTGAAAAAGGTTTTTTTTTTTGCTTCAATTTTCATCATTTTCTCTTTATATAATTTTCAAAATTAAATCATTATTAATGTCAGATTAAGATGAAAGAATGTATTCAATACATTTCTGAGATTCATTTAAAATATTTATCTGTATCAAATCAGTGATTTAAAAAATAAAAAGCCAAATACTTTTTTGAACAAATTTTATTAAAACACTCAAAATACTTAAATCAATCGTTTAATGATTTCTTCTTTAAAAAAGATAATTGCATGAAACGTTATTCCCATGTGTCGAACATTTCAAAAAATCCTCACAATTTTACTTCAAGATTTAAAATATTAGTAAAATTTTGTAATTTGAAAAATTTCTACTTTTCTCTCTTTTTTTCAACATACAACTATTTTTAAAAAGGCTATATTTTCGTTTCCGAGGACTAAAAAACTGCAACAAAAGAATTGGAAAGTGGGTGAGTGATTTATATATTCGCACTGTTCACCTACTCGAGTTTTTGGCGACGGACTTCGAAATTTTAAGACACGGTCAAGTGATGAGGACGACACCTGAGTTTTCACCCATCTCTCCTAATTACCACACCACACCAAATTAAGAACAAATTTCGAAAAAGGGAGTTTTTTATGACATATTTAAAGAAATCACTCACATCGCTCGCTTACACACACACACATAAGTGCTATCGTCCTAAGGGAAACAGGAAATTCCCATGGGGATGAAGTTATTCACTCGGTAAAAGCCCGTGCAACCCCGGGGTAAGCGGAGAGGAAAGAAACAAAGAAGTAAAAGTAATTTCGAAAAATAATATTGGAAGTGCTGATTTTGTCAAGAGAAGGGAAAAGGTTAAACGAGAAAGCCATGATACGCACGCACGGGCCATGCACTCACATCGTACGTGTCACACCCACACAGAAGTGCTGGTGTCAGAAATAAAGGAGGAAATTAACATGGGGATTGAGTTATACCTTCGGTAAAAGCCCGTGCAACGCCGGGCCGGATCAGCTAGTATATATATATATATATATATATATATATATATAAAGCTATTTAGAGACACGCATTCCAATGCTGAAATTTATATAACAGAATGAACGACATCGAATAATTTTATGTTAAAAAAGACGATGCAAAGAAAAATATCAGATTATTTTCCAAAAACTCAATAAATGTTTTTTATTCAAAAAACTTGAAATTTTTGTGTTAAATTTCATTGTCTTGTTAAAGATTTTGCTTCATCTATTTTTTTAAATCCATGCATATATGTATATATCTATGCATAAATAAAAAATATCTTTTAATAAACTTAATTCTGTTGTGAAATATAATTTCTTTTGCAATATCGTTCAACACTAAGTTCTTGTAACACGAAAAAATATTGCAGTCTCCCTCAGTTTTGTGTTAAACGATTTTCACTGTCCATACAACAACGTAGCGGTATCAATCATTCAGTAATGTGAGAAGTATTTCATTTTTGGAACAATTGAGAAAAAAATGACTATTTAATGAAACTGTGCATACATGAGATGTTTTTTTCGTACCGATTAATTTTACATATACTTGAAAACAAATTTTGAATGACCATGTCATTTAATTTAAAGAAAAAAGAATAACTAAATGAAAGAAGAAAGCTTTTTATAAAACTTAAATGTGAGGTTAAAGATAAGATGTTTTTCAATGAAGCTATTGATGACTCTTTTGATTACAAATATTTCAATGATTTATTTTATTAATAAGTAAAAAATAACTAAATTTCTTTATTGATATCATTACAAATTGCTTATGTAATTTTTTATAATATTTAAAATTTATATATAGTTACTTACAAACAATTTACTAAAAATTTACTACCCAGTCTAGAAGACCTTAGATAAATGAAGTCTAAATCTTTTCATACATATTTTTAAGAAAAAAATAATTTTTTTGAACTTTTAAATAACATTTGATTATATTTCTTGTTAGTTTTATTTGCTTATAAGATTTTAAATTATTTTATACATTTTAAAAATATAAAACTAAGCAAATGTAGTCATTAATTTAAGGTTAAAATGATTATTTGGCTTACTCACACACGTTATATATATATATATATATATATATATATATATATATAGATTACATAATTTCAAAAGCTACTTATGCTAAAGGGATATTGTTCTCTGATTTAATGAATAAAATGATTTAATAAAATTAAAATAACTATAAAATATGAAATAAGTTCAAAGTAATTTTTGTTTAAGTTATATTAACAAAAATTACTTAATATTAATTTAATTATTAAATTATTATTTTTTTAAGATAAATTTACTTAAGTACTTTTTTTACACCTATATATATATATTTTGAATATCTTCGTGAAAAGTTTTATATTATGTATCTTATATATTGCATGCTCTTTTTTTATTAATATCTAAATGTCTGTTATACTTCTTATATAATTTCTTAAGCAAAAAACTGCAATTTTTTTTTTAAATCACATAATATGTATGTTATTTAGACATCAAATTATAGAAATAGGTCTCAAAGGTAGAAGTTCACAGATTGCTCATAGTATGTTACAAACTGTTAAGAAAACTGTAATTTTGGATTTTTGGGAAAATATGTTGCTTAATTTATATATATTTTTGTTTTTATGCAAATTTTTCATTGAAATAGTAAATTAGTGTAGCGGTAAGAAATAATTAAATTTGTATTTTATAAGTTATATTTAGAATCTTCGTGTAGAAAAATTGTTGCTTTCGATTCTGATAATGTCTAAATTTAATTTGTGAATGATTAATTTTTTTCTCTCTTAATATATGTTACACAAATATGTCTTAATATTAATGTGTGTTTTTTACCGTATGTAATTACGTTAAATAACACTTTTCAGTGTTAAATTTTCAGAAAAGTGGGAAATAAAAATTTTTTAAATTAAATTATTTTTAGTTTTTTGGTAAATGTTCTTAAAGGGGGGGGGGGGAGGGTTTTATATATTTTTTTTCTGTCGCTAATAAAGAGATACTTTAAGGGAATCATGTTAAAAAACTGTGATGCAACAAGATTTTGCAATGTTTTACTACAGGGATGATAAAAAAATGTAAACACGCTTTGATGAACAAAAACGTACATATCATAAGTATTACAGTGAATAAAAATTAAAAAGTTACAGTAAGTGTTCAAACTGTAATCCTGCTTTCAAACTTTTTTGAACATGGTGCCGTACAATTTTGGTGACATCTGCCAGAGTAGTTACAGGAATTGGATGACAAAGCCGTTTCAACTTCCTAGCGAAGTGTTCTTGCTGTACACCTCATTCTTGAAGTAACCCCATAAGTAAAAGATACCACATCGCTTGGGAAACAAAATTTGCATCATTTTCAACCTGCGCGATGTACCATTCACAAAACTGAGGTCTTCTGTCTGGGTCGTCCTCGTTCAGGATATGTAACAATTGTGGTATGCAATCCTTCCATTTTGCTCTTTGCAAAATACAACCTATTCTACCACTACTTACGTCTGTTTCATGTGCACATTGGGATGTTGATTTTTGTGGTGACCCTGTAAGTGAATCTAACACTCAAAACGGAGGACGCTTTGCTTGTTGATGTGTGTAGCTGGCCTGATTGTCCGTTATGCATATCATTTATTGTTCCATGAGTTTCAAACTTATCGCGAAGGATAGCAATGTGGAGGGTGTTGGTGGTTTTGTTCCATAGTTGCCTCCAATGGTTGCAGCACTTCACTGATACTGTCGCACTTCAAATACCATTTCACAAAATGTTTTTTCGCTGCTCGAAAGTCAGACGTACTTGCGCCATGGTCTCATTTTCTCTTTCGAAACACTAGCGCAATCTTATTGAACACGTCTCAAAACTAATGCCAAATTTTGATACCAGCTCTTACAACTTAACCCTATAACCAACGCGATCTCAAATTTATGACATTAACATATAGTCTTAAAGTCATAACCAGTCTTAAAGTGTGTATACATATCATAAACATGGCGGATTTATAAAAACTGCAAAATTTCTTCTTGCATGTTACCAAAAAAACATGTTGCTGAACACACACACACACACACTAGTGTGTATCGTTAGAGTTTTTTCCCCTCAAGTTTTACATTTATTCTGGAGAAATGTTATTTATATTTTGAATTTAATTTTAAATTTAATATATAAACTTTTGATTAGATAGACTACATATATCCATCTTATCATGGTTACAGACTTTTTACTGCAGACATTTTTTTTTAAATATTAGTTCTTTAAAAGTTTTTTTAAGCTTGTTACTCGTGTATTGCAATCTGCAAAGATAGCCTTGGAGTTTCATATCTTAATATAACCACTTATCGGTTTGATACCTACAATCTTGTTATTTTATTCCTTTACATGCACAAAAACAAACGATTACAACTAAACTTTAAGGTTAAATAATAGTTATTATTGTCTTAAAAATTCTTTATGGTCTTGATAAGCAGATGAATTTGAATAAAATATATGCAACCATAACTTTTTGCTTAGAAATACTTATAATTATGCAAAATGTTACTCGTATTGAGTTGATTTGTTTTATTAAATAAATTTTTTGCTTTGTTTCAATAAGAGCCTATCTCAGATTTTCTTTTCTAATATCTTTATTTTATAAATCAATATACTGTAATCAGCTAAGCAACAAATTTAAATATAAAAAAGTTAATTATCATTGTTTATGTAAATTAGACAAGTGCTTTTAATTATTATTATTTTTTTTATAATTTGTTTTATTACAATTCTTTAACGAAATTTTCTGAGCAGAGTTGAAATGTTTCACGGGAAGAAAAAGAAAGAAAGCGTTTGTTTCACGTTTTACAACAATTGTGTTTTTCAACTTTTAAAGATTTTTTTTCCCCTCGAGGCCTTATTTCTTCCTAGGGGAAAAAAACGGAAAGCCCCGGGAAAAAAACCATAAATTAATAATTTGTCGTTGAACATAATTTCATAAAACGTCCCAAACATATTCAATTTAAGAATTTTTTTGTGTATATATTATTATTAACTCATTTGGCAGTGGTTTTTTAGCAAACACATTTCTATATTGATCTTCGTGGATGGTATAATTTCTTTATGTCCTATAATTAGATTTATAACTATGAATATTCAAAATACATTCTTTTCCACGATTTGTTTTTCGCTATTTTATTTTACTCCGTTTTTTCATTTAATTTTATTCCCTTTTTTCCCCCATTGCTTGGTGCGCCCTTGATGTTTGATGAAGCGAGGGTTAGCTGTCTGCATCACGAAATATTTTCAACGCATTTACAAAATTAAACTGAATTAATTCATTTGCATACTTAATTAGGAACAATTTGATAAGTTTACTGAAGCATGGAGACAAATTTGCTTAGTTGTTGTAGTCGTACCACTGCGCGTAAAGATTGGAATCTCTTTTTAGACCCCTGCGTTGCTTCAATTATTTTTGCTTTTTAAACGTGGACTTTTTTTTCATTCTTCTTTCCACTTTTCTTTCCATTTCTGTCATTTTATATTTTTTTCATTCATTCTTGTATTTTAACTGAGTACTTTCAGTTCGTAACTTAATTTCTCCCCCATGAAGGTCTTTTTTATTAATTTTTTTCATCTAATTTAATTTTTTATTTGTCTGCTTCTTCATCTCAGGATCGAAAATTTAAGTGCTTTTTTTCAAACTTTTTTTAAATAGCAGATAATAATAATAAAAAAAATTGTTTTATTATCTTCGAGTTCGGTAAAAAAAGACAAAAAATACGATGAAGGAGACTGGACTTGCAATTATGCTGATTTTCATGGAGTTAAAATGAAGTCTGATTAGTAATCTCGAAGATAACGAAATACAAACGAAAAATGACAGAATATTTTTTTTCTTTCTTTTTATAAGAACGTTAAATTATAAATCGGATAATGTTTGATTTTGCTTGATCTCATTATTCAGCTGGGGTACCTGTATTTGTGAAACGAATGAGAATTTTAAATGTGATTTAATTTAGGAATTTAATAAAATAGTATAGACGCTTCTGAAAAAAGAACATGCAATATAGAAAAGTATTTTTTTTAATTAATAATGGTGTTGTGTATGTTTTCAAATGGAAAATATTCCCTCTACTGGTTTTTGTTCTTCTAGTAATAAACATACTTTATTTTTTAATTTTTTTTTATTATTTCTAATAATAATTATATTTAAAAAAAACCTACTAGTTTTTTAATCTAAATTTTCTTGATAAGTAATATCAGTAAAGAATAGTAATTGTCATTGTCACTTGAGAAACAAAGACATATTTGAGATTTTGTTTTAAATTAATGAGATATTTTATTAGATTTTACGTAAGATTCTGCACTAATTAAAATTTTTAAAGATTTTTACCCTCTGAAATTAGAACCTGTGTACACAATGGAAAAATATAACTGATTTTTTTCTTCAAGAAAACATTTGTATGTATGATCTGAATGATAATAAAATTTTTAAGAGGATTGAAAGCAGAAAATAATAAAATTAAATGCTAAGTATAAGATTGAAGAATTATTACTTGAATTTAAATATAAAATAATTATAGCTCAAAAAAAATGTTACTTCAATTGCTCTTTTTCCTTAACCAAAAAATATTAGTTGTATTATTCTCTAAATAGCCGCGTGAAATGACGTTGCATGTAGATGTAAAAAAAAATATATATGCTTGCTGAATGTTTTAGTTATTGACCTAAGCCTAAAAATGAAACACATACATTTTCTAAATTTGCATGAATCTAAGTAAACGTAACCTATCTCTATTGCCCAAACTACTTAAAGTAAAGGTAAATGTGGAGAGAGAGAGAGAGAGAGAGAACGGCTGGAAAATTTGAGTAAAGATAATACAAAATTACCAAAGATAAATTAAGAATGGACCTTTTTTAAAATTATAAAATACATAATTACTTGACCAAAAAAATGTACTCACTCACACACACAATTTTCCTTGCCCCACTACGGAATTTTTAGGATAGACTTAAAAGCATTGGTACGTTTTTTAAAAATTTTAATAAAGTTGAAGAAACTTTGTCCCATTGTCCTTTCTAAACAGAGAAATAGTCGTTTATTTTTAATGTTTTTTTTAAATATGTACATAAGAAATATTTTAAGGTATTAAAATGTAGAAAAAATTCAAAGAGCTATAAATGTATTATAATTATTAATGATCGCATCTTATTTATCTAAAAAGAACTATTTAATCTACACTGTTTGGGATTTCTTTATTCGGATAACTATAAATAAAATTAATTGGTTATTTTTGTTCTAAACAGTATTTGATGAAAAAATGTATGATATTTGATTTTTTGCTGAATTTTGTGAAACTAGGAATCTGTTACTTTGTATGTAATTTGTAATATAGTTTTAAATATTGATAAATTTATTTTACTTTCCCAATGATATCTTTTAACAATATTTAAGTTAAAATCTTCTCTATTGTCATAAATACTAGTGTATATTAAATTATCCTTAAGTTGTATTTGTGAATATCTAGGAAATTAGTTTGTTTGTTTAAATCAGCTTTTTATAAAGTTGCATGGCTAAAAATTCATAATTAGTTTGGAATAATACTTATTCCTTTCAAAAAAGATAAGTATATCAAAAAAGAAACAAATTAAATGAAGATTTATGTATATATTTAATGTCTAAAAATGTAAATATAAATTAGCTGGACAATTACTAGTTGATCCACTCTAAGCCAAGCCTTTAATTTGGTACATAATGATTACAATTTTTACAAAACACACAGATGAGAGACAACATTGTAATAGTATACGTAAGTTATGACAAAAACTCTTAAGATATAAATAATATATTGAGTGAAAAGAAATTCTTAGGGGAGTAAAAAAGCTTCAATATTTTAAAAATAAACAAATGTTGAGTTAAGCGCAATCATTTTGTTATGCAATTTAACTTTAATAATTTTGTAGCGTTAGAGTGGATTAATTTAGTGAAGATATATGTATAATATATATTAGCGATTAAAAACATTAAAAAAAATGACACCAATAATTATTTTTTTTGTATTGAAAAAAAGTTGTTCACTTTAATGAACGCTCAATTTTGCGATTTAAAAAAAAGGTACAAAATATCTTTGCATTGTTAGTGTTAGTTTAAGATTTGCTTGTTTAAAGTGTAATATTTTAAAAACCCACATATGATGTTGTAAAAACATGTGTTAAACTTCATAAAAGAAAAGAAAGAAAAAAAACACCGTTTTTACCATAATATTAAGGAGTAATTTTTATTATCTTTAAATTAGTAACATAGGTTATATAACTTGATGCTTTGAAATATAATGTTCAAAATTATTTTTTTTTTCGCTGCTTCGGCTAATATTTTAATTGAAAAAATAGGAGTCTGGTATACATATGTAGAAAAAACGAATAAAAACGCATGTTACCTTATTTTTTCTCTTAGGTTGATCAATAGATATTAGATCTCTTACACGTTAACAATACTTCAGGTAATGTCAGCAACGCTTAAATCTTTTTTTATTTATAACAATAATTATATCGCTTTAAGTGCTATCAGATGGCTATCACGTAATGTAATAAAAACAATTATAATCTTAAAATAATGTAAATATTTGCCGTTTACTTTCAAAACCGTTCCTTTTTTTTATGTTTTGAAGCAAAAAGCATGTTTTAAAATCTTCCCCCTTTTTTAATGCAGATGTTTATCAAATAAAATACGCATATCCGCCTCTCATCCGCACCATCATCGATTTATTATTATTATTTTTTTCATGCCTTGGTAATACTGACGCCTGTTGGAATTTCCAGAGTGAATTTTTTCTCCTCTCATTAAAGTTATTCTGTTCTGCGCTCCGAACAAAAATTTTTGTTTCGCATTTTTTGAAAGTTTCGCGCTCCTCTTTTTATTTGCTAGCCGTCATTTTTCTTAATTATCTCAATTTTAAATTTAAAGCTAGCGAGATTCTTTAAGGCTATTAGTAGACTTAAAAAGAAAAGCGCACTTTAACAAAAGTCCCGATAGCAGAAAAAAAAAATGCTCAAGATATAAAAATAAAACAACGATAACAAAAATCTGATGCTTAAAACATTTATATTTATTGATTAAAATTACTTAAACGAAGCAGCGCTTTATTAGTTTTTTAATTACGCCTTGAATATTAATGTCAGGCACATGAAAATATTTTAATTATGCATACCATTAAAAAGTTCGAAAGGCTTTTTCGATTTTTTTTATCCATTCTTTTTTACTAACTACTTCATTTCGTTACCGAAGATAGGTCCTTGGATGCTTTTGCGTTAAATAAAAAAGGGAAAAAAATAACTATATCTCAATAAGTAAAAAGCAAAGATGCTGCGCTAAGCTGCAAGTTTAGTTTTAGTTTTACTTTTTTATAATTAATTTTATTTTTAACGTTTAACATTCCTTATCTTCCGATGATTGTTAAAGTCGATATTGAATTTTTTTACCGTTCTTTGCTGTATATATCAGATTTTTTTTCTTTTTCTTTCTTTTTTTTTACGTCGGGGGAACATATTTGCTGCAAGTAAATTTTATACTCATCTTGAAAAGTTCAGGGTTAATTTAGTTTCTCGTGTCCAAGTCGATTTTTTTAAGGGGGCCGTAAATGTTTGCGGAATTCTTTAAGTGAAATTGCGAGACAAGCAAAAAGTTTTCAAAATGTCTTTATTGTATCTTTTCTGAAATGGTGTGTGTGCACCCGCGTAATGATACCACATTGAGTAATTTGTTTTTGTTTCAATTTTTCCCCCTTCTTTTAAATGGCAATTGGAATAGCAAAATCAAATTTTGAAACATTTTATATGGGGAATGTTTTTTATACGGTTTATAATTGCTGCATTGGTTCATATAATAATTCTTAAGGTATTTGGTAAAAAAAAATTGTGGTGAAACAAAATGTATAAATAATCACGTTTAATTAAAATTACTGTAAATAACAAATATATCGTCATTTTCAACACTGTTTGATTCGTTAGAATTTGTTTTTACGTTTGCTTTATTTATTCCTTTATTACATTAGTCAGTTAAGTCATGTCTCTTCAGCTATATTTTATAGAGCTCTTTTGCCTTTTGAAGGTAACCATTATGCAAATGAAATTTATATATATTTATATTTTAAGAAAACGCAGTTATTTTCCTTATTTTGGTGAGAAGATAAAATATTAAATACATTAATGGATACACATGTGTAATTAATAAAATTGTTGCAGCAGTGAGTTTTATTACATCTTGTGTCTTTTTACAAGGTTTTTTTACAACTTTTATTTAACTTGCAATGTATGTATGCATGTATGTAATTTGTTCGGGTGGAATCTTGCAACTCAATTTTGAAGTTATCTTCAGTCGATTGAGCTGAAATTTTTTATACACGTTTAGTTTGGATGACAATACATGTTTTGACTATTTATATTCCGATATTGCAATTAGTTAGAAAGATATTAATTAAAAACCTTAAAACGCATAATTGTCTTATCCCTGTGTGCTGTTTATTCCGCTGTGCTCGGTGACGCAAAATGAAGAACGAGCTGAGGGGAAATCTTTTTGGAGTTTTGACGTTTTTAAAACAGCGATCTAATCTTATCTATGAAACCCAGACAAAAAATAATTACAGAAACGGAAAGATAATTTATTTCACTACGATAAGGTATAATTTTTTTTTTACAAAATAATAACATTTGTATTTTTTGCGGTTTTTTAATTAAATGAGTCAAAATTGATGCGTTTTTATGAAAAGGACGTCTAAATTATTGTGCATGATATTTTTTCGTTTAAATGAATCGACATTCCGTACTAAAACAGCTCATGCCTTGCTCTTTTAGAAACAGTCATTTAAAAAAATGACGAAAACTTTTTTTTACGATTTTTTTAAAAAACACTTAAAATTTTAATTAAACATTTAATAACTTCGTCATTTTTGAAGATAATCGCACGAAACGTTTTTTTTCGTTTGTAGAACAATTTTATCCGAGATCTATACAAAGACTAAAAACAGTGCTTAAAAATTACAGATTTAAAAAAAAAATTGTGTTTTTCGTCTAATACCCTTTTTGCGAGAATTGATTCAGCTAAACCAGGGATGGCGAACCAGCATTGAATGAGATGAACAGACTGAGAAACCTATCCAGCAATAACTAAAAGTTAAAAAATAAATTAAAAGTAAAAAAAAAACTTTTTTAAAAACAAGCTCTTATTTAAATGTGTTAAAAAGAATAAAATAAACTTTTCCTTTAAAACATTTTTTTACTATCAACTTATAACGTCATTACACAATTTATATGATATAAAAGATTGTCACGAGATTTACCTGTGTAGATAAACAAGTAAATTAAATAACTTGATCTGACTGATTTTAATTTTTAAAATTTTCACACTAAGTAAATACGTGTACTTTTATCTCGCGACGAGCTTTTATGTCATATAAATTGTGTAATGACGTTATAAGGTGATAGTAAAAAAGTTTTAAAGGAAAAGTTTATTCTTTTTAGCGCATTTAAATAAAGGCTTGTTTTTAAAAAAGCTTTTTTACTTTTAATTTATTCTTAGGTGTCTTACAAGCGTTAGGTCGTCTCCAAAAATCTTGATGGTATTGCACAGGTTTTAACTGTGAAATCTGTGAATTGTTGTTTAAAGAGATATATTGTAAAGCTTTCTCTTTCTCTCTGTCTTATATACCGTTAAATCAAAAGTAGTTCTTGATAGGGTGGATGGAATGGTAGTTTTATCATAATTTTTTAGTTTGTATTCTTATTTATATGCTGTACTAATTTATATTCAATTCTTGTTATTATTTACCATTTCTATTCAATACGTGTTTTGTAAAAATAATTATTTTTTTGTCATGCCATATACCAACGCCATCCACTGTATTTATCTTTTTGTGCGATGGCAACATGTTGTTTGTTTTGAAAGTTGTTTAACACTAGAACGTCCGGGATTTCGAATACCCCTAAACGTCCATCGGTGTCATTTTGACACCGTGATATAAAATATATAAAGTGATTGTTTAAACTAAATAATTGCAGAGCTACTGTTCAGTAGGGTTTAGTTTTAAGTCTTTTTAATATTATTTCATGTAATTATCATATATTATGACCCTTTATATCATAAAAAACTAACATTGACATTATGTTTCGCAAAACTTGTTGGACCACTGCTTTGTCGCAAAACATTTCGAGTGGTAAATCTGCCAGGAACATTACTATTATGCGGCATCCATTCTGTGCCATCCCTCGCGACATATATATCAGGATTTACTGGAATATTATTAATTACATCTGTATTTTCTTCAGATTCTTCGCAGTCTCTCTTATGTCTCACAATCTTATGTCTTTATCGAAATCTAAATTAGAGCCAGTTCATTCTCTGAAAGCTCTCGCAACAAATTAGCAATTTCATCAGAATTAGATCTTTTCTAAGGGCATCATTTCGTAGTGTCTGGTCTCCACTAAGTTCAGAAATCGAACGAAACTTTTTTTTAATGAGCAGATAAGAAAATATCAGGTAAACAAAAAAGTTCTTGCCGTTTGCGCGTTTCCATTGAAAGAAGTGAAAATAAGTATGTAAATTTGTGTATGACGTGATTGAGAAACTGTCAGTCAAGAGTAGGAATATAAGTTGTTATAAGCGCAGGTCCACTGTTCACCTTCATCAATCGTAACTCGTACAGTAGCGAAGCGAAATGGACGTATCGAAGGAGCTCGTTTGGGGTTGTTTACTTTACGACTTCAAAGTGGGCTTATCAGCAGCTGCATCAAGTCGCCGAATATGTCAAGCGTTTCGGAATAGTGCCGTCAATGAACGTTCGGCAAAGCATTGGTTTCAAAAATTCAGGTCGGGAGGTTTGTCCTTCTGGGATAAAGCTCGTACAGGAAGACCACAGGCCTTGGATGACGAAGTCCTGCAGGCGGCCATGTAGAATGACAATAGTCAAACGTGTGTTGAACTTTCCAGACAATTCAACACTTCCAGTGAAACGGTTAGACTTCATCTGCACCGCTTAGGTAAGACGTACAGGTTGAGCAACTGAGTTTCTCGCACGCTGTTGGAAGTCCATAAGCAATAACGAGTGGCATCCTGTTTATCATTGCTTTCTCGCCACCGTAGTGCATCCATATTCAATCGGGTGCTGACCAGGGACGAGAAGTGGGTCCTGTATGACACTCTCAAGCGTTCCAAACATTGATTGTCACTCCAGGATACTGTCCCGCACAGTTCAAGACCACCTAAGCACCCACGCAAGATTATGCTTTGTGTCTGGTGGACTTGTTGTCAAGTGGTTGCTATCAACGGCCAAACGGTCACTGCGACCTGTATTCGCAGCAATTGGAACGTGTACAACAGGCATTGCAACAGAAGGAGCCAGCACTGGTTAATCGAAAGGGTGTACTGTTATTGCATGATAACGCGAGGCCGCATGTCGCGCGGGTGGCCAGGAATACGATACAGCGACTTGGTTGGGAGACTTTGTGCCATCCTCCTTACTGACCTGACCTTACACCATCATATTACCACCTCTTTTATTCCCTGGAAAATCATCTTCGTGTTAAATCCTTCACCAATGAAGCAGACTTGCGCCAATTTCCACGGACTTCTTTGCGTCCCACACCCCCCGAGTTTTACCGCAAGGAGATTGAACAACTGGAGACACGTTGGCAGAAGGTGCGGAATGCCGATGGTGATTACTTCGAGGACTAACAATGGGCTACGCTGTTTGTATGTCATGTTCTTTTGGGTCATTAAAAACGGCACGAACTTTTTTGTTTACCTTGTATTATATGTAACGAAACACTTAGACACAACTATTTTAGTATAATTGATTCATTTCCACTGTAAACGCAATAACACTCCATTCAAAGTCAAAAAAAAAAAAATGTGCGATAGAACTTTGGGAAGCTTGTTTTACTAATAGTATCTACAAGTGGACTATATTTTGCTGAACAACAGCTTTTTATAATTTAAAATTGCCTTGGTATCGCAATGACACCATTGGACGTTCTGGGTATATTTAGTTGGAAAATTATTTCTAATTAACCTAGAACCACAAAACTTTTTCTGTCTAATCACCAGAGAAAATGATTAAAATTCACGAAAAAATTTCAAATTCGCTGCAAAAATGCGGCAAGGAGAACAAAGTAAACAGGCTCCGGTGTCAAATTGACACCGACGGACGTTCTAGTGTTAATAAGAAACTGTGGAATGCTCAGTACTGTTAACCTTTCCTTCTAAGTGACATAAATATTATTGAAGTTATATCATATCATTTGTAGTTATGTCACATCAGTTGAAGATATTCACATGATATTCCTGGGTTATTACATTAAATCTTGTCAGCAGATATTACATTTCTTTTTAACGTACTTTGCTTGATTACTATTATGCTTAAATTTAAATAAATCATTAAATTGCATAAAGAAGTGCAATAAAAAATTGTATTTTCAAGGTGATTCAAAATAAAGAATAAAAGAATTCGATTGCACTGAAAACATATCAATGTTACGCAATAGGTTGGATCGCAGTTAGAAGCACAAAGAAAAAAAAGTGGTATTAAATCGGATCCAAAGCCACAAAGGAGTTGAAGTTTCTGAAATATAAAAAAGTACTTATAAGGTTGATTAGATGACTTTAGACTAAAAATAAAATTGTTTTTCTACAATCTAAATAACCAAAAACGATGATTATTGATAATGAGTCCTAAGCAGTGAATTGTACAAGGCAATATTTCATAATCCCAGCTCTACATCCCCGCACCGTCAATTAATCTCATCAAATGTAAGTTTTTTTCTCTCTCCGCAGTATCGTGCATCGTAATTTCAATAGTAGGATATCCCCCCCTTTTTTTTTTAAAATTACTTTTAAAGAAACTGTTAAAAAGTGCTAAAACATACCTGTTTTTCTTTAGAAAAATTACTTTGACTTTTTACCATAACATGAATGATAGTTTAAAAAAACTGAAAAACACGCTTTTATGGTTAATCGAACTAAAATATTAAAAATAATTCTTAACAAAAGAATAAAATGACTAACGTTAAAATTAACGTCATTGTGGTAAAAGCGTGGGATGCTTTGTACTACATTTTTATGTTAATTCTTCATTTCGGGGTGCTCGATATCAATGGTTGTAATTTCTTACTAGTTCTATTCCGAAACGAAGAGTTAATGTAAAAATGTTGTACAAAGCATCCCCACAATGGCATTAATTTTCTCTTTAATCATTTTATTCTTATATTAAGAATTATTTTTTACTTTTGAGTTCGATTAACTGTAAAACGTGTTTTTTAGTTTTTTTTAAACCATCATTTATTCATTGATGAATTAGTCTTTTTTTGTTCATTGTATTTATATTAACATGAGCGTTTTCGCTTTAGGGCTGTAACTTAATCTTTTAGTCGCCAAATCTGAAATTAATTGCCAAATCTGGAAATGGGAACCCGTTAATCCTGATGATTTTAATCAGGGTTATGGACCTTTTAAAGTGGGTAAAAATCGAGTTTAAAGATTTCATTACATACAAGTGAAACTAATAAAAGCATGTTAAAAGCTCAAATACCTAAATTTTATTCCTCTTGTAGCATAACTTAACATAAAAAAAATAATTTTATTTTTTCCAATACAAAATATAGCGAAGAAATCATGCGGATACTCGTCCTTTGAACAATCATTTTAAAGTGATCTTGCTTTGATTTATCACATTATATTAACGACTTTGTTAATGAGATATTTTTGTGTTATTTTTCACTATATTGTGATACTGATAAAATGCTCAGAATATTTAGTTCGCAATGTGGCCTTCTGCGAGGTTTTTATTCTTTCTTTCCGGTCTGATGGTCTCAAAAATCATAATTTTCCCCTTCATTTCTGTGATATAGGTTGATCACACATGAAATATGGTTTTCATTTTCTTATGAATTTATAACTACTTATTTTATTCCTCCATTATTTCTATGAACCCTATGAAATCATGTTCTCAATAAATATTAGAAATCGAGAATAAACAATTCATAGAAATCTGCTGGATAAGAACGCAGTGATTAATATATTAATTTCGATTTGTTACAATGAGTGAATTTATCAAAATCAATGTTGTGTGTTGTTGTGTTGGATTATATGTAACTATTTTTGTTTTGGGATCTGCCTATTAAATAAATCTCTATTATCATTCAAAAATTTTAGTTATGTTTAAAATTTATAAAACTTATGTTAAGTAGATTGTGTTTTTAAATAGATAAAAAATCAGCCTGATGATTTAATTCGCAATGTTATAAGGAACCAGTGGTGCACACAAGGGGGGTGCCCTGGGGTCCGGACACCCCCCAAATCCCTTGAGTTTTTTTCGGTTGATGATAATCCTGTATATATATATATATATATATATATATATATATATAAAGTAAAATTTAATTAAGTACATGTAATTAAGAATTTATTTTATTAATTAATGCTAATTATTAATTCAATAATTTATTTTTTACTGTTTTTTGTTAACAAAATCAAAAGAATCAATTGGTGTTGTCTTGAGTTATGATACGAGTTGGGGGACTTTCGACAATGGACTCCCCCCCCCCCTGAAAATATTTTGTGTGCGCTACTGTAAGAAACACATCGAAAAAGTGTATTAAAATGCACATCACCCTATAGAAGTGCTTCTCAAAGTTTCAATGTTTGCGACCCAATATTCAATCATAATTTTCATCGCGTCCCCCTCCATACATTAACATTGTATTTAATTCAATAATACTAAACTTTGACGCTAAAGCTACAATACGACTTTAGTTTCTTGCCACCGGCGTATATAAACGTCTCGCTCAGACAAAGTGTTAATTGCCCCGAACGTGTACATACGACTTTCCAAAATGCGATCTTTTCTATGCTCTGCTATCCGTAAAATTATTCAGAAGGCTTTGGAATGCTATAAAAGTACCTTGACAGTGTGTGTCTGCGAACAATTTATTTATTTATGAGGATTTGCTTATTTATTCCTTTCTTGGTGGCATTCGGGAGCGAATCGCTTCACTTTTAATCGGCAGTTAAGGAATTAATTATCAAGATAAGTGTTACGAATGAACCAGATAAGAGTTAATTTTTGTATATTATTTTATATCTGACAAGCCCATGGGGTCATTGGTAATTATTGTTGTTGTTCTTAACTTAGTATTGTTAAACTAATTATAAAATACATTGTGCAGTACTGATACATTTATAAGTGCATTATATCAGTGTTTTTTCATTATGTATAATGTGTTTTGTTTGTTTACTTTCAGTGAATTAATAATTTTTAAAAAATAATCTTTTGTTTTAGACTTTTCAATATTCTTGGGCGCCCTCTTGTAGAGTTATCACGCCCCTTAGGGCACGCGCCCCACAGTTTGAGAAATGCTGCCCTTTTGCCATGGCCGTGAATTCAAATCGTTTCTGTCAAATCGTGGGTTCGAGTCCTAGTGCCACTGAAGACCCGTCGTGTAGAGAGATTGATGCACATTAAACCTGTAGAGACTCAAATTCCTTAAGGTATCTTCAGGTATCGTTCCCATCACTTGAATGTGTCTCAAAATTAGATCCGTTCATGATAGCTTTCGTTAACGTCAGATTATACGACATTAATAGATAATCAATATCATACTTGTATTGATTTAAATTTAAAAAAAGAATGTCATGAAAGATTGTAATAGTTGCGTTTAAATCAATTTTAATGAATTCCCTGAAATTCTTAGCCTTGTTTATATTATTTGAAGAATTTTTGGAACGTGTGTTATTTTGGATGTACTATCAAATTTCTCTCTCTCTCTCTCTTAATAGGCAATAGGTGATGGACTTTTTTTTATTACAATCGATTTCAATTCCGTCTTTAAGAGTAATTCTTCGTTTTATTATAAACATTCACTCTGGAATGGTTCAAAGCAGGGGTAGGCAACCTACGGCACGCGTGTCATATGTGGCACGCGGTACCTTTCTCAGTGGCATTGTGCACTACTCTACAAGTTTGCCCATTTTGAGTGGATGGAAGTTGATAAATTTATAATGGACCGTATTTGACAAACATTTTCTGAATTATGGACAGTTACGGAATTATGAAAAAATCTGAACTGTAATTCTTAAGATAAACTTTAAGATATTTTGTCACTTATTATTTGTATTCTGCTTTCCGCTCTTGTTTCTACATATCTAAATAAAAATTTTTTTCTCATATGACAAATATTTTGAGTCCGCAAAGAAATTGTTTAGCAATTGAATACTTAGAATCGTGTTAAATTGAAAGTCACAAATTATCACAAATTATACCCCTGATATTGCGATGTGAAAGTAGAGTGGGACAAGCCCGGTTCCTATGAAAAATTTTACTTATCTTTTTATTTCACTATAATGAAGGTTTTCACTTATGTTTTATGTTGTCTATTTCTCATTTTAATAAATATGCTTAAAAATGCATAATATATATACAATTTTAATTTTTTAAAATTTTTGCTGAAGAAAAAGTTATATTTTGTGCTGTTTTTTTTTTTTTGCAAAATTAATAAACAATAAAACAATAAACTTAAAATTATTGACTTCTATTGTCTAACTCTGCATGTATTACCTTGGGGATCGAATTGTTCAAAAAAATGTCTACTGTGTGGCACGCTAAATCCTATTGGTAGGTTGGTTTGACATGCCACAGCTAAAAGGTTTCCAACCCCTGGTTTCAAGTGTTCTAATTTATCTGTAAAATTGTATTACTACTTAATTTTAAAGAAACGTTAGGATGATATTTAAATATGCACATTTCAAATTTTCTCCGCATAAAATGGAATCATTCTAAAGTGTATCACGAAAAGTTTGCTCATTTTCACGTAATTAAAGGCAAAGAATACCTCAAATTCATTTTCCCTTTTTTCGCCGAAATTTGTTACCTTTTCCCCTGTCATTTCGCAAACCAGTGAGACGCCTTACTTTCTACAATATTAGATTTTCTTTATTACAATTCACCAAAGTGTTATACTAATGCCTCTCTTTGCGGCTTTTTTTCTCTACACTTCACGAAATAACTCATTTCAATCCTGTAATGATCCTTGACAATAAACTTAATGTTGAAGGCGTTTTTACACTTAGGTGTTCCCTCGTATAAATTAAGCTTATTATATAATGAACCGTTCTATTTCGTCATCTCTCTCTCCCTCTTGTACCTTGTGACTTTTCGAACAGTTGTCACCTCTGGGGGGTTCCAAAAGTCCTTCCCTTTTTGAATGGGGAAATGGGTGGGATGCTGACTGCAGAACGTCATTTGAATTAATGAGGTTTTTCTTTCCTTTGCTTTTGTTTTCGTTGGTGTTACATATTGCGTTTTGTCATCGGAGTGCTTTTGTGTTTTAAGAATGTACTATGTCGTCACAGTTGAGAAGAATATTATGTAAACATTTTGCATTATTTATTTTGTATAGATTAACTTATTTTTTTAAATTCTTTCTTAAACAATGAATACTTTTTTTGCACGAATGCAGCAGAAACTTTGAACTTGTGTTCTTAGATTTCTTATTTTAATTGCGTATCTTCGTGTTTTATATTTTTTGCATTGATTATAATTTGTTATGAAAAAGAACTGCATAATTTGATATTTGTTTCAGTATTTCTGGAGATTACTGAGCTTGATTGCATTTATATTAATTACTCATTGTTCATCAATGCTAAGTTTTTCGAATGTTTTTTTTTGTTTTAGTTTTTAAAGAATTTTGCTTTATTTATTACCTTATATGATGCTTTAAGTATACTTTTCCCCGTGTGGATAAAATCAATTTTTTTGTCTTTTTTTATTTTTGTATTTTAAAATAGTTTTATGAGTGTAATTCCTATTAATATTACTTTATTTATGATTTTTCTCGTATCCAATGAAATTCTTATGACGTTAATAATAAAACTTTTCGCAAGTAAAATTAAACTTTTACAAGCCAAGCGATGGGAAAAACTTACACAAAAAGAATACTCATGACTCAAAAATATTTCAATTTTGTGCAGCATGCTTTTTATTCGAAATATACGTTAAAAATTTTTGCCCGCAGAAGTTATATAATTGTTTCTTACTTAAATATTGCATCCAGAAAGCATGTTGGTGAATTTTCTATTCAGTTCACTTCATTTATATGATTTAAAAAGCTTTTCGATTTTATTTTCTTCAGCATTAAGATAGGGACTCTTTGGGAGGGGAAAACATGAAAACGTATAACATATCTTTCCCCCCACAAATTGGAAGATTGTAATTTTTTGCTTGAACTAGAAATATGTTTCCATGATAGAAGTTTTATTGCAATTTACTTTTGCTTTCTGCCTCCTCCTTTCCCCCTCTAGATATAATGAATGAAAGTAAATACTTCACTTATGATAAATTTGTACTTACTCAGAAGCAATTGGAAAATAATAAAAATGGAAATGATCATTTGATATATTAAAAGATATATTAATAATTCTAATTTATTTAAAACGCTCTTAAAATCATTTTTAGAATGTCACGAAAAAGTATCTTAAAATCCCCCCCCCCTTCTGTTTCTGATTGAAATAAGAAATATTAACGGTCAGTAACTGTATTCATAACCAGTGCTGGCATTATTTGAATAATAACTCTTTTAGGAGTCATTTTAAATATATTTTAAGCAATCAAACTGTAAAAAAAGTTTCAATAAATATTTTACTGCCGATTGTGGGATATGTTGCTAATTAAAATATAGTTAAAATTAATTTTCGTTTAAAACATTTGTATTCAAATATAAATAAAAAAAAATTTTACTCTCTTTTACAGTACAATCTAAATGCAATTTTATCGATGTAAAAATTTACTTTTATAATTAATAATTTATATCTTTTCTACTCATGAAAATTCCTGAAATAAATCGATGCATTATTCGAGAATTAAAATTATTGCAAACAATTACAAATTATTTTATTTTAGCACTATAATTTCATTAGATAATTGTAAGATACATAATAAAGTAGATGCTTAAAGCAAATAAATAAACTTGAAAGACAAAATCCATGGAATTCTGTCATGAATTGCTCAAGTGCTTTTTTCCTTTTGGTTTTCTTTCCAACAATTTGACCAAAGAAGACAATTTCATTAAATTTCGCAAATTGTTCACAAAATAAGGCATTTTTACTGATTTAAAAAAAAAAAACATCATAAACCATTTTTGGGTAAACTACGACCCGCCGTAATTTTTAAAACAATATTATAGAAATTTTCAATTTCAATGTGTTCAAAAAAAAAAAAATTCAAGGCGTGTTTCATTTACACCCATGCGAAAATTTACACAAAAATTTGACTTTGTCTTGTGATCTTGCTGTGAGGATTTATATTTTAATTGATTAAAAAAAACCTTTGTGTGTGCAAAAAGAAAAGTCTACCCTGAAAATAAGTATACAATTATTAAAATAGACATTAAAAAGTTTAGTATTTATGTTTAATAAAATTGAAAACTCTAAGAAACAGCGAATAGTTTCATTCATTTCCAGTGGCATTAAACCTTTTTCGAAATATGTCATTATTTTAATCTTTTTTTTTTTTTTTTTTTTTTTTTTTTTTTGCGTTTTGTAATAAATTATATTGGTCCACCAAAAATGTATCTTCTGTTTGACTCACTCTTAAAAATGTTTGCCTATGTCTGACATAAGCAATGCAACTCTCCGTCGCTTTATCATTTATTCCATATCTCTATGACGTATTTAAAACAACTGTATAAATAGCCTGGATGCTTCCTTTCTAAAAGCAATAGAAAAAATAATTGACCGTGAGTATTTTATTCCTAAACTGCGCTAAAATTTCAAAAGAATGGAAAAAAGTGACAAATTCTATTAGGATTTGTTAAAATTTATTTGTGGTTTTTCTATCCTGCTCTGCTCCTGTCTGTTTCCCGGGTCATCGTTGAAAATTCATTAGTCGAATTAGATTTTGGAGGCAATTTTTTATTCGTAATTCTATTTAGGTAAACGCATTAAAGTTTTCTGGAAAATGTCTCTTTTATCTGAGAGGGATGGTTTTAGTATTTACAGTATCCTATTACTGCGTTATAAATTAATTTACAAACTATAGTTTCATTATTTTTCTTTTTGTTGAAGATGAATTCTTTATCGTGACATATTCTTCCGAAGAGGTTTTCTCCTTTTTTTTTTCCATTCCATTACCGTTGGGATATTGAAATGTGGCTGTTTGTTGTTTTGCATTTATAACAAATTGAAACAGCGTATTTTGAATTAATAATTCAACTTGGTTCGTAGTTTCGCAAGTTAAAAATTAATACATGCACCAGGTAAAGCATTTGATAGTTTTTTTTTATTTAATCCAATTTAAATCTATTGTTATCGTCTGGGGGCTTTATTTCATTAATGGGAAGGGAAGTTGTTTTAATTAGGGATGATTTCTTTAAAAAGTATTTTGCGATTACTTTAAAAATATATCTTTTGTTACAACTTTCGATATGAAGTTGCAGTGGAAAAATTATTGCAGTTTCCGTCTTCATGCATTCTGCTTACATTTCATTGTTTTCCATTTATTTATGTTTCAGTATTTCCGAACTCGATGTTTTTATTTTAAAAATAGTTATATTACCTTTTATCTATGCAATACTTATTAAATATTACTTATTTTCATAGATGAAAATGTGAGTAGTCAGAATAGTTTTTTTTTTCACAAAACAATTCTTAAATGCTCATTTTATAGTAAGTAATATTTATTTAATTTTATCTTCATGTTACTTTTTTTAATTTAAAAAAAAACCATTTTTTTTTTTTGTAAAAATATGCTTAGTTTTAATATTCATGATCTGAAATTAAAGATAATATAGGAATTGGATTTTTAAATTCAATTCAGATATGATGTATGAGTTGCAGTTATGTCAGTAGTATAGGCATTGAAATAAATTAATCATTAAAAAATAGATAAAGAAAAATTGATAAGATGCTTAGATCGCACATTTAACTTTATCGCTATATTAATTTTCCAATTTCTGAATTATTTTTAAATGTTTAGAGAAAAATATATGTGTATGTATTTTTAATTAAGACTGTGTGGTTGTTTATGTGATTTGATATTCATATCAGCCCGTTCTTAATTTTTGATTTTTTAATATATATATTTTTTTCGGAATCATAATATTCTAAAGTGTATTTTTTTATGTAATGCGTAACTGAGACATGTGGGCTTTTTTTTTTATTTTTGCTATAACTTTAATTTTTCTTTTACTCATTAGTTTAATTCTGTTCATATGTAAATAATAAAATTTGTGTTTCTTTATAAACTAAAGCCTTCTCAATGTGTAACTCATGTTAATTCTGATAGAGATCATTTGTATAATTTAATTGTGATAAATTAACCATGATTAACTATATAATAAAATTTTTTTTTTAGAAAATAGAATCTAAAGTGTATATGCTTAAATTAAAATGCTGCAAAGAGCTTAATTTTGTTCAATGACTTTTTTTAAATTTCGTGAAAAGTTTAATTTGTCTTCTGTTATAAAAAGTTACCAATTTCAATTCTAACGATATATTCATGCATATCAGTTGCATTAAATTATTTCTGAAGCATATTTCAAGAGTTTTTAAAAGAAGAGTGAAATATCCTTCTTTCAGTTTATAAAATAACATCACTTTATCAGAAATGTCATATTTTGATGATTTTATGTTCTTTTATATCATTAGACTATAAAACATTATTATTTTTTTTTATTTCTTCTGCTTCAAACTTAAGGTATTGACTGTAACGAAGTTTAACGATTAGTTTTAGTTATCAAAGTAATTCCTGTATTTGTCTGTTCTTATTTTTCTGAATGCAATATAATTTGTGTAATTGTAATTTATAATTGAAAAATAAGGATTAGATTTGTAAATAAATACAGAAGAATTTTGTATCGATATAAATATTTAAGCCTTCAGTAAATTCTACTCTTTCGGACCAATTTTTTTTAAGTTTTAGGTTTTAGTGAAACTTTAAGATATCTTATTCATTTATAAGGTACCTTATTTTATAAATCTTTTTTTTTAATCTAATTTTTTTTTGTAATTGAGCAATCAATTTATTTTTTAAATATTTATTCACAAGGCATTTATATTACTTATGAAAAATTAGACTCGGTAGAACCCAACTTATTTAACGTGTAATTACTAATTTTAAATTATTCTTTTTGATAAAATTTAAACGACTTTTGTTTATCGACTTTTGTTCCGTGTGTAGCTTTTTCATATTTCCATGTTTAAAAAAAAAACGAAAGTAAAATATCCAGTTTTTCTTGTAAATTGTTTCTAATTCGTATGCTAATTGTGTTCAGGTCAATAGTATTTCTACATATTTATATATAAAGTGAATGAAGGCTTCACGATAAAAAAATTTTACCCCCACTTTTAATAATGTTTGAGTGAGTAAAATTGCTCATTTTTTACGTGGTTTTTATATCAATACTATTTAATGCATATATGTATTTCTATTTATTTTTTGCCTATTAAAATATTCAACCCATGTTTTATTTAAAATATTTTAGAAATCATTTAGTCGAAAAAAATATAAAATAATTAACTGAAGGATTATTTGTAATTATTATATAATTAGCATAATACTTCTCGCTTAACAACAACAAAAAAGGTAAATTTATCATTTAAAGCTGTAATTAACTTTATATCAAATTTCATAGGCATGTAATTTTTTTGAGTTAGGGAAGAATTTCATATTGTGCTTGTGAATTCTTCGTAAAAAATAATGTTCGTCGCTATATTTTTAAATATAAAATGTCCTAGAATTATTTGATGCATTAACACTGAATACATTCATGGTATATCAAAAATACCTGCTCTGAGTGCTGTTCTGAATCCACATCAATTGTAAAATTTAAAAAAAATATTCATTATTTCATATTTATTTTAAAATACAATTATACATTTCTGAGTATACCAGGAGCTTACATATAGACTCTTTTTTTACAATTTCACCAATATACGAGTATACATACAATTTGAATTAAATGTTCTCAATACGAACGATTTTTTTAAAAATTGAAAGCGCAATTTTCTTAGCATTAAGGTTATTGGACATATCAAAAAATTTATTTATCTCCATAATTTATGCTTTCGTTATTTCCTTCTTGTAAAGTTAGTGTTTACGAGATAAATTCGTAGGTTTTTGTTTCAATTTGAATGGAGTCTTAGCCATCTTCTTTAGGATCTCCTTGCTGAGTTTTAAGAAAGATTTAAACTATGGTTTGAGCTTTTGTTTCCCGCGTTCACAAGCTTTTATCTGATCGAATAAATCTGGATAATTTTTAACTTTAGTGCGATGGTGCTAATCACAATTTTAAATAAAGCTTTTAAGTTCCTTTGTCTTACGGAAGCGAAGGCATGCCTATTCTGTCAACCATTTCCTTTTGTGAATGTGTAGATCTAATTGCAAATCAGTGATACTTCACTTTCAAACTGAAGCGAAATAAATGAGAAAATATCTGATCGAGTTCAATCCTTTCCTTTTAAAGAACAACTAACTAGTTTACTGATAAGGAACTTCGTGACAACTGTCTTTACATTCAGAATAAGCGCCCGCGTATGTGCCGAGGCAAGCATCTTTATTTTTAAGTCTCGCTCTTGTGTGGTGTACTTATGTATTGGTGTCAAGATACCTGCAGTTCATTTATTCCTTATTATTCTTAGGACAAATACTCGGCGAAGAGAGCGGCCGCTTTTCAATGACAAAAATTCACTTTAAAACAAAGCCTTAATTTTCATTGCGCGAAAATCTGCTAGAGTTGACAGTTTTAATTCAATAACTTTGGGGAGCCTTATTCACCTTTTACAAAACACAATACTACTACCACAAGCTTATTCATCAAGATATTATTAAAACCTTCCCCGTCCTCAGACAAAGCTCGGATGGGGGATAGAAATCAGGGAGAGAGAGAAAAGCTTTTGTACTAAAACCAACTGCACAGCGCGCGCTATTTTAACTTGAAAAATCTTTCATTTCTATAAAAGCCTCTTTTAGAAAGCGCTTTACTTCAACCCATTGTTTCAATTCAAGAGTGGAAATTGATGAACAGACGTTAATTTTTCGTTGGTGGTGGGAAGGGGAGAGTTGGGGTTTTCTCGAACGTCAGCTGTTTTTCCCCTTTGCGATACAACCCCTTTCGTCTCGAAAATCGCGATAGGGGTGGGAAAGTGGATCAAGTCGGGGTTTAGGTTTCCTGGGGGATTCCCTATTCAAATGCCCTCTGAAGGCACGATTTTAAAAGAGGAAGGATCGATATTTTTGAGCTGCCTGAGACAATGAATTGAAAGTAATTCGAATTTCTTTCTTTGAGCTTAATTAAGATTATTAAGTTTCTTTTTTCTCGAGTAATATGAAGCTTCCCTTTCTCTCTCTTTCTTTTTTTTCCAATTATGTTTTTAAAGAATTTTTTTTCCTTTTGTTTTTTGTTCAATTAATTAAATTTTAAGACCTTACTCTCTGAACTTTTGTTTATTAAAGCTGGGCGTTGTTTTCAATCCCCAGTCGATTTCAACCGAGAAACAACTAAATAAGAATGACGGGAAGTTTTTGTTTTAAAATTGTCTTCGCGTAGTGCTAAAGGATAAAACAAACTTGGAAAAACTTTCCATTCAGAAAAATGCCTCTAACCCAATGCTTTTCAAACTTACAATGTTTGAGACTTAATATTTAATCATAGTTTTCATCAGCACCTTTCCTCCATAAAATAACATTGTATTGAATTCAATGATACTAAACTTTGAAGCAAAATCTACAGTACGACTTTAGCCTCTTAAGTGTCACCGGCTTATATAAACGACTCGCTCAGTCAAAATGTTAATTGCCCCGGACGTATGTGTACGTCTTTCCAAAGTACGATCTTTTCTGTTCGCTGCTATCCATAAAATTATTCCAATAAAAGGGCATTGACAGTGTTTGGGAAGGATTTACTTTTTCTGAGAATTTGCTTAATTATTCCTTTTCTTCCCCTCCTCCTTTCTCAATACATCCCATACGCGTGCCTACGTGAAAAACGGTGGCATTGGGGAGCGAATCGCGTAACTTTATATCGACATTAAAGGGATTAATTATAAACCGTACCAATTACCAAGATAAGTGTTAATTTTTGTTGGTAATTATTAAACTGGTTCTTAACTAAGTATTGTTAAATTAATTGCAAAATACATTCTGCAGTACTGATACATTTATAGGTGTATTATTTCAGTGTAAATGCGCATTTTATTTTTTTATTATGCCAGCATGTATCTTTTCTTTATTTACTTTCAGGAAATTAATATTTTTTTCAAATAACGTCTTGTTTTTGACTTTTCAATATGCTCGTGCTCCCCTGTTAGGATTATCACTCCTCCCTAGGGGCGCGCCCCACAGTTTGAGAAACCCTGCTCTAACCTCTATATTGTATTTTTACTTCACTCTCCAGACAAAGCCAATATAATTCATTACTTTGTTTATCGTTATTTTTTTAGTATAATTCCTTTATGGCCGTTTTAGCCTGTGGTTATGGTCAGGAGCTCGTGACTGGAGTGTTGGGGGTTTGAGTGCCAAAGACCCGCCGTGTAGATTGGGCCTATGCCCGTTAAATCTATCGAGGCTTATTGTACTCTTGTTGATATAGTTTAGTGTGACGTTTTCGCGTCACGCAGATGGAAAATCGGCTCTTTTTTTGTGGATAGGATAACAGCGTTCCTACGCACATGTCCACCTCTAAAAATTGCGGGGTCCTGTCTTCTGTCCTCGCCCCGGCGACCTGTGACTGTGAGAAAACCCTACTCCACCTACGAGGCGGATGTAATTTGAGATTCCAGAAAGAGTTCACCCCCATCTCGGAAAGAGCAGAGAGGGAGAATCCGCAGGAAAACACTGAAGGGAACGGTTGTGGCCTTCTCCCTTACACGGTTGTGGCTTTCTCCCTCACACGGTTGTGGCCTCTTTTTAAAAAATAATTAAAAGTAAGCTTTTGTATTAAGCTTTTGTATTTTGTATTATATCAGCATAAAAAAGGGTTATTGTATGAACACGGAGTACTATATTCATCCATGTTCTTTATAGCTTAAAGGAAAACATGAAATCGTAAGAATCAATAATATTTATAACATTCAACAGACAAGTTTTTCTCAGAGGTTAATCCTTTTTTTAAGAAAAAAATTGACCTATTTAGAATGTCCTATTTAAAAACTGTTTTGAAACATCCATTTAACTTTAGTTAGGCTACTCCTAAGTATTTGGAATTTTTCATACAAAAAATAACGTTGACTGCAAAGTCACATTTTTACCCAGTTAAAATTTTAGCTTCTTCTATTATGATTTTAAGCCATTCACAGAATTTTTTTTTTTCGTATTGTACGTATTTATAATTGTAGAAATTTATTTAGTTAAGTCAAGCGTATGTTTTAAGAACTTTCAATTAATTATAAGAACAAGCTTTCAGATTAATTTAACATGCGGTATTAATACAAAATTAAAAATAGGATTTATAATATAAAATAAAAAGGTGCATGAACAAGCAAAACCTTTATTTTCGAATACTTGAAACTGAAAGGACTTAAATAAGTAGAAATCATAAAATTAGGCTGTATTTGTATCCATAGCAATGATGTCTTTTAAATGCATCCAGAAGATAGGATTACTGTTTTCATATCACTAAATGTTTCTTTTTATGAAAAATCTTTGTCGTGGAAAGCAAAATGTTTTGTTCCCAGAACTGTGAAAAAGAAATTGAAACAGAGAATGACATTAGAGGTAATAGATCCTCTTTGCTTCTTACCAGTATGGTAATAAATTAATATAATAAATTAATATAATAAAATATTGATTCCACAGCTTTTCCAATACACCCAACTTTTTTTTTTGCATGTTCTTTTTTACACGGTTTTAAAATAACACGGTACGTGAATTTAACGAAATGTTTTGGTTTTTTTTACACAAATTTCATGCACTAGTACGTATTTCGAAAAAAAAATGAGAATTTGTGACCCCTTTGAATTAGAACAATTTGATTGAATTTATAATAGTTAATGATAATAAAGAAGTTAATAATGAAGAGGTCGAAGGGGAAGTTTAGCTATTAACAGCAATTATTATTTGCGAGGATTTGAAGTTTTCTACAAGTATGTGTAACGTTTCCCACCGCACAGCTGTAAATCGGCTTCTTTTTGGGGATATGATCACCACCTTCAATGAACACTTGGACCCTTACAATATTGCGTGGTCTTGCCTTGGTCATCGCTCCGGCATCCTGGCACACCACGAGGAACCCCCTACTCCACCCTCGAACCGAATGCAACGCGAGGATAAAGGGGCCGACCGCTATCATCCCGAAGACCCCACCCAGAGAGGCAGAGAGAGAGAGACGGTTAAAAAGTTTTGCAGAGATGGATGTGACATCCTTCCTCACAAACAACCGAATTTGGACTCTAATAATCCAAACAATATTTATAATAACTTCAATTTGTTTCTGTAATTAATAGCTATGACGTAAACAAACTAAATATTTAAATTAATAAATACGATGCTACTCTTATTTATCTTAAACGTCAATTTGGAACAACATTTCCTTACTTATGATCCTGACATAGAGCGTGCATTAAAATTTCATCGTTATCTTAAGTTTTAATCTCAAAAGTTATAAAAGCAACTTTTGATGCCCCCTCCCCCAAAATAGCCTCTAATAACTGATTTCGTACGAACAACAACAAAACTGAGGCCATTAAAAACGAACGTTAAATTCTTCATTTGAATCAAAACCGACAGTTGTGCTAGACATACTGTGACACATTAACTGATAATAGCATTTTTTATTCCAGTTCGTAATAAACGTGCACACTTGATATTAAGTAGCGATGAATAGTTGTTAATTAGTCATTTCATTCCTAATTTCGATTTGGATTTTTATATGTTGTATGTACTTATATAATTGAATTTTCACTGCACACTAATTTTAATTTTTTTGTAATAAAAATTAATCTTTTTTTTTTTTCATTTTAAAAATAGGTAACATATATTTTATTATTACTCTTTTATATGCACGGTTTTTTTTGGAAAATATATTTAAAGTTTTTTCATCCTACAAGAATTTTGAAAATTGTGAATCTATTTCCAAATTTATCATATGTCACATGTATTTTTTTACACGATTATATTTTTTTGCAAAGTTTTCTATGGAATGTATCTGCCATGTAAAAAAAAAGATTTGGGTGTATATGCATGTCTTTATACTCTTACAGGAAGTATCTTTTACTTGAAATTAAAAGGATTTAACTGAGCAGAAGTAACAGAGACAGGCTGTATTTTCATCCATAGTAATGATTTCTTTTAAGTGCCAAGATAATGCATCTAGAAGAGTTTATTTTTATATCACGTGTATGAAGTATGAAGCCCAGTGGCTGAGTCGTTAGTGCATCGCGCTTCCACACCACAGATCCGAGGTTCAAACCCCGGGTTGTGCAAGGTTGACTCAGCCTTTCATCCCTTCAGTGGGTCGATAAATGAGTACCAAGTTTGACTTAACTTGACATTGGGGGTTTCGCGTCAGTCTGACTACCTGACTGGAACATCTGCTCATGCTCCTCAGGGCCCAAGGTCACACATACTGAGTTGGGCACAGTAGACTTTGTCCCTCATGGGCTGTTTAGCCATTAAGTTACATGAAGGATGCCATTCTTGGTCATATCATTTTTTTTTACCTATAAGATGATTTATTGTGACTAATAATATAGGTATGGTAAATTATTCATTTTTATCATATCTGAAATCATTTGAACAAGGTCATTCGGTTGATAATAAGTAAATACGGAATTGTCTCCGTACCAACATCCTCATTTCTGACATTTTCGATATTTTCAGTCAATCTCCCTCTATATATATATTAAGAAAAGCGATTCTTTATCATTCACTCACTCAATCATCGCGAAATCCTCAGAAATATTAGACCTATAGGATGGAATTTAATAAGAATGTTTCTTTTATAGGGTAAAGATCTGCTAACAGCGGGTTTTACGGAAATCTTATCTAGGAATTGTGCAATGGGTTAAGAGGGCGTTATGGAGGGAAAAAAACTCGTTTTTGAACTATTTAACCTTCAACTTGAAGTTTGATCAGCATGTTTCTTTTGTTTAAAAATCTATTAAGAGCAAGCTTTGCGAAAATCGATACCCAAAGGGGGTTAGGAGGGGCGATTTTGACAAAAACTCCAGATTGTAAACTATTAGAACTATAAACGTAAAATTTGGGGTACATGGTTCTTTTGTGGAGTAGAAATTCACTAATAACAGGTTTTGCGTCAATCCACTCTCAAGCTCAAGGGTGGGTGGGGTGGGGGGAAATGCGAAGAGTTAAGAGGCGTTATAAATAAAAATTCCATATATTAGACTATTAGACCTATTCACAGGAGTTTGTTGAGTAGAAATCCGATAAGAAAGGGTTTTCGCAGAAATCGACTGTCAAGAGGGGTTGTAAAGGCGTTATAAATAAAAATTTCAGTTTTCGAACTATTAAACCTACAGACTTGAAATTTGGTAAGTATGTTTCTTTTGTTGAGTAGAAATCCATTAAGAACATTTTTTTTACGATAATCAACTGCAATGAAGACCGAAAAAATAAAGAAATAAAAGAAATTCCCGTTCTTGAGGCATTAAACCTACAAATTTTGAGTTCGACAAGCTTATTTCTTTTGTTGAGTAGAGATTTGAGTAGAGTTCCGCAAGGAACAGGTTTCGTGGAAATAGACGTTCTTAGGGAGTTGCAACAGCATCATAGATAAATAGAATGAGGTAATAGAACTACAAATATGAAATTTGGCAAACGCGTTTAATTTGCGGAATCGATTTCGGGAGGGGAGGGGGGAAGAATATGCAGGTGCACAAAAATAATTATACTTCCGTTTTAGAAATTCAAGTCCTGTCCCTTTTAAATCAAGAGGTTATGGCGAAATTTTTTTTCAATACAGTCGAAAACGGGGTGTGGAAATTAATAACTTAAACCTTGCTTTGGACAATCGCGCATCTGATACTTGGATTTTGACTGAAAAGCAAAACCTCTATCCAATTCTTAAAGGATTGGTCCAATGTCCTGGATATTTTTGGGCAGGATATACTTTCGAAATTAGCTGCATTGACCCAGGTCAGTTCGGTATGCTTTCAGTGGATACTCTCGCATGTTGGGGTTTATGGAAATGAAATTGCTAATCTGCTTGCTCGGGAGGGCAGCGAACTTCCCACTGCCTCTTCCTCTGAACTACAAGCTTCCGAGATCCACTCTCTGTTCACGGGCAAGATCAAAACTATTTGGAGGTCTCCGCCTGAACATGCTTGGTATGCCGCTAAGTGTCCGGGATTGTCCCTGCAGTGCACCTGATATTTAATGGATCTGAGAAGACTTATGCTTCTTGCCGCTGTTCGGCTATGGCTTCTCCCTCCCATATCATTGCATGTATTGGTGCCTCTATGGGGCAATTATTAAATGAGGAGGATGTTGTTTTTAATTTAATTAAGTGACACCGTCTCTTGAACTTGGTCTATGTGGTCTAGGCCAAGTGGATAAGCAATAACAACAGCAACAACATCTGAAACTCCCAGTGTGAAGCGGGCTAGTATAATATATTTAGCTTTAGCATCGATCGCTGTCAACGATTTCATCTTTAGCATCTATAGTCTTCGGTCCATAAAAATATATTCGTAGTTATGACTTTACAACGTATTTGGGATTAATAAAAAAATGTACGGACTTGCAATATTTCATTTGTATTGCCTATTCTGTCTATGATATATATATTCGTTTTGGCATTTATAATTTTTTTTAAATTTTGGTTTGTGTGAATGGTCGCAGTATTCTAGTGATCATGATCAGGAGTTTGTGGGCAACGTTATTTCTGTCGGTCATGGATTCGAGTCGTAGTGCCAGTATAAATCCCCCCTCCCACACCTGTGTGGAGGAAATAATGAGCATAAAATCTGTCTTGGCTCAAAGTCCTCGCGTTAGCTTTGTGTGGTAGATGAGGTACCAGCTTGTCACTTTACCGTAGTTCAAAATTACAAGGTTGCCGTCAATAGCTCTTGTGTTTTTTTCCCTTGAAATATTTTTCTTTATCCGATGCTAATTTGTTTTAAAAAAGAGAGATTTTAACACAATAACTGTACGAATACTCCTTTTTTGATACACAGCAAGGAATACAGCAAGGAAGTCGTAATCGTTGCGAGTGAGTGAATATTAATACCGCACTATTAAGCTACTTGAGGGCTTTTGGCGACGGACCTCGCAATTTGGAACCACAGTCAAGTGACGAGGACGACACCTGAGCTGGTACCCCCCTCTTCTATTACCCGCACCATTCCAACGAGAGGACGTTTGAGCTTCCATAGATTTAACGTGCATCACCCCTCTGCAATGCGGGTCTTCAGTGGTACAAAGCTCGAAGTCATGGCACGCCGGCCACGAGTCCGTTACCTTGACCCCAAAGCTACTACGGACGTCATAATTTTTGCTTGTGTAGTCCTTGCAAAATGTTTTATAAGTACAAAATAATTTTATTTAAAATTAGTGTTTATATCTCCTTCGAATTACATTAATTCCCTATTGAAAATACAGTAAAACCTGTTTTTGTACGGTCCTTTTTTATTCGATTTTATTTTTGTGCAATCTTATTTTTGTGTGTTTTTTTTCTCTGCGATCTTTTTTTAGGCAGTATATGAACTTCAACGGCTTTGGCGCCACTGCAATATTTTCTATCAATGTACCAGTGGTGTAACGGAGAGTGTTAAGCCCCCCTGAAAATAGTCAGTTTTTGCCTGTAATATTACATAAATTGGGTAAATACGTACTTGGCGTTAGTCAGGCCTTCTCACCCCCCCCCCCCGTCGAGGTGGAGTGCGGGCGTGCACGTTACGCCACTGCAATATATATATATATACACTTCAAGACGCTTTGTTGATTTGTTACAAACAGTCTCCCGACAACGTACATTCAGTTGCTTTCTCTCAACGCGCCAATAGCCCGCGCTTGATTAAAGACGAAATTTTCGTTGACAGGGACATTACCAATAATTTGATAGATTATGAAAACGGACAAGGAAAAATCGGACTGCAGCTTTTCAACAAAATGGAAAAGCATTTTCTGAAAAAAAAGATACCGATTCCGAAAGGAGTATGAAGCTCAAACCTACGATCATGCATATTTGGTTATCGTGACATTTGCAAGCAGCTGATCAACTGACCATCTCGCCAAAACTTATCTCTTACTTTATGGTGACGAAAGCGATTTTGAACTTATTCATCATAGGAAGAAGAGCGTTTTGGATTAAGATGAGTAGCAGTGAATGTACGTGCATTTTGAAAACTTCTCCATGTATACAATGAGAAACTAAATGTTTAAAAAGGTTTTCCATGTGTAATTTAATTGTTTATTTTGTTAGGGAAGTTCTCAAATTTCGTAAATAATTGGCGTATTTTCTAAGTGCGACTTTTTTTATGCGGTCCCTCTCCACCGCATAATTTTTTTCCCTGTAATATTTCGACGAAGTTGTTTGTTATATGTAAGACTTCATGACATTTTCGAATATTTTTTTTGTGGGGTTTTTTATGCGGACCCTATTTACCGCTCAAAAAACAGGTTTTACTGTATTTAAATTGCATCCCGATAATAATTTGTAAAATTAATTAATTAATGTATTATTTTATTTTCACTTTAATTATTTTCTTTTTAAATTCTTGTGACATAAAAGCATGACTATCACTTCTTAATAGTACAATTATCTCAAAATGGTGTTGAAATGTAAAGACACTTAATGATTTCTTTGAGAAGTTCGTGCGTAATAATGTATTCCGTTAATTCGTAGACGTCCCCTAAAGGCCACTGAGTATCCTAGGGTCGCACGTGTCTCATGTGAGGGTCACGCGAGTGATCTCGTGTATTCACGAGAGGTCTCGCCATTAACGAGAACGTTTCGTCACATAATTCTCATTCATAGGCGTGTAGGATTTAATTTTCTTACCTTCAGACTCTCCTATACTCTATTTTTCCCTTACTACTGAATAAAAAAAAATGAATAAATAAAAGCTTGTGATTAACTGGGCTAAAAATTCCGAGCGTATGTATATAATCGCGAGAAATCCATACTACGGAAAGTTAAAAAAAGTGTTTTTGAAAAGAGAAGCGAATTTGCGTTTATTGGAACAATTATTTCCCACGCACACGCTAAAAGATATTTCTCAAGTTCTCTCCAGTATTAAGTCTAATAAGCATTTTAATCCGCTGTTTTGGAAAGTTAAAGCTGGGTCGATACATCACTTTTAAGTGTTAGACGAAAGGAGAATTTGTTATAAATAGAAGCAATATCTATTTCCTTTTGTTTTATTTTTTCATTTTCCTTGGTAGATTTTCGAAAACGTGCCCACAAATCACGTTTATTATCCGTAATTGTGGAATTATGTTTTAGAGAATGGGATGTATGTGTGCAAGTACAGTGGATCAGGTATCGTCTGTTTTTAGTAACATCGTTGAAACTCTGCTCCTGTAACCTTTTAAAAGAACAAATTTGCAAGAAATTCTTTTTTGAGTTTTAATGAGATAAAAATATCGTCGATTTAATAGGGTCCTCGTATCATCTTAGCAGGAGGTATATACAGGGGTCCCTGGAACAACACGATTAATTCGTACCGTGCTATATCGAAACCGTCTTATACGAGACTTTTTTGTCTATCTTTTTGATTGCTATTTTATTTATTTATTAAATTAATTATGTATATACATAATCTAAATCAGGGCAATAACTTCAATGTGTACCGTGTTATACTGAAATCAAGTCTTAAGGTGTAAAATTTTATGGTAGCTGAAATTGCGTTCCAATAAAACATAAAAATGAAGAAGTAAATTAACTTCAGATGAATTAAAACCAAAAATATGAAACAGAAAAATTTAAAATACAGCAAAAAATATTTTTAAAAAACAATAATATTATTATTAAAAAATAAATAGAAATGGCTTATTAGAGGATCACAAAAATAATTTTCATCATCTCTCTCAGGAGAAATTACAGCTAGTCAGTGGCGTAGCTACCAATAGGCTTGGCGGTGCCGTGCACCGGGACCCTGAAGGTCAGGAGGCCTTTGAACTTGCCACAATTTCTCCTTTGATTTTGCCATAATTGCCCACCATCTAGCCAGCCGAACTTGCAATAATTTCTCCCACATTTAAAATATAAATATAAAAGGTTGCAAGACATATCTATAATCAAGACAACTCTCTCAGTTGTGAAAATAATTTCAAACTATAGGGAACTCCCCCTAAATTCTTTCCTTTGTTTGTATAGTTTTGCGAACTTTATTTATTGAATAGTTTATATTATTTTTCAATTTTTTTACTGTTACTTGAAAAATCTTACCATACATCTTAAAAAAACCTACACACACCTTTTGGTTATTTTATTTTTAATAATAATATGGTTCATAATAAGCTATTTTCCTGTTTCAGTATTTCGTAATTTAGTATCTGCAATAGACTGATGTAATTTTGTCCCCCCCCCTCCCCTATTCTTTTGCAGGTTTTTTTAAAAAAATAAATATAATGCTATATTTTCTTGTTCATGCATATCTTTATATCATTTCCAGTCTATCACGTGTCAAATCGAGAGAGAAAACCTCGGTAATCACACAACAAAAAACTCGCATACATACATGTAAGTAGCATGTAGCTTTTCTTTCCTATGTTCTGCAGAGCATGATAAAGGTCTGATGTTAAAGTTGCTTTGTATATTTAAAATTCTAATATATTTCTACTTGATAAAACTCAACCAAAATAAAATTCTCGTTTTTTTTTCTTTTTTTCCCCCTTTCTTTTTTTTTTCCTTCTGCATTAAGGCCTTTGGATACCTAGCTACGCCACTGCAGCTAGTCTACCTTTTTTCTCTCAAAAATTGGTTGAAACTTCTTTATATACACTAGTTATTTCACCATCATTAAAAGAGTTATCTGACGCAGTTGCAATTACCGGTTTGTTTCGATCTTGCAATTCTTTCAGAATTTCTCTATAAGGAGCTTAAGAACTTTGCAATTCTCTTTTAAATTTCCTACTACTTACTACTGAAGGATCTTTTTCGACAAAAAACTTTCATTGTATTCAATTTAAAATTAATTCAAGTTTTATGTCGTGTAGTATGAAATGTGTTATAAAAATCGCACATTTTGTATTGGGTTATATCGAAACCGTGTTTTACAAGTACCGTGCTATGTGAGGGAGAAGCCCGTTCTTCTAAAACAGTGATTCCCAAAGTAGTCTATATAGACCCCCAGGGGTCTATGACGACCTGCAAGGGGTCCACGTCAGCAAAAAAATAATTTGGGGGTTCATTGAGATTTAAAGGGGCTCTACGATAGTGGCTCTCATAAAACTAGAACGCGACTTTAATTTTAAAAGAAAATTTAATCAAGTGGAAACCAAATTTTACCCGTTTAACAGATTTATTTACTAAATTTAATGAGGTTAGTTTGTACTTACAAGGAGACAGCATAAATTTTATTAAAACAAGAACCATTTCAGCATTTCTCTCCAGGTCAGCTAAAGAAGGATAATACTAGAGATCCCGAATTTTATCAGTTGGACACAGACAATCTGTCAGGACGTATTAACCTACGTTCAATAGTGAAATGCCTTTAATTCAGATTTTGAAACCAGATGTGAGAATGCTTTGACTATGGTAATATCACAATCGGGGCAATGGATTCATATGGCCACATTGAAGAAAAAATGTAACATTATAATAGGAACTGATCGTAATGACCTCTAACGAAGATCTTAAAGTTTAGAAACAGATGTCAGGAATTTTGACTTTAAATAGTGAAACCTGTTATTTGTCCCGAACCATAGAATATTGTGAGGAAATTTCAAATTGCTTTTCCTAGTGTGAAGGAGTTTTAGCGCGGTTGTCTATCTCCAAAACTAAAAAAAAACAAAAAAAATTGGACACTACTAACAGGAGATTTAAGGTTAAATCTGACAAAATTGATACCAAATGTTGAAAATTTGATATTGTAACACCAGATCCTCTCATTAAAATCATTTGTTTATTGTTTAGTTATTTTATTTAACAGTTTTATTTATTAATTAACTTTTAATTTAATTAATTAACATGTTATTTTTAAATTTTAAACACTATACTTCATTACAGTTCGAAATTTAAATCTTTTAAAGTAGGGGTAGTAGTACCAGCTGACAAAAAGACAGTTAAGTTGATAAATTTGCAAAAATTCAATATTAATTAAGCAGGGGTCTACCCCAAACTGAAAAACAGGGCAAGGGGTCTATGACACAAAAAAGTTCGGGAATCTATGTTCTAAAAATTGGACATAAGTTACTTTATTCAATTAAAATTTACTTAGATTAAAATTTTACTTGGTACTCCTTTATTGTATATTTATACTATGATTGTTTAAAACAATGTTTAATATACTTTATAATCTTTTAAATATGCTAATTATTCTTACTGCACTAGGCCATTGGCGCACACAATTGGAGTGCGTCCGCAACCCCCAAAGTCCTCGATTTTTTTGATTGATTATAGTTTTATGTATTAAGTATGTAAAATTTGATTAAGTATTTGTTATTAATAATTAATTTTATTAATTAATACTAATTATTTATTCAATAATTAATTTTTTACTGTTTTTTGTTCCCGAAAATCGACAAAATCAAAAGAATATGTTGGGAGGCATATTGGAGTTATAGATACGAGAATGGTAGATTTTCGACCCTGAACCCCACCCCCTTGAAAAATGCTCGTGTGCATCATTGCACTATGCACATGTGTAATACATTATTCCTTATAATGCATGTTTGAAAATGCAATCCTTTACATGAAATAAATATATTTTCGGAATTTAAATTAAGATTTTTTAGCTGTTACTTTCAAATAAATTTAGCTATAAATTACTTTACACAGTTAGTTACTTGATATAATTAGATGCATATTTTTAAATATTACGGTGTTCTGGTAGTTCTTTTATAATAACAGGCTTTCTTTCATCATATACTTTTGAAAAAAGTATACAGTTTTGAAAAATTTAAATGCGTTTAATTTATTTTATTATTTTAATTGTGATGATATATTGCAATTTTTTTAAAAAGAATTGTATATTTTATTCTAATGCTTTATGTTTCTACTAATTGAAAATTTTTATTAAAAAAAAAACAAAATATTTTTAAAGTTTATTTATTAGTTTGCTTACGATTATAAATATTAACACAATAAAAAAATATCTCTTTGAAGTTATAAGCTTGTATTTTAGAGAGAGGTCAGCTCAGGTGTCGTCCTCGACACTTGACCGTGATTCAAAATTGCAAGGTCCGTTGCCTATAACACTCGTGTTGCTTGAGTGCTACGTAAATTAAGATTAAGCATATACCTTCAGGACAAGTGTATTTTGTTGCTTTAAAACGAGAAGAAATTTCAAAAATATGAAGTAAGCCAAACAAAATTCATTGAAACTTTGGAATAAAAATTCTATTAATCTACATCAGAGGTGGGCAGACTTTTTTCCAGGATACGGGCTACTTCTAATTTTTTCAAGGTGCTGCGGTCCACCCAATGTTGGTAGCACACACAATGGCGGGGGAGGGGTCCACGGGTCCTGATTCTCCCTCACACAGTCCTTGATTTTTTTTTTCGATTCATTATAATACCATTTATATAGTACGTAAAATGTAATTAAGTATTTGTTATTAGTAATTTTTTTATTAATTAATTGTTCAGTAATTTTTTTTGCTGTTTTTTGTTCCCCACAGTCAACAAAATAATAAAAAAGTTGTTTGTCTGTGATTTGGGGTATGATACGAGAATGGTCTACTCCCCCCCCCCTTGAAACGCGCCACTGCCCAATGCCGTAGATGTGGTGAGCAGGTTATTATTGTAACTTGAAAATGAATATGAAATATGTACTTATTACTAAAATAAAACAAAAACACTTTTAAAACTGCGTTTAAAGCAAATCGCAAGATGCAAACTTAATAATAATAGCCACAAATGTAATTACGTCAAATGGTGTATTTACTATAAAACAATTCAAAATACATTAAAAAATGAAACATTTTCATCTAAAGTTAGTTTGTGTCTAAATAGTCAGTAAAAGATTAAGTCTGCGTACTGTCAGCCAATCTTGAATTTTCCGTATGTAATTACTAACTGCTAAAATCTTAAGGCGGTTACCCCAAAATGTCTTAATGGTTCACCGGTCAATCGCGATCGACGTAATGCTCACCCCAGATCTACGTAGTCAAAATTTATCAATACAATTTATTCCCCCGTTCTGACGGAAATATTTTTTTGTCTATTGGAAAAAAATCACAGAAAAAAATAGATAAATATTATCTATTCAGCTAAAATATAGAAAATTAAATTATGAAGCATTGTGGCTTTTAAATGTACGTTACGTAATTTTTAATTCAAAATTAAATAAATTTTGATAATTTTTTTAAATATTTTATGTCATTAAATGAATCAGCCTCTCCTTAGCAAGCGCATTTTTTTAAACATAGTATAATGAAAAAAATTTCATAAAATATTAAAATATAAATACATTTATGGAGTCTCTTTTTTTTCTGATTAAAATATAAGCTCTAAAGCTCTGATCTATTTTGAATTTTAAAATACAAAAAGTATTAAGATTTATCAGGAATCTTGGAAATATTTTTTCATACTACACTTACGAACCATTTTTACGGGAAATATTTTTCCGTACTACCATTATGGGCCATTTTTACAGCTACCTAAAGTCAATGAAAGGTGTAAATGACACTGAATTTACTTTCATTATAAATCTTTTCTACGTATCTTCATCTTGACCTTGTGTCATAAATTGCTCGAAGGAATTCAACAGCATTTCAGGTTTGGGATTCAATGAAAAACACATCTATGTCTGGTATCTCATTACTCATTTGCGATTTTGTATTCTAACGCTGTTTTCTGTCTAATTTGACAGTTCATCGTTTCTTTTCTTTATTTTATTTTTGTAATTTTTATTTTTACCTGCTCTCTTTCTCTAAAATAAGCATTCTTTCGGCAACATTGTAAAAGAATATTAATGATTGTGCATAATCAGATTATGAACTACAATACTGGTGAAATATTTACGGCTTTGAACTACATTTAAAGTGATCATTTAAGAGTTCAAAACAAATGTTTTTCTTTTTTTTTCTTTCTTCAAAAACTATTTTATGTTGAACGCGTTTTTTATTTAATTATTTTTACAATCCGTGCATAAAATTTGAAATTAAGGAAAATTTTACTATTTTTACGTTGCATTAGTGCTAAATTTTGAATGAAATTTTAGATTCACTCATGTGATTATGAGAGTAAAAGCTCTTGTTATACATGTGTAAATAAAGATTAAAAGTTAATATATTTTATTGGTGGGGAACGAGAGTATATAGAAGCAACTTATAGTTTTTAAAAAGTAACTGAATTGTGTACCTAGTTGGGTAATTGTGTATCCAGTCCATTTGGGCCCCAAGTTGGATTATACAAAGGAGAGGTATTTGGCGGCAGCCAAGCTTTGGGCCCCCTAGAACCCTGCGCCCCCCGCAATGCTGGATTGCAGGGGTGTATGTTACGCCACTGATTGTATCAATATAAATAATGATGTGTGATTTTATGTTGTTAATCAAAACCTTTTGTGGATTCCTTATAATTAGGTAACGTTTTCGCGGTATTTCCTCCTTATGTTGGTTGATATGAAAGAATGATGCTTATTAGTTTGATTCCCTGGATCAGTAGTCCCCAACCTCCGCGCCGAGGACCGTTACCGCGGTCCATGGATCAAGTAGTACGGGGTCGCCCAAGGTACAATCAATTGTTTCTATTTCCCTCGGGTTTGTGTGGCAATTATTTTTTAATTTTGTCCAATTAAAATAATATTAATTTCGAAAAAATAAATGGTAGAACATAATAAATATACAGTTCTCAAAGATTACTTACTAATTTTTAACTTACTTACGACACTTTACTTCAAATATGGTGGTATTAATTAAAAGCATTGCATTTTTAATTAGGGGAATACTTTTTTTCCCTTTTTGTTAAAAAAGTAAATTACTCCATTTAATTGAAAGATATGGTTCTTATTTTTCGTAATATTTTGAAATTTTTAAGTGGTGAAAGAAGAAGTTTAAACAGTATTTCTCCCTAAAATATTCACCAACTTTTAACACGTATCCTTTTTAAGGGTTTTTAATCAAAATAAAAACACGAACATTGCAAACAAAAATTCCAGAATCAGTGGGGAATTAAAAAAAAGTCATAACACTATTTTTCATAATTTTAACTTTTAACTTGATTTAGATACACACATGTAAAAGTTCCTAATAAAACATTTAATTTTAGTAGCGATTTTTTATTTATGAATCAGAAGAAATATCCTATTAGATATATATTACAATCTTTGATTACGTTTTTCCATTGCTGTTCAAGTTATTTTCCTCCGTTTGTTTATAATTGACTCGATAAATTCTCTATCTTTTATTACTTACTTTAAATCAAATTTAATTGTTTCTTATTTATGACTGAGTTTTTCTTAGAATCCCCAATCAAATGTCGTAAGATTTCAAATTTATTCTATTTCGTTAAAAACATTATTTATACAGCATTTTGCTCGAATTATTAAATTAGGAATAATTCGAACAAACTTGTTGTTTTATGATGCGAATGTCTCTTTAGAGTATTGATTATAATGTAATAAAGGGTATGTCATTTTTTATTTATAATGATACTAGGGTCTCTCATTGTTAAAAGTTGAATATCATAAGTATTTATGCTAAAAATCTTTTTATCGAATTTTTGACTAGCTTGTCCAGAATTTAAACTTTGAATTTGAAGAATAAAGTAAGGGGTGCTTTTTCTTCCTTTATTAAATTCAAAATAGAACAATTATTATTTTTTTAAGAAATTTTTATACAATAGTTGTTACAAGAGTGAAGACCCGTTGTGTAGAGGAGCTGATGCACATTAAATCTGTCGTAGCTCAAAGTCCTCACGTTGCCGTGGTGTGGAAATTAAAAGAGTGGTGTGTTAGCTCAGGTGTCGTCTTCGTCATTTGACCGGGGATCAGAACTGTGAGGCCAGTCGCCTTCGTGTTGCTTCGATGTCGACATTTTTATATTGGTGTGATTTAGAATAAACAAGTATTAGGTTAAAGTAGCTTCGTGTGTCTCTAATTCATCATTAATTAGCGTTTTATTGATATTTATCAGAAAGCTTCAATTATTGTCCAATTTTTAAATAATTAAAGGGTATTCAAAATTGTAGAAGAACCTGATGTCTTTATCGTTATCTTATAAAACATCAATTCTCTCGACTTTAAAACTTTATATTACGTCGTTTGCATGAATCCATTATTCTTGCATTACTATTAACTCGTACTCGTAAATTTAAACATTTGGCGTCAATGCGTTTAGTTAGTGACTTCTATGTTTGTTAGTGAATTTCTATGAATATTTCAATAGAATTACACTTGCGATTCTTTTGTGCTTTTAAATTTCTTGCACTATAAAGTGCTTTAAAAAAAATATTTTTTTGGACAAATTTTCAAATTTTTCAGTTATTACTCAAGATTCATTTATAGTAGAACGTCGTTTATTCGAATCAATTGGGACCGGACTCCGTTCGGATGCGCGATTGTTCGGATAACCGAAAACCTAATGCGATATATGCAGTATATGAAACCAGACACTATACGAATATTGAAAATATAACTTGCGGGAAACGTGCTTGAAGAAAAGGCAAAATAGGTGCAAAATGTCGCGATTTTACCTTTATTGTGGAAAATAATCACTAATATTTTTCGCGGCACTATTGTACACCGTTTATTCCCTGTATGGCTCTGATTTTCTTGAGCAGCAGTAGATGAGTAGGACAGCACTCTGTTGTTCGTACCACTTCATATAGCTGTCTCTAACGCAAAATACGCATCAGTATTTGATAGACCCTTGCTACTTTCTTTTCTGTTGTTGTTTCCCGTAACTTTTGGCCTCACGCGAAACAACTGTTTAGCACATTGCACTGTTCGAAAACGTATCCGGACTTTGATCCGGATATTTGACGCTCCGGATAATAAATGTTCGGATAAACGACGTTCTACTGCATGTCATTATGTGACTTAATGAGATGTCGATGTCATTTTGACAATGTAAAAAACGTTCGATGTTTATTAAAGTATCCGACTACTCTAAAATTGTTAATTTTGTCAAAAATTGTCATTTTTTTAATGATTTTATTTTATAGGTCATCTTATTGGCTTTATAAAAATACCAAGTTTATTATTTTCCGTTCACTAGAACAAAAACTACAAGTGTTTTAGTAAAAGCAAATCCATTACCTTTAGCAAGATATGTCCTACCTTAAAATGCGTTTTACTCAAAATGTGTTTTTTCGAAAATGATCAAACGGGGACAGAGATTGCTCAAAAGGTTTTGAAAATAAGTAACTGAAATTTTTTGTGTATGTTCTGTATAACAGTAGAAGTGTTTTAACCGTCAAATTTGTCAATCACTCTTTTATTACAAAATTTATAGAACCTTATGTGAATGTTATCACTGTTTTTTTAAGCAATTTCATAAAATAACTAAGATAAAGTTCTCTAGGTTTTGTAAAAATGAAAATATCTCTTATCCTGAAGGTCATTTCAAAAATGAATAACATAGCAACACATCGGAACTGAAAAATTGAAAATTTGTTCATAAACGTTTGGTACAGAATGGGCCGCGTTTATGTTATTTTTGTAAATTTTTACTCATTTTCTTTCCATTTTAGTAATAATAATTTTTTTTCTATTTTTAATTTTAGCTTTTTTTTAAAAATCAATCAAATCTATTAACATCAAAATAATCCCCATACCTCCATTTTTTGTAAAAAAAAATTTTGTCGCAAGTAGTCGTATACCTTAAAATTCTCCGTCTTATACTTTTTGTTAAAAACTATAAGCGTTAGAAAAAATGCATTTCTGTAAAAAAAATTCTAATTTAAAAAAATATATATTTTGACACTGAAAGTAATGTTAATGTGCAACACAATCATTTTAGCTCTAGAGATTATAAAAGACAGAACAATGATGATTTTTACAATTTTCTCGTATATTACAGCAGAACTTTTCATTGAATATTTGTAATGTTTTTCTCAGCTTCTTATTTATTTTATCTTAGTTAATTAAAATGTTCTTGCCTGTTAATTAAAGTATCATAAAGAATTTTAATCACCCAAAGTGTTTTTTGCATATATAACCATGTATATCTATAATATGCACTTCTAAAGTATTTTTTTCAATCAGATGAAATTATTTTGTGGACCTACACACACACAAATCTAACATTCTAGAACATATCCACATTTTAAGTGTTTAATAATTTCTGTATAACATTGATATAGTTTAGAACGTTTTACATGTTTATCGACTTGTACTCTAGGAAATTTATTTCGTTTTTGTATTTCAGTAAAGTATAGTCTCAATTTAAATTAATAAATTACTTATATCATTATCAGGTTCTTACCATCTTCAGCTGTAAAACCTATTTTTAATGTAAGATCAAATATTTTTTTAACAATCTTATGTGATGCTATTTAAGATAATTGATATATTGGTTTAAAATAATTAAATAAAAGTTCGTATTAGATTATCTTGGCAGGAACTAAGAAATTAAAAATTACGCAATAAAAACTCACTTCTGGAATATGTGTTAACGTATATCTGAGTTATCTTTTTTTTTTTTTACTCCTCCGAAAAATATCAAAGAAGTTGCGGATCTTTTTTGGAAAAAAGAATGAGTTTTTGTTGAAATATATATATTTTTTCTTTTTTTCAAAATTATTTTAGTCAAGCAAGAAAACTTTCAAAGAAGGTTTACTTTGAAAAAAGAAAAACTCTCAGCTTTCTACTTGCAGGAAGCGCTTTTTCTTGTTATCAGGTTTCGTTGTCAATATTTTGTACTAACTTTATAATTTCAGCTTTAATGACTTGTAAACAAAGTTTTAGCTTACTTTTTTTAAAGGAAGGTTGTTCATATTTCTTTGATTTATTCTTAAAAGGCCGTAGAATGTAACTGAAAATTGAAAAAAAAATTATCTTATCTTCCTTTGTTATCCATTTAAAAAACAACTTAAAAACTTGAAAGTATTTTTATAAGCTTTTATAATTTTACAGATATTTATTTATATTTCCATACTTGATACATATTATATAAGATGTTTCGAATGAGAGATTATATATTTAGATAACTTCGTTTAATATGTCTGTCTGCTTAGCATTTAAAAAAAAATTTAAAAAATTTTGTAAAATTTGTGTATTTCACCTTGTTATATTAATATTTTTAAATACTTAATGAATATACTCTTTCCTGTATTTCTCTTTAATATTCATAATTTGATTTATATATTTAATTACTCTTAATTAATGTAATAGAAAATGCTTAACTGAATAATTTATTAGGAAATATTATTTGTGAGTTCATTTGCACCATTTCAATGAATTCGCCTGAAAAAAATTTCAAAATTTTGTTACTTGAATTAAATTGCAATTTATTTGAAAAAATGCTTATTTATAAGTATATGGCCATACCCTCATAGAAATATATATTTGCATGTGGGTATATATATGTGTGTATGTATATATATGTATGTGCGTTTATATATGTATGTGTGTGTATATATATATTTGTGTGTGTAGGTGTATAAAAATGCGTTATGTTAATTTTTATATGTATATATATATATGTATATATTCAAAATTAATTGAATAATAACCACTAAATGAATTGTTGAAGAAAAAATTAAAAGGCCTGGAGAAATAAATTACACTTATTTTCAAAATCTAATTTTTTGAGGAAATAAAATATATGCATCATTTAATGGTCCTTTATTTATTTTTTTCAATTTCTCAAGTATAATATCAAGCTTTTTAAATTTTATTTACAGTTTAAAATCTCGCCCATTGCTTGCACATAGAAAATGAATCCTTCCATAAGCACCTTATTTTCAAAATATTCGGAAACTCTGTTTTTAATCTAACCTTTCTTTATAATGCCATTTTTTCACATTACTGCATTTTTTTTCATTTTTCATTTTTTTTTTTCATTTACGGAGACAATATTTTCAGTCTCATTACACGTGGCATTGGAACAGTAAGATGCGTGACAAAAACATTTCCAACAAATTTGAAGGGGGGGGGGGTAACAACGCATTTCCCATTAATGCCCCATCCCCCCATCTCTCTCTACATAATCACCACGGGAAGCAACCCTTTTAAATTTCCGGTTTTGATGCATTTGCATTTAACTTTTAATTAATGAAAATGGTTTCCAGTCTCCCTGTCTCTTTACTTGTGTGTAGCTGCGGGACACGGGTCCTGCCAAACACTGAAAAGATGTCGGGAGAGGGGAGGGGGAGAAACAAAATTTTAATTTACCAGCTTGCTTTTACCCTCCCTTCATGTCAAAAACTGACACGGTATGTTAGTTTTCCATCTGCACGTCGAGTATTTCTGCCCACCCAGTGGAGTTAAAATTGTTATTAAGTATCCCTCCGTTGACCGTCATTGTGTTTTCAGGTAGAGCGCGATTTTTGTGTTCGTCACAACTTCTGCGGAGTTCTTTGCATTCGTAGCGCATAAATCATCCTGCAACATTAATGATATTAAATAGAAAACGCAGCTCTGTTGAATTGTCCCAAGCCCTAAAATAATAATTCATATGACTCAAGTGAAAAGAGAGCATGACAGTCCACAAGGCAGTCATTTGTACATGATTATTTTCGTTTCTTTTTCGTAAATGCGTATTTCGGATTGATGTACAGTGGTTTGCTTTTGTTATATGAGAGTTACTTTCTTGTCTTTTCAGCTTCCTCGTTTTATTTGCATAAATTTCTGGAATGAAACAGTGGTAAAAATCTATCTAGAAGTTTGTTTGCAGATTAATATGTTTAGTTTTTTTGAAATCTGTACTCTGGATTAGATAATCTAATTCCTCTATACTTTTGTCCTTCACCTTTCGAAGGTTTCGTAATTATAATTGGAAGACAAATCTTTTGTTTCATTTTTATGTATATATTTTGTTCTTTCTTTATAAATTTGCTTTATTTATTAAAACTTACCCCAACTTCAATTATTATTCAATTCTTAATAAATAATAATGGAAATGAAATACATAATAATTTTAAATATTACACATACATAGATACATATCGTATGTATTCGAATGTAAGACTTAACTCAAATCCCCAACACGTTTTTTTTAAATAAAAAATAGTAGTAAATGTGTGTTTTGTATTGCTACGGAATTTTCAAAATATTAAAATGAGAACTAACAAAAAGGGAATGATTAATTTATTTTACCTGAAGACCTTTAAATACATAAATAAACCTGTAATTACTCTAACTTTCAGTATCATATGTTTAATTCCCCCCGTATAAGTTTTTTACCGCCTTCGATTTTAAACCTCACTCTATTTGTAGTAGCATTAACACTAGAAAAATAGTACAGCTTAGAGTCGATAAGTACGGTATATCAAGTTTTCATATGTCAAAATAGTTTGCAATATTTTACTTCCTTTGTAGATTTTTTTTTTTTTTTTTTTTTTTTTGCGTTTTAAATTGATATTTTTAACTATTTATGTAGTTTATCAGCTACACGTTAATTCGTCAGATTTTTTAATTGTTGTTAAAAAGCACTTTCAGATTCTTGAATCCAACAAAAATGGCGTTATAATGTACTGTAACTTGTAGAGCTTTGCTGGTAGTCAAAGTGAACCTTTGTACATACGAATATTTCCACTTATTGCATAATTTCGCTGCCATTCATATTTAAAATAATCACAAGTACCCTCCGCGTCTTTGGGATACTTCATTATTGTCTATGTAACTATTTATTTAGTTATGTATTAAACATAGTGGTATATTTTAAACTACAACTCACACAATTGACAAAGTATTTATTTGTTTTGAAATAAAGGAAAACCTATTTCGTGGTGAGATATATCCTTGATTTAAATTTTGATGGTTTTTATGGAATATAGTGTATGTAATGATAAATATTATGTTGTGATCTATAAAAATGTAATATTATTATCATAAACTCTTGAATTTTTCGTTAAATGACAGTTAATTTCTTATCTTATTGTGATTAATCTTAAATAAAATATTGTTCCAATTTCTCGTATTTGCTACTATTTAATATTCAATATTGTTTAATAAAAGTATCTTGTGATTTCTAAAGAATTTGTTAACCTGTTAAACAAATATTTAAGCCATTTTTTAGAAGTAAATATATTAATTAATTCTTTGTTACCTGCATTTATATCTAAACTATTTTGCTTTTATTCTTTTTCCTTGTGAGTTTGAAGAATTGAAGTTTATTTAATTTCACTATGCGATTCTTATGAAATAATTTTTCACAGATCATTTAATAACATAATTAAGCAAATAATTTATAAAAAATTAAACAACGATATAGAATCATTATCAATAATTGTATATGTTTCCTCTTCTTTAACAATTGTTTCTCCAAACGAAACTGCATTTCAAAAAAGCAAATTTTAATTTACAAACGATTTCTGCATTATAATTTAATCAAGCATTTATTCCATTTGATACGTTATGTATGAAACTCTTGAAAAGAAACAGTGTACTATAAATTGGAATTATCTTTCTTTATATTGATCTCGTATATATTTTGTAAAACAATAAACTTATTCAGAAATAATGAACAATGTAATTTTTTTTATTCAAAAAATGGAAATTGTAAGGGTCTTTTCTTCTAAGAAAATAGTTCGTGTGCCTTAGAAATGAAATAATATTATAATTTGACTAAAAACAATTGTCTCTGTTTTCCTTGTTTATTTCAAATTTTGAATGAAACTTTGAAAAAATTACTGAAAACACAATTGCTTAAAAATAATATTCACATGCAATTGAAAATCTTTTGAAGCATTCAGAAATGATTGTATATTTAATATGAAAAATTTAATAATAATTTTTGCCTGGCAAGAGAAAACAAAAAATTCTTTGTCTTAAAATAGCATAAATTGCGGCATTTACTGACAAATTATGATGAAGTCATAAATCGTGTGTTATAAAATGAGATACACTTTTTCGTAATGATAATTTTCCCACATTCGTACGCGGTAATTTACTCAGGCTAATAATAAAATGTAAATTTTTAAAACAAAAATCTGACACAAAAGCGGTAAATTTATTAGATTTATTTTATGCACTCTGGGCCACAATATGTTATTGTAATGCAATATATAAAAAAAAATTATATAAAGTATTTTATCATTAAATATGCATTTTGTTAACATCCATTTCAACTATAAAGGATGTATTGAAATCCGCCTTGTTGACGAGTCATGTAATAATTAATACCATGCATTAGAAAATAGCTTATTGATTTTTATTGAAGTTCTTTCTAATAATTAATATTTTATTCCTTTTTTTTGTTCTTTTTAGAGTTTAATTCTTATCAAAATTACCAAATTGATTTTTTTGTACATTTCTTTTTTCTGTTTTTTTTATTAACACTAATAAGAATTAAATTGACTCCACTCATCTATTTCTCTTAATTATGCTTTACCGTTGGAAAAATATTCATATATTTTTCTTCGCTTAGATTCTTGTTTAGTTATTGCAATTATAAAATTACTAAAGTTTATTGTTAAAAATAATTGCCAACGCATAATTTTTTTTAAACAAAATTATGTTAAAATGTTTTTAATGTTAATCATTCAACCGTTCAGTTGTTTGTGCTTTAAACAAATCAAATGGGAATAAGTATTCAGAAAGAACTGAATTGAATATAAGCTCAATTGTTTATAGGATAATGTGCATTCTTATAATTGATCAATTAATGGAAAACGCTTAAGAAAAGATTACAGCTTTCTTCCACCACAAAAAATGCTTTCAAAATCATTAATTTTAAATTTTTACCTGACTTTATTCGTCATGTTTCAATAAACTTTATCAAAAAATGAAATAAATACCAATTTTTTTAACATATTTACAGAAAACTGCACTAAAAATAAAGATATTTTTATTTCTCTTAAGAAATAAGTTGAAATTATTTTATGTATGTTTGTGTGAGTGAAAATTTAAAAAACAGTGATCAAAATCTTGACCTTTGATTTATTTTTTCAATCCACTACAAAACAGGTGGGTGTTTTTAACGGTTTTACAATGCCGAGCGCGTACTCGCTCTATAACATCCGCGCTGCATGCAAGCATCTGTATTTCTCTTTTGCAATTAACTCAAAACACCTGCCCATTTTTTTTTCTCTACCGAAAAAATCAAATAAAAAAGTGTATATTTTATGTATTAAACAGGACGAGTATAAATAAAAGTGAAGTAAATTGACGAGTTGTTTCCACATGCTGGACTTATAACAATAATGAGAAGGGGAATGCAAACGGAGGGGGGCCTCGATCAATAAGATTTTAGGAAATAGGAGAAAAAAAAGGTGCTGGTATAAATAGAGATGCAGTAGTGGTTGCTAGGTTTCTGTGTTTTAATGCATTCGGAAAGTTTTTATTAATGACTAATGGTGTGTGGGGGATTTCCCCCCTCTCTTTTTTTCGTAATTTTGTATGCATTTGAGGAAACAGCGGTATGGGGGTGGGGATATGTTCTGTATGTCACAGAACACTAAAGAATATCACCAAATATATATGGTTTTTATCTAATCTCTCATAGAAAGAGTATTAGATTTCCGTAATTTTGGAACAACGAATGAATCATTGTCATATTCTTTCTTGTATGGTCATTTGTAATTCCTATTAAAGAAAATTTTAGAAACAAAAATTATTAAGAAAATATTGTATGGCTATTATAAATCTAGTTTTTATTATCCTTATTTTTAAAAGTCGTTAACTTTTTTAAAAAATTCTAAAGCAGTTTTAAGCGAAAAACATTGTATAATATTTATATGCAGAAGTTGTTTTATTAAATGCTCCTTGAGATTGTAAAGAGAGACCATATATTTTTTTATAATTTTTTATATATCTGTTGGTCATCTTTTTTAAAAACGGCAGAGAGACTTGTACGGAGAAAATTACTACTTTAAAACATAAACCCTATAACGCTATCTAGACGCTTAAATAATTGAACCGTTGGCGCTGAAAATAGATGGAAATTTAAGATCGATGGATATACTGTGTACTCAAGAGGCGCTAAAATGGAGCAATTTCTTTGTTCTTAAGGGGGACTTAAGGTAAGGGGGCTCTCATTCTATTCACACGTTTTAAAAATCTCCCCCACCGCTTCTCAACGACCTTCACTCAGTTGTTGCCCCATTGTTTGAACTTTTAATTTGCCCGCCAACATCGGACGGTGGCGCAGCAGTTAGTCGTTAAAAAACCTCTGTGACTCAGCTAAAACAACCACCAAATCTCCCTTTTTTGATTACCTATTTTAATCCTTTTGAATTTTGCCACGTTAAACGATGTCTTTCATTTTTGTGCCTTTTGGAGACCTTTTTTCCCCTCTCTCTTTCGCCAAGGAATTGTTTGAGCTGCTGAAACGAACTCTTTCGAGGATCATAATTAAAATTCTGTCAATCAAGTTAAGAGTTGATGCATAGTACATTCATGAGAGTACATGGGTGCCTAATTGCTGTTTGGTTTAATAGTTTGAAAGTACAGATTGTGACATCTGTTTTATATGCATGAAATTCTGTTTAAAAAAATTGAACTTATTCAGCCGAGAAGATTTTAAAATGAAATACTAATAATATAATTACTACGTTTTGACCAACGGTAAAATATTTATTTAATGTTTTTATTAAGTTTAATATGTGTGGAGTTTTAATGGAAAATTTTTAAGACAGATTTATTTATTTATTGCATTAAGAATTTTTATATGAGATTACGTTTTCCTTTATGTAGCTTTTTACTTTTAACACTTTTAAAGATAGAAGATGTGAAATGTTTTCCTTTATTTTATTAGTTTACCATTCTAATTATTATAATTACATTTTATTATTATATTTTCATTTTTTATTTTGTTTTATAAAAATTATGCAGTATTTCAGGCTATGTATCTTTCACTGCGTATCCTCTTCCGTGTGTTAAATGTATTGGAAAGTTCTACGTTTCGGGTCAAAATTAAATAAATATAATAGCACACTACATAAATTACCTTGTCACACAGAAACTAACAAAAAACTAATGTAAAACTTAGATTTAAGTTGTTGTGAATTGATGCATATTGATGTTAACTATATAAATGTTTTAGTGATTATATCACCAAACTGATTTACGTTTGAAATTTCTCTTTCTTAAGAACTAGTTACAAAAATTAATTTTTGAGTCCTCTATTAGTTTCATTAAATATGTGTATGAGCAATTTAATATATATATATATATATATATATATATTCTTTTGCAGTTGTTTCGTAAAAATATAGTTCCAAAAAGTAATTCTATTTTAATTAGCTAAAATTACATGCCGAATAATAGATCTACTATTTTAACATTATCGTATCATTCTATAACTAGTATTACTAAACTTTATCACTTAAAATAAGGATTTGTGACATCAATCTCACTTTTCATATTGCCTCATTGCTAATACATGTTTAAGGTGACTCCGTTTGGAATTGTGATTTACAAAAAGCGTATAAAGGAATATTTTTTTAGATATTGAGTATCAGTTGAATTAGAATAGACGTACAAAATTGTTTTAAAAAATACTATTACAATAGAAATGATCTAAATGCAAATTTTTGGCAAAAAAACGAAGGAAAAATGAAATATTTTAAAAATTTTCTTCTTTTATGAAAAATGCTTCTATATTATAATATTTAGTCTATGTATAACAGAGACTTTCCTACAGAAATTAAACAAAAAGTTTTGAAAAATTCGCTCTATTTTCAGAGTCACGATCAATGGAAATAATAACGAGTGTTTCGTTAAAATTTGTTTGCTCTAATTTAATAAAATATGAGCAAATTCTCTTCTAAATTAAATATTTCAAAAACTTTAGTTCTACACCGGAGTCTAATATGTATAGACAAAATATTATTATTATAGAACCATTTTTCATAAAAGAAGAATATTTTAAAAATATGTCAATCTTTCTTCAGTTTTTTTTTTCCAAAAAATTGCAGTTAAATAATTTTTTCTTGTAATAATATTCTGAAAACAACTCTAAATTCACACTCTAATTGAAGTGACGCTAAATATTAAAAAGAATATCTATGTATATGATTTTTTTTAAAAATCACGGTTCTGAACTTAGTTATTCACCAAAAGCATTACTTTTAAATCAAATGATATTTAATTTACTTATCTTTTAGAGTGTTAGCAATTATAAATAGTGATTAAAAGATGTGTATGGGGGGGGGGGGTATAGTACGTGTTTTTACAATATTGACGACGAAAAAAGAAACGTTTTCTTAAATTTATTTTTAGTATTGCTTTAATTATATTGTTTCAAACTGAAGTGCTTAAATATTTATTTACGAAAATACAAAGCAATTGTTTACGATTTCTTTCTGACCTGACATGGTTCTTCTACTGCCACAGTCACATCTCCAAAGTAGGACAAAATGTGATCCTGTGCTAATGAGAGCGGCGATCTTCGGCCACCACGTTTCAATTGCTGGGGAATATTGTAAAGCGTCATTTCGGTAAGACACGTGCGTGTTGTTTCGAGTAGAGGTTGCGTGATAGCGTTTCCTAGGGACCCCGAGGGTCGGGATTTTTATTCAAAGTATAAAATAACAATAAACACGTAAGGGGGGGGGGAGGGAAACAAACGAAAATATTCCTTTCCCTTCTCCCCATCGCTTTTTTGTTGATAAAAATTAATGTAATGAGTTTGAGTATTTTTCTCAGAAATTTTACGGAAAATATATTCTGCCCTCCTCCCCCCCTTTTTCCTTTGCTCTTTTACAAATATTTGTTTCCGTACGATGCTATAAATGGAGAAAGTCATCAATGACTGAAACATCTTTTTGTTATTTTGATATTTACATAGATGTTGTTTTCTGTGCTTGTCTCTTTTTATCGTATTTTCCATTTTCTGGTTTTTCTCTTCCTATTTCACTGAATCTTTGCAGTACAATTTAATATTTAAGCTTGGCAAAAAGCAAGCATTTTTAAAGAATAGTCAATTTGGAATGTTCCTTATTTCTACTGTTTTGATTATTCAAATCTAACCAGCACTCCTCCCTCAATGTTTATGCTACTGAAAATTGGGTGCGGCTTTGAATTGAAGGCGAAAAAATTCTTAGGATGGGGAAGTTGAACGATACTCTGGCGGTTAGAGCAATTACAGGTTCTTGTATGTATTTAAAAGTTTTTAATACTGGTAAAATAAAGGAACTATTCACTTCTTATTATATCTCGTTTGATTTTTTTTTCAATTTCGTAAATATCGAATATCGATGTATTTTACACTATTTTTTTTTCACACGAACGTGTTGAGAATTTGAGATGCAGCTTAGAATCGATGGCGGCTTAGATTTGAATTAATACGGTGATTATATAAAAATGGCCCTGCAGATTTGTTTTGGTGGCGTGGCTATAGCGGACGTGGTTGGAGCGGATACCTAACATTTCGTGGTCTGAGCGGACACTTTGAAACTCATCGTGGTTTGAGCGAACACACTTCCCCCCACTTTAGAATAGATTTTCAATTACCGAATTACAAGGATAAATACGTTTTTGCTAATCAAATTTAATTATTTGTATTAAATTGTTAAGATATTACAGTACGAATACATTTTAAAAACATAGCAAAATGTAATAAAAATAAAAATTTTCATAGAAATATTTAAAAATTAATAGTAAGCAACAGTATAATGATGGGTATGAACAAATTTCAGGGATTTTGTATTGTAGAGTCAAATAAATATTAGAGCAGGTGCAATTACCATAAAATTAATTAGTTTCTTTAATGTAAATAAATATAAATACTATATATAGAATTAAAATATATAAAACAGATACAAAAGTAAATAAAAGAAAAATAAATACAAGTAAATAAATAATAACCTTTCTTATAAAGGCATAAAGGTCATTTACCATTAGATTTAGTCCAACCTAGTTACAAAATTTAAAGATTTTTGACATTTTTTAAAATTGTTTGATGTTTCGAATTCTTTTAGGCTGTTTTCAATTCTATCATAATATTACATATGCTTTTTTCCTTTTTATTCCAGGGTTGCCAATTCTTTGGATTTCAAATTAAAAGACACTTTTTGTTTTTCTTCTTTTAGTGTTTTGAAAACATCCTAAAAGAATTCGAAACATCAAACAATTTAGAAAAATGTCTAGTTTGTATCAAGGTTGGACTAAATCCAATGATAAATGATATTTATGCCTTTTTAATAGTGATTAGTTGGTATTTAGTTACTTGTATTTATTTTTATTTACTTTTGTATCTGTTTTGTATATTTTACGTCTAGTATTTATATATTTGCTTACATTAATGAAACTAATTAATTTTATGGTAATTGCATCTATTCAAATATTTATTTGACTCTACCGTACAGTTTTCCATAATTTTTCTCTGAAAGTTTTTATTTTTATTACATTTCGCTATGTTTTTAAAATGTATTCGCCCCATAATATCTTAATAATTAAATTTGATTGGCAAAAACGTATTTATCATTGTAATTCGATAATCGAATCAGTTCTAAGGTGGGGGAAAATGTGTCTGCTCAAACCACGATGAGTTTTAAAAAAAATCCACTCAGACCACGAAATGTTATGTGTCCGCTCCAACCACGTCCGCTGTAGCCACGCACTCAACCTTTGTTTTATCTAATAATCATTTATTTTTTTATTCTCGCTTTCTTTATCAGTATTATTGAGTAACAGAATCAAAATTTTGTAATTCTAATCAAGCGTTGTCGTGTAGAATGATAACAAATACACATATTAAACATATTTAAATTTAATATTTCATGCTGAAATCTTATAATAATGGTGATTGCTTTGAGAGTTCAAACTCTCTCTCTTTCAACTTTAACCATAACCTTAATTAATAAATATAAATCAAAATAAATTCACTTGCTGCATAATTTAATAGAACAAAATTATGAAGCCGGAATAAATAATATTATAACTATCAATAATACTTACAGTAATAATTTATAATAAGCATTATATATAAAATTATATTTTTTTTGTCGATCATTAATCTTTGGACTCAAATCTAGATTTATTTGTCTTGTGCTCTGAATGAAACTTTAGCAAAAATTTCAAGAAAGTTTTGAAAGGATACTTTTATCATTCAAAAGATTAACCACTTGCGCTAGAAAGACGTGCCACGCACGTCGAAATGCTTTTGTCACAGAATCGCCCACGACGTGGTATGTACGTCATCATGCGATTGTTACACAAACAGAAACGACCGCGTCAGTGAATTTTTTGCCAGCGCAAGTGATTCCATTGTTTAATTTTAAAAAAAATTTCCTTAAGAATTTAAGGAATTATTCCATATTTAGCATTTTAAAATTTTAGTGGCAAGCCATTAAAGCTTCATAGATATTGAATGTTTCTATTACTATAAAACAAATTAATACATTCAAACTTCATTGATTTTACATCCGATTCAACGCATTTCTAGTATTTGCAATAGTTCTTGCACATAAAGTATAACTGTGTAACATAGTTCATTTTTTATAAAGCATTGTAAAGTGCTTCATTGCTGATAAATTATCATATATACAGTGTTCCCACTAAAGTCCGTTGTCACTGCAATAATTTATGAATGGCAGGAGCTCTAGTCATTAAAGTGGGGTCTAGATGTAATGAAGTTGCCATGCGCTGCACAAAAAACTGCTTACAGTGATTTTTGGCGGATAATTTTGGAATTAGCGCTAACTCAAAAACATTACGAGATACATGAAAAAAGTCAATTTTAATGTTATGGAGCGTCATTGATAAATTTCAAAAGAACATCTTGCGCACAAAAGTGATAAAAATAAAAAGCATCAAACACACTTGTGCTTGATGGCGATGAACAAAACTGCACTTTTCGGAAATGATGCTCATCTGTCTGTCATACTCAAAATTGTGTCTTTCGGCAACAATAAACATTAGGACACATGTTTTTCATTTCCCGCTGTACTTTCTTCAACATGGCACGTGACACACTGGCACAAGCATCTGTAATACGAGTTTGAAGTTCTTGCAGTGTTGATGGAAGAGTTGCATACATTCTTCGTTTGATGGATCCTCACAGAAGAAAGTAAAATGGGTTCAGGTCAGGTGATCGTGAAGGCCATTCAGCAGAATTACCGTATCCAATGTCTTGTTGCTGAAATGTGTCTCAAATGTACTGTGTGACATGTGATACCTTGTGCGTTGGGTTGCCGTCGAATTGGAATCATACTTTCCGGAGGTCACTCAAGGACATGTCCTCTAAAAGAGAAGATAGTATGTCCTTCAGTGATGACAATTGTTGGAATTATCTTAGTTATCTCGTAAAATACTGGGCCAATCTATCTCTTTTTGAATATTCCTCATCCAACCTTTATCGACCTGCAAACTTGATATCGAACTTCGAGAACATTCTTGGATTATTCAATGACCAGAAGTGAATGATCTGCTTATTGTGCATAGTATTACAAGTAAAGCATGCCTCATTTCATCCTGATGATATGTTGCGGATCAGAGATGCTCACGAGTGTGACATCCTGTTTTCCTTCGCTTTATGTCGCGTTCCAATTTTAGGATTTTTATTTTTTCCAAATACATATAAATTTTATGTCTTTCATTTTTAGCATTAATTTACGGAAGATGTCTTTTTTAAACAAATCATTAATGCTGAACAACTTTGTAATTGACTTTTTTTTATGTATCCCGTTCTGTTTTTGAGATAAGAACGCTAACTCCATATTTATCTTTCAGGGGGCGCTGTAAGCAGTTTTTTCGTATAGCGCAGAGTAACTTTACTGTACCTGGATCTCACCTTTACGACTGTAGCTCTTGTCGTTCGTAAATTATTGGGGTGACAACAGACTTTATCTGGCATACTGTATACATATTTATAGACATATTTTTTATAATTATTTAATGTACAGGTGTTTATATATGAATATACACATATATTTACAAGAAAAATAAGTTGTCAAATTCTTTGAAATGAGAAATTAGTAGACTATTTATACATCTATGCAATATATACTTATTTAAAAATAAAAGTGGCATCCATCACAGAGATAATTTCTTACGCAGCTGCCTTTAAATCTTTGGTACCCTTACTTGCTATTTTTTCATTCCTCCACCCTCCACATCCCCTTTTATGTGCAATGTTGATAACTCATTTTTCTAGTAAAAAGTATCATTTGAATTAATTCATTGCAGTTATATTTTTTACAAAAATGGATTTACAATTAGATTTTTTTAATAAAATATACATATAATTTAATTTACAAATATTACATACGAAATAATATTCATGGATTTTTTTCTCGGCATTGAATCACGTAAAGGAGTTATCATAACGCATTTTGATATTGAATTAAAACTGAAATATATATAAATATTATGTGTATTATTATATGTTATATATCATTACTTTATACTAATTTATCTTTTATTAATATAAAGTAAAATCTTTTATAAATATATTTGAAATTTTAATATATATTTTGATATAAGAATACTGGTGCATGGTGGTGTTAAGAAGAATAGGACAACCAATATAATATTAATGAATGTAATTAGAAAAAATTAGAACCACTGATAAAAAATTTATGTGTGCTTCTATTGCATAAATCTGTCAACCTAGAATTAAGTAACTTGTACCTATGAAAGAACGGCAATGTTTTATTATTTAGAGAATTACATTAATAGTTATATAAAATCATGGATCAAATTTATAATATAAAGAATTCAAAAACCAGAATGTCCATTTTTGCTCTTTGCTGTCAAAATAATAAAAGTCAATCTCAGATTACTATCACATGGAATATGATATAATAAATATATCATCGTATTATTATTATATTAATAAAAATTAATGTATGTTGAAAATATAGCTTTATTCTTAGCTTATTTTAACTTTCTGAAGTATTATAAATGTAGTAAATAAACATTCACAGTGAAATCTATTTATACTCAGTGTTTAACGTTTATCCCATTTGGGGAGATAAACTTTCTACCTATTACTAATGTTTAGAAACTGTTGTTCATTATATGTACTGCATATTCCTTGTCATTGATCATGATTAGGAAATAAAGTACAACAAAATTTTAACAAATGCTGTATATGAACAATAAATTTAAAAAAATAATAATAAACAAGGGATTTTGTCAAAGTCAGACGAATCATGTTATTTTATAATCAAATTTGCTTATCCGAAACTGAAGTGGAGGGGAAATAACAAATTTTCTTACCTTGTTTTTAAGGTGCAACTTTTCCTTATATAGCTCAATAAAAATATGGCAGGGATATTTAATATTTCATCTTAACTTTTTTTTCTATAAAAAGATGAGATTTGAAGATAACAATGTATGAGATTTATCGCTTTTTGATTTATTTACTTTTTAATAGATTAAATTTTTCACCTTCGTTCTATAGGTTCACGAACACTCAGCTGGGGCTTATAAGATTTTGTATAGCTTACAAGATCAGCTGCTCCTTAACTAAGATAATCATATTTCAGTTATTTATCTTTGTAGTTTCACTACTTTTCTTTGAAAGTCTTAACCTCAATTTGTAAAATAAAATTTCAAGTTTTCTGTTTAACACTACTTTAACGGCATTCGTGGGATATTGTTTAACTGTTCTTTTGTTATACTTTTATGAAAATCAATTTTAAAACATTACCAAAAGAGCATGCCTTATATATTTATAAAAATCAATTTTAAAACATCGTCAAAAGAAACATATATAACTCAAAAAATTATCAAATGTAATTATTAGTGCAATTTTTTGATGCATTGTAAAATGTACAGAATCATTAAATTAAATTAGTATATTAGTTCGCTTTTATGCTTCTTTTTCATGTGGGAACATAGGAAAAGATAAATCAGAATTACATTCGGATTCCGAAAACATTTATTCTTTAAATTCTATATTGTTTAGTGTAGGGGAACATATTTTATTAGTATTATTAAAGTAATAACTCGAGTTCCCTTCGTCTTTCCCGACTTTTGTTTCAACTTTCACTTTGTTCTGAATCCCTCATTTTCTGAGATATTTAATACTTCTTCGTTCAGATACTGCCAGAAATACTAAACCTACCAAGTTGTCATCTAATGATGGCTCTACAAACTCATTATGGTGTAATTATAATTGGAAATTGAAACTTCATACATTTAAACAAAATCATGCATTTATTTTAGAAACCTCGAGCAGCATTGTATCAGCTTACAACGGCATTATTAAGGAGTACTTTATTTCGGTATGGAATATTCTAAGAATTGTATAATAAGAGACATGTAGTTTTCTTCTTTTGCTTCAAATAAAATTAATTGTCTTTGAAACAATTCAAAACTAATTGTTCAACATTTCAGAGAAATACAATCTCTTCTTCGCAGATTTTGGTTTTTAGTTGAACAGATAAAACTGAGAGTAACACTAAATTTTTTTAAAATATGTGTAACTAAACTTGAATAAACTAAAGTAATTGAAAGTATTTTTATTGAACCATTATTACTAAAAATGTATCAAAACATTTTTAATAATTTTAATATGGGTTTAGTAAATAATTCAGTATAAATTGTTGTGTTTGATTTAATGTTCATTTCGTAAATGTACCTAATTGTAACAAATTTATACGGAACTTGTTTGAAAATGTTTTACTGTTATGAATTTTTTCTAAAAATACGATAAAAATTTTAAAAAATAAGACAGTTCTGATTTTTTTTTATTTTTAAATTTGGTATTTTTTTTTTAAATTGAATATTTTTTATGTTTTTTGCTAGTAAGAATATGGGGGGCGGGAGAAAAAAATAACTTTTGTTCTTTTTTATCTTTAAAAATTTAATTTGCTCATTGTGTAATCAACTGATTCAGTGTTGTAAAATATATTTCCTTTGCTTGCAAATAGAGTTATATTTGGCTTTATACAATATTGCTATCATTTTTTTTGAAGAAAGCTTTTTTTAAAAGGGTTTTTTGTTTCTTTAATAAAGACCAATTGGCAGAATTATATTGTTTATTAGAATTCCTTTCATTTTTATGAAATAACATTTGTTCAGTCCTCACGCAATGCACGTTAAAGTGAAAACGGAGTTGAAAATGGTTTCATTCGTTTTTAGGATTTAATAACTTTTTTTACGATCCTGAATCCTCTTTCTTTTTTATGTTTCGTTGTATTACTGCGATCACGATACTCAAGTAAGCGAATACGTTTGTTAATGAAATTTAAGTGTAATTAAAAGCAAACAAAGTTCCCTTTGTTCTTGTCTTGTACCACTTTATTACTTTTTTGTGTGCATTTGAAAGAGAAATATAATGACGCTAGTGCACTCGTTAAAGATCCTTATTGAATGCTGAGTTTATAAATAAGAATTTAAAATATTATAGAGGTTATTTTTCGGTTAAAATATTATATACAGTTGACAAACTGCCTTGTGATCTTGACTCACAATGTCAAAAATAAATGCAACCGTATCTTAACTGAAAGTACTTTTTTGGAATGGTGCGAGAAATTAAATAATGGAGAAGAAGGTAAATGACTGAAATTTGTTGATAATAAAATAATTCTTTATATAGATTTCTTTAGGCATTAATTGAACAAAGGATAGCAATTGAAAAGTACATTATAATTATTGCATCATTAAAAGGCAGGCTTTTATTGACGTAGTTGTTTTTCATTGGTTTTTTGAGAACGAAATGATAATGTTTGAGTGTGATTGAAAGATAAGATAATAAAGAATACATGATTAATCGGAATTCAGCTGCATAATGATTCAGAGGCATCAATATATTATTGTGAACATGTGCCGAGGTTATTTACACCAAAAGTTTCTAAATATCAGTACTCTGGAAGTAGTGAAGGTTGCTTCTGCTTCGTTTCTAAAGCATTGCTTGATCTTAAAAGAGGCATTTTGTTGAGGAAATGCCATGAGAATATGCAAGATGAAACAGAATTTCACTTATAAAACTGTTGATTTTGTATATTTATTTGGTATAAATATTGATTTATTATATTTTATATGGTCTTATGTAGTTTGGCGTTACCCTGATACAATAAGACACAGTCCAATTCACAGGTGCTGGTTGCAGGTGACTGCCTTTGTTGGGAACTGTGATTTTGAATATATGTATAAATTAATATTTTTTTGGATATTTAGCGTCAGTTGATTTAGAATATGCATATAAAATTGTTTTTAAAATATTATTACAAGAAAAAAAATTAATGCTATTTTTTTGCAAAAAATAAAGAACAAATTATGCATTTTCAAAACAATGTTTTATGAAGAATGCTTGTGTAATAATCATGTTTTAACTATATATGCTAAAACTTCCATACCAGGCCTGAACTAGGATTTTTTTTTTTTTAAATTACATTATTATTCAGAGTTACAATCCATTGAAATATAATAAGGATTAATTGGTTGAAAGTCCATATTTTCTCTGATATAATAAAACATGAACCTGCTAAATCAGGGGTGGGCAGACTTTTCCAGGGTACGGGCCACTTTTAATTTTTTCGAAATGTCGCGGTCCACCTAGTATCAGTGGTACACACAAAGGAGGGGGCGGATCCGGACCCTAGCTCATGATTTTTTTTCCGACCGATTATAATCCAATTTATGTAGAACATAAAATTTAATTAAGTTTTTGTTATTAATGCTAATTATCTATTCAATAATTTATTTCTTACTGTTCTTTGTTTGCGACAATCTACAAAAATATATACATGCTTGGCAGCGTATTCGGGTAGGATATGAAAATGGTAGAAATTCGACCCTGGACCACCGCGCCGCGCCCCCTTTGAAAAATTCACTGCTCAGAATCGAAGGTGTGGTGAAGTGAGGAAAAAGTCAACAATATTTACTATAACTTAATAATAAATACGGAATATATGTACTTACCTACGTAAAAAAAATGAAAAAATCACTTTTTTGAAACCGCGTTTAAAGCAAAACGCAAATCACAAACAAAATAATAATAACCATAAATATAATAATATCTAATGATGCATTTATTATCAAACAATTCAAAATACATTAAAAAATAAAACATTTTTATTTTAAGTTAGTTCTCTAAAAAATAGTCAGTAGAAGACTTATTCTGCGTACTGTCAGCCAATCTTGGATTACTAACGGTTAATCTTCAGGCGGTCACTCCATATTGTCTTTGCGGTCCACCGGTCGATCGCGATCGACGTAATGCCCACCCTGGTTCTAAATTATATATTTCAACGTAGCTTCATATTTTCGACTGTGACTCACTGACTTGAGATTTTTATTGTGATGAAATTGGTCCAGGTTTTATTTTTATGGAAGACACAGTGCAGATTCACACAAGACCTCTGCTGTTGAGGAGCTTGTAGAAAATGAGGATACCTACAGAAAATATTGGCCAGTAGTGCTCCCCTGATTTAAATTCCATTAAAATATGTGAGATGCTGTGGGGAGACGCCTGGCTGCAATATCGTATTCTCCGGAAAAAATAACACACAACCTTAAACAGATGCCTCCTTGAAGTGAGGCAACTCCCACTTCAAAAACTGCGAGATAATTTGGTATTGAATATGAAAAGTTGGTTTCACCTAATATTACGGTTAGGGAAGGTCCTATCCCTTATTAAGGGACTTTACTTTGTTGTTCTTCCTCAAGGCCAGGTGTTTTTTTACTGACGTCATTCTATCAGTAAAACCTTTTTCTGCTGTGCTCCATAATTTATTCTGATAATTACTACCTTAAAATAACAAGGTAGATGAAGAAAATATAAATAAATTTGAATGAATAAAAGTACATCATTAATAAACTTTATTGAAAAAAATACTGATTTTTAAAATGGGAAACATCCGATGTAGGGTCTCACTGTCAAAATATTTAAATATCGTTTTTGTAGACCATTCACAAACTAATTGTGTCAATAGATTTTTAAAGTTTTTTTTTCTTTGTAAAATTCTGAGTTCATATTAATGCAGTGCTTCTCAAACTTTCAGTATTTGTGACCCAATTTTCTATCATAATTTTCATCACCCCCCCCCTCCTCCTTATACAATAAAATTGTATTGAATGCAATAATAATGTAATTCGATACTAAAGGTACAATACGACTTTAATTATAAACCGTGTAGTGAGTGAGTGAGTGAATATTAACGTCCCACTGTTCAGCTACACGAGGGCTTTTGGGGACGGTCCGCGTAATTTTGAACCATGGTCAAGTGACGTGGACGACACCTGAGCTGGCCCCCCCCCATAAAGCGTGTAGTAACAGGTATTGATGGGTGAAGGAATGCAGATGAGCTTGGGTATGTTATTCCTCTTTCAACGAGAACTCGTTGGAAGTTGTGTGTTTAGTTCTATTTGTCAGAGAAATAATTTGTCTATATTTTTAAGTTCAGATTAGTGGTCTTTTATCTTGTTGTATCTGACTACGAAAGAATCTGATGATGGATTTAATGAGCTGCCTTAGAACTATAAAACCAGCTAGGGAAATAATATAGTAGCGGATTGAGTGGAATAATGATGTTTAGTTATTTCACCTTCTGAAATGGATGTAAACTTATCTCATTCATAATATATTTAATCATGGCGTAATAATTAACACAATAACCGCACCAATTATCAAGATAAATATTAAATTTTGAATATGACAATCCCATGGAAGTCAGTGTTGATTATTAAACTTGCTCTTCGTTCACGATTGATAAATTTATTATCAAATACATTGTACAGTACTGAAAAATTTGTAAGAATATTATATTAGTGTTAATGTGTATTTTCTTATTTATTATGTCAGAATGTATCTTGTTATGCTTACTTTCAGAAAATTAATAATTTTTTTAAATAATCATGTATTTTTTTATTCGCGTCCTTCTTGTAGGGTTATCACGCCCCCCTCGGAGGGCGCGCCTCACAGTTTGAGAAACGCTGTATTAATGGTTTGTGTTGATTTCAAATAAAAGTTTGCTAAATTCACTTACTCTCATAGAAAATAAATTGTTATAATCTACTAAGATAAAATGAAACTGATTCAAATTTATTTATATTATAAAAAATACATCGAGCCATTGAAACGGAAAAATAAATAAACATGCATAAACTTCCGTAAAAAATATTATGCATGGCTTTTATTCTTAATTAGATCTTTTGCATCTTCAGTTATGTGTTCAATAATTGTATGTATAAAACAGGAGAGGGATTGTTATAAAAATAAATTATTAAGATTCACACAGAAGGAAATATTTATGCATTGTTTGTTTTACTTTTCACTATGTCTTTGTTCCTTTTAACATGATTCTTCAATCAATTAGATTTTTCCCAATAATTATATTTTAATTACCCACATTCCATGATCATTTCAGATGCTGTTTGTTGATTAAATACTGATTATTATTTCCGTAATTAACATAGTTGATTAATTTGAATAAATGTTAATTGAGAATTGTATCTGTTGCTAGAAACAAAAAATAAAAAAAACCATGAGCTCTGTAGACAAAATCTCTCTTCAATGTTTTTCGACTTTTTTTATGACTACAGTGATATGCTTTCAAACAAAACAAAACAAATACAGCTTTTTACTTTCATTTTAAATGAAAAAGATCTTTTATATCCCCCTAACGTAAATTTGTAACTTAGCGTGCTAATACGTAGGGCGTTGCCCCTTAGAAAGCTTACACATTCATATATTTTCCTTTTTTTAATCACACAAAGAACTAAAATAAAAAGAAACTGTATACATTACACATTATTGTTCTTTTCCCAGTCGAAAATCGATTTACAAAGTATCTCATTATCCGACGCGCATTGATTTTTTATTCTATTTTTTCCCCATGTACTCCCCCGCATATAAGTACACAGATATTTCGTGATACGTATATTGCATCTGAATCTTAATCGTATGCATATGCGTGTGGTGTTTGAAAGCCACCAAAAACTCACATCTACCAACTCAATTTTAGATTAACTGCTTTCTGTAATTGCCCGATTTTGGAGTTGTTTAAAGCCTTGTTACGTGCTCTCTTCTTTTTTAGTTTGTTTCATGGGCGTTCTGTTGACTCAAATGTTTGCTACTGTATTATCTCATGTTATTATTTTTCTGGACTTCTGATTGAAGAGCATTTTGAAAGCTATCATCTATCTATTTACCTTCGTAGAGATTGTCTTTACATTTTTTCCTTCGTTGTGTATTTAGTAGATCTCAAAGATCATGAGCAAATAAAATAAGTATATTGAAAAAATCTTTAGTTGTAATGATCATTAGTCTTTGTTTCAATAATACACAATTTCATTTTCATCCGTAGGAATATTTTTAAATTTCTATGTAGAATTTTGAAATTTAATGCACCAGTTGAAATGGTTTAATGTTTGGATATTTCTTTAAGTCATAAAAGGTAGGAAATTTCAGTAATTTTTACAATTTTTAAGAAGTAATAGAAAATCTTAACTCACTTAAAAAGAAGAATTCATTTGACAATTATTTTTTACAAACAAAATTTTTTATGCACAAGAGTGACTACGGGTCTCTGAGAAAATATGTCCCACGTTAAATATTCTGTATACAAAATTTTTAAGTTTGCAATATGAATTGCATGTCCAAATCATTGCTGAAAAGAGAACATCATACAAATACTTAAGATTTTTTTTAAAGATAAAATAATGATAATAGTTTCAGTTTTAACGAAAAAAATCTCTTATATAGTTAAAACAGCAAAAATAATACGAATACATTTCAAACAATTACAGAAAGAAAAAAATTAGCATAGTAATAAATTACTGTGGAAGGTGTGTGTATGATTTTTTATTTCACAGTTACCAAGTAACCTAAGTTCTTAATAAAACAACGCTCTGGCTCTTTCTGGGGAAAATTATTTTTTATTTGAAAACGGCATGATATATCAATGACTATCAGTTGTTTTAACTCTGTTTCAAAGAAAACAGTTCTATCCAAACTCCAGATGTACGTGCCGACATTGGAAGATATAAATGAAGGAAGAATAAACTTACCCATTATCTTACTCCATAATTTCTGAGCTGTTTAAATCTTTCTAACAGTGGATGATATTTAGTAAAAAATGCTATGTAATCCATTTTTCATAAAATAATAGCAAATGATAATAAAGAAAAAGGGGGAAAATGATGTTAAATCAGCACCATTATGAAATGCGCTGGAGCTCGTTTTCTCTGTATTATTAGGCTCCATTCATCAAAAATAATTTTGTTTAACAGTTTGAATGTTAGGAGCATTGGAACTGATGTAGTCATATTAAGTAAAATGGCATAAGTCAATGAAATAGTCCAATCAGAAATAATTACGATTACCGCGCGCTTAGCTCAGACCGAACGGTTTGATAAAAAATTGTTAGCAAAAAAAGAAACCTAGTCCTTGAAAAGTTCAGATTTTAGAGCGAGTGTTTCATTGTTGAAGTTCCACTCTTTGATTTAGATTGATTAGCTAATTAAAATATTTATAGCATAAAAACCAAGTGTTCCTTGAAGCTAAGAACATTCAATATTCAAATTGATTCTGCTTCGTATGTATTTTCATTACCTATACAATCTCAGAAATTGTTATATAAGTTTGCATTTGGGTCTATAGAATAAATTAATTTGTTTCGTCCTATAAATATAAAAAATAGCACCCTTCAGATGCATAAATTTAAAAATATACCTTTCCATTTACTGCTAATTAATTGGAAATCGATTTTAGAATTCTGTGTTAATTAATTGAAATTCAGTTTCCGAATATCTTTTAATTGATGGAAAATCAATTTTGGATTCTTCATTAATTAATGGAAAATGAATTCCCTAAAGTTTCATATAGTTGTACCTTTTTAATCTTAAACATTTTTAGTTATTTCATGCTCTTATATTGGTAAATGTAAAGCAAAATATAAGAACACCCCTATCGCTGTTTTATCGATGGAACTGTTTAATGCATTTTCTTTTAAATTAAAATACTAATTGTTCTTATATAAATGTAAAAAGGATTCACAAACATCACAGTGCCTGATTCCAGAAGGATTTACAGTCAAAAACATCAATGCAACAATAAAATGTAAAATCTGATTCAAATTTTCAAGCAAATCCTGGTTCTTAAACTTTTTTAAAATGCATACATCTTTGAGGATAAATGTGTTGGATTCACAAATTAATTGGACAATTTTAAATTATTCATATCACAACATTAAATTAAACGAAACACAGTTATATTAAAACCGCGCATTATAAAGCAACACGTGGGCTTTTGGCGACGGATCTTTAATTTTGAACCTGGGTCAAGCAAAGAGACCCGACACATGAGTTGACAACCTGCTTTTCTATGCTACCACATCACTCAACGGGAGGACTTTAAGCTCGACAGATTTGATGTGCATCAGCGCCATTTATACCACAGGACTGGAAACCGCGCCATGACGTTCACGAGCTCTTGGCCATAACCTCTAGGCTACCAAATTAAATTAAATTGTAAGGTCTTGGAACACTGATTAATAATTTGTATTAAGAAATTAATGCATGAATGAAATTCATTTTGTCGAATATATTTTAATATGTAATATACACACGTATACATACATGACTTGATTCACTTTCAACAATATTTTGCGAATAGCTGTTGATTTTGCACTTAGCGAAAAATGATGTTCCAAAAGCTTTCCTCTCTTTGAGTAAAGTATTCGAAGTACACACAATGTATTTCCCTTAATTTTTCTGCACCTCTTCAGAAGATTATTAATCTAAAGACTCCTTTTATTTTATTCTTTCATTCCTCCCCTTCCTCCCTCAGAAACCCTCAACACCTTTTATTCTTTTTCTTGAAAGTGATGAGAGATGAAAAAGCTATTCTTCGCGATTGATGGTGTAAAATCGCAAATTGCTTAATAATTACCTTTTTGCGCCTAGTTTTTTCCCCACTTCCATAACTTTTCTTTTCAGCTTTCTGTGAAACAAGTCAAACAGTAATAAGCACTTTGTGTATCATGGATTTCTTCCTGCAGTTAAGGGTTAAACTAAATAATTTAGCCGCACTTGGCATGCGCTTTTGATTACATAACAGTTCTGAAAATCCATTTAGAAAATAATGTTCTTTCCATTCCATTGCTTTAGCGATTGTTTTTATAAAAATTAAGCCTTTGAAAAGCAATGTATTAAGAGAAAAGGGTTCCGTTTGATGAAGATAATTTCTTTCATACTCTTTTATACACTCATTATACCTTAGGCTCAAGATTTATTATGAGCTCAAATACTTTCAATTTGTTTCGATCCAAGATTTATGGGGAAGAGTTTTCTTCTTACTGCATTCCACACACACAGTCGTTATTTCTTTCATACAACCAGAATAACTGTTGGCTGAACTATGTTTGATAAAAATTGATCGGTTATTTTGTCAAATAAAATATTTTTTTAAAATTTGCTCACATTTTTTCAACAATTATATTAAAAAAATACTATTTATATTCAAAGTAACACTACGGAGCCGACAGGATAATAAAACCGGAGCGATGGTTGATAATAAAAATAATCAATCTTATTTGATGAAGGGTTTTATAATGTATTTGAATTTTTTTCAATAGTTTGTATGAACGTATGAAACAAAACATTTGTAAACAAATTTTTTTTTACTGATTTAAATATTTCGAGCAAGTAATTAATCTTTCACAGCATACTTCAAAGGTAATAGGGCTTGTGATCTCCCAGACCAATGTGATTTCTTTATAAACACAAATTTCAAACAAGAACTTTTTTCTTTGTATTTTGAATTGGGATATTTTTATTATTTTTTTATTTGTCTTCAAAGTAAAGCAACTGATTTGTGAAAGAAAAACTGAAAGTTGCTATTGAAACTTTTTAAAAATAATAAATATATATTTCTAATTTATATGCGAATATTTTCTAATCTTCAATCATATTGACATAGTTTTTATTTGTGTTCCTAATAATTTTTTTTATATATAATGCGATTAAATAGGTCGCTAATCACCAGGGGCGTAGCTAATCCTGAGTGGTTCCTGTATGAAAATTCTTTGGAGGGCCTTTTTCTGAAAAATAAAATTATCGCATTTATAAAACATTTGAAAGTGTCATATCACACATATTGGGGTCCCCACATCATTGATACAGCGCCCTGATAATCACCTTGGAAGATGGGCTTCATAATCATTTACAATTGATTAAAATAGAGGCGCTTTAAAAATTAAAATAAACGGTTGAAATATTAGAATGGTTAATTAATACGCTTACGAAGTAAAATATAAAATAAAAACATTGCGTAAAAGGATCCCAGAATATTTTTAAAAGGAAGTCCCTTCCACGTTCTGATAGATACATATATTTTGCTATTTCTCTGGGGAAGAAAACTTTTAATTAAAAAATTTTCAAAAATTTACTGGCAATAAAAGAAAAGTTTATAATATCGTATTCCTCTAAATTTGGGGATGAAATCTGGACTCTGATAGCTAAACTGCTAAAACCTGATTCTACTTCGATATAAAAGGAATATTATGTGTCTAATTATACTCGACATTACTGAAATTTAGGTAAAGAAAATCCTGCCTTGTTAGCCTAAAAGTAGCTTAATGTGGCCTTCACCTTTAAAAAATATCAAACCCATAATTGATCTACGAGAATGAAATGAAAATACATTATAACCGAAATTCCTAACCAGCATTCAAATAAAAAACACCGAAGAATCACATTTGTCTCTAATGCCACTGGTTCTGTTTTTCATCCATTTAAACACAAAAATCATAATAACGACAGCTCAAATAAAAGACGAGCGTTTATTGCATTGAATTTAACTTTCATTTGACCTTGACATCCAGCATTAAAACTTTTTGGCTTGATTTTACAGTTACCCTCCTACTTCAAGATTCGAGATAAATTTGTTGACCTACGTTGATTAGACCCTAACTCCTCATATGTAATTGCCGTGATGCTAAGCGATGATTGTTCTGAAAAGAATGTACCTTGATTATAAAATCAGTCCACTAAATTGTACACTGACACGCGATAGTCAAAACCGATAATTTAAAACTTGATTTATCGGATTTAAAGAGCAATTTTCTTCGTTTCAGAAAGGAAAGCGTAGATTTTAGATACTGGTTGTGTCCGTAGCTGAATTTACTATATTGCATTTCATAATTAATGGACGATTGGGTTTAATAAACTCCATAAATGACTTTCCAGAATCAGGTTTTGGTGCATACCTTTTTCATCTCAAATGTAGGTTTTTTGGTTAGCTGTATAAACATGTATTAATGTGATTGTACATTGTTTGTGTCAGTGTATTTTTTAATAATGTGTAATGAAATGCACGTATGGCGAAAATACATTAATAGAGATTAATTATTCTGTTTACAAACTATAGTGTAATGTTTCGTTTAGTGGCATATTAACTTTAAAAAAAGTCAACAAACTTCAAGATTACATTTTCATAAAAAAATAAGCAATTTCTGTGTTTAGTAAAAATATTTTTTTCTTCGAACTAATACGTAAATAAAATGTAGGTTGTGAATAATATTCTATTTAACTATATGTAAAATAACAAATTTGTTTTTTTTTCTTCGTATAATATTTGCTGCACACACACATTTTTGTGTGCTCTGTTAATTATCATTTACAAAAGAAATAAGAGTTTTTTTCAGAATCGTATAATTCCTTTGTTTGAAACTGTGTGTGACGTTATGTAGTAAATATTAATTAAACTGAGGGTATAGTGAGATTTTTTTTTTCATGTGGATGCCAGTACGAAATTTCTTATATTGCATGTTTAAACACCCAAATAATTTTTTTACAATTATTTTATGAAATGCTATTTTTCCTTTTTAAAATACAAATATATAGTGAATTGGCCGTATGATGGCTGATAATTGGGTCCAGAATCTGGCAATAATTTGTTTATTGTACTCAAATTTAGCGCGGGCTTTGCATTTTTTGAATGTAGTTTTTACGTAAGTTACCTTTTTCTCATAATTGATTTAGATTTCCTGTCCATTATTTCCAATAGGTTTTTGCTCAGCATTATTAACAGAAAGAGGGAAGGAGGGCTGGACACAAAACACGTTCAACCCCACTTTAATATAAATTATTTTATATGTAAGCTGTCCTAAGTCAGCAGTGTTTATAATAGTGTAGCATCCATACTTTTATATTTAACTCTATTATTTTAATTTTTTATATAACCTTTTTAAAATCTATTGTCTGGTTACCTTGCAATTTCAATTTTTTTTCAGTTTTGATTAATGTTTATTCACCTCTCTCTTGTAGAGAAATTGTGACTATTTTTGTCTGTTTTTCAATAAAATTAAAAATATGACGCAGTACATTATTTTTAAATTTTTTTTTACTTAGAATTTCGTGATTCTGCTATTTGTTTAGTAATTCTTTAGTGTTTTTTGTATTTACTATCCGAATGCATGTTACGAAGATTATATATATATATATCTATATATATAAAGGAGAAAAGCGACTCACTCACTGACTGACTGACTAATCACGATATCTCCGGAACTATTCAACCTACAGACTTGAAATTTGGTAGACATGTTCCTTTCATAGAGTAGACGTCAGCTAAGAACGGATTTTTTCCGAAATTCGAAACGCAAGGGGCGTTATAAATAATTGCTTCCATGTTTAAACTACTTGATGTACAATCTTGAAATTGGGTAAGCAGATTCCTTTCAGAGAGTAGAGATCCGCTACAAAATGAGTTTGGTGAAAATCGACCCCCAAGTGGCGTTGCAGGGGCTTAGGGGGCGTTATAGATAATTATTTCAATTTTTAAACTATTTGACGCACTGTCTTTAAATTTGATAAATAGATTCCTTTCGTAGAATAATGATCAGTTACAAAACAGGTTTTGTGAAAACAGACTTCTAAGTGGCGTTGTGGGGGATTAAGGGGCGTAATAGATAAATATATCCGTTTTTAAACTACTTGACCTACCTGCTTGAAAATTGGTAGGTAAGTTTCTTTCCTGGAGTAAAATATCCGCTACAAAATGGGATTTGGGAAAATTGACCCACAAGGGGTGTTGCGGGGGCGGAGGGTTTAAGGGGCGTTATAAAATCCGATTTTTAAGTTACTAGACGTACAGTCTTGAAATTTAGTAAGCAGATTCCTATTCATAGGGTAGAGATACGCTACAAAATGGGTTTCGTGGAAATTGCCCCCCAAGTGGCGTTGCGGGACTTAAGGGGCGTTATAGATAATTATTTCCATTTTTAAACTATTAGACGCAGTCTTTATATTTGATAAATAGATTTCTTTCATAGAGTAGAGATCAGCTATAAGAAAGTTTTGTGAAAACAGTCCTCTAAGTGACGTTGCGGGACTTAAGGGGCGTTACAGATAATTATTTCCATTTTTAAACTATTAGACGCACAGTCTCTATATATGATAAATAGATTTATTTAATAGAGTCAGCTATAAGAAGGTTTTGTGAAAACAGACTTCTAAGTGGCGTTGCGGGGTATAAGTGGAAAATAGATAAATATTTTCGTTTTTAAACTACTTGACCTAGCTGCTTGAAAATTGGTAGAAATGTTTCTTTCATGGAGTAAATATCCGCTACAAAACGGGTTTGGAGAAAATTGACCCCAAGGGGTGTTGCAGGGGGTTAAGGGCAGATATAAATAATGATTTCTATTTTTAAACCATTAGACTCACAGTCTTGAAATTTGGTAAGCAGATTCCTCTCATAGGACAGAAATACACTACAAAATATGTTTTGTGAAAATCGACCCCTAGGTGGCGTTGCGGGGGTTCAAGGGGCGTTTTTGATAATTTTTTGCATTTTTAATTAATTGGACGCACAGTCTTCAAATTTTGATAAGCAGATTCCTTTCATAGAGTGCAATTCCCCTACAAAATGGGTTTTGTGAAAACAGACCCAGAAGTGGCGTTGCGGGGGCTCAAGTGGCCTTATAGACAATTATCCCCATTTTTAAACTGTTAGACGTACAGTCTTGAAATTTGATAAGCAGATTCCTTTCGTAAAGTAGAGAACCGCTACAAAATGGGTTTTGCGAATATCAACTACCAAGTTTAATTTCGGGAGTTTAAGAGGCGTAATCGATAAATATTTCCATTTTTAAACTATTTGGTCATCCTGCTTGAAAATTGGTAGGCATGTTCCTTTCATGGAATAGAGTTCCTCTAACAAAGAGTGAAACGAAAATTGACCCCTAAGGATGTTTGCGAGGGGTCAAGAGGAGTTACAGAAAAAAATTAATGTTTTTAATTGTTAGACCCATATACTTGAAATTTGTTTAGCATGTTTCTTTTGTTGAATAGAGATCCACTAAGAATGTATTTTAAGCAAATCAAGTTCTTAAGGGGGGGGTGCAGGGGGTTACTGGGACGTATTGACAAAAAAATTACTTTTTTCGAGCTACAAGGACTATAATAATGAAATTTGGTTTGCATTTTTCTTTTGTTGAATTGAAATCCACTAAGAGCGGTAATTTTGGAAAACGGCTCTCAACGGGATTACGAGGATATTGATAGTAAAACTTTTGTTTTTTTCTGTTAGATTTAGACTTGAAATTTGGCTTGCATGTTCAATTTACGGAGTAGAGATCCACCGAAAATTGGTTTTGCGGGAATCCACTTGGTTTTTGGGTTACGAAAGAGCAAATATCATTCTATACTTCAATTTTAGAGATTTTTAGAAAAGGCAAATTAGATGAGTTCTGCCCTTTTTTTTGCGACAGTTAAAGGTATAAGTATATTTTTCAATACAATCGAATTCTTAATGCTAGGACTTAGATATCAATAATTTATACATATATATAAGCAGTAAAAATTTATAAAACATCATGAAATACCCAGCGAAGCGGGCGGGTAACAGCTAGTATATATATATATATAATCTTCGCTATAATCTATATATATATATATACCATAAAATCTGGCTTATTACTCGCACCTATACTTTTAAGCTGATTATTTTTAATTTTTAAGTATATTCGCCATATAACGCGCTCTGCCTTTTTTACGAGGAAATTTGAAATATTAGTATACATTTTTCTTACGTTTCGAAGTTATTTATTTAGAGTATATTATCCCAGACTTTTGAAAACATAGTGTACTTCTAGAACTACAACTCTTTTAGTTCATAAGGCAAATTGTTTCTTTTAAGTAAACAGTGTTTCGATGCATGTAGAAATATTTTTTTCTTTGCACATCTTTTTTGTGGTTTTTAAAGCTATCATTTCTATACCTGGCGTATAGCGCGCATCCTTAAGTGTTCAAAGTGCGCGCTATACGCCGAATTTTACGGTAAATAAAATTTAAAGCAGAAACTGTCATCTATAGTTTCGAAAATATTTAGATTAAATTAGTTGCATATAAGGGTTTTTTAGATGTTTGCTTTCGAAGTAAAAATATATAATATATATATACACATTCTTAACTTTGATAAATATTTAATAAAACATTTATCCTCGGTTGTTTATTTAATTAAAGCTTAGTTCAAATGATGACAACTGTATGGAGTTAGAGTAAAGAGTTGCTATGCCGTCTTCTACTATGTAACGCGGAAATTAGAAAGATATTATGTCGTATTTTTAAAAATATTTATAGTTCTGTTAAATTTCTTTTATTTACTTCGAACTAATTTTTAACTGACTATTTAAATTATACATTAATTATAGAAATTTTTATGGCTGAATTTATTTTCTATATATTATTATCGTCTGTTTTAATTTAATAATTCATACTGATTTCTTTTAATGATTCATACCGATTATTGATACATAATCTTTTGTTGTTTAAGTTATGTTGCATAAGTTGGCATCTTTTGTAATAATTCTAAATATATTTTTGTAGTAGGTGAAAAGAATTTTACTGCATGATCGACGATGTGTGAACTTAATAAGTAATTAATTTTTGTATATTTTCGAGATATTATCATTCATCTCCAGATCTTTTTTTCATTATTTTAGTGATTAGAAGAGTAAAAGGTGCCGTTGGAATAAATTTTGGCTGCTATACTCACCTTTTTATTAGCTCAGGTATGAGTTTTGTTTATTGATTTTTGATCGTAATCACAAGGGCTATGCTCACCTATGCTCTGTTGAGCATATGTTGTAGAAAACAAATCTATATCACAATATGTTATTTATTTCATTCTATCGTAAAAAAGTATTTTTGAATGTGAATTAAACAATTGAAAATAGAAAATAAATCTAAAATGACTTTAAGTAACAGAGGTATTATTTTTGTTTTCATACTTGAAGATTGAAGACATTTTTCTTTCTTAACGGCAGTAAATCTTAATTTGTATTTCTGTTACGTCTTATTTGATTTATAGTTTTTTTTTATCTTATACATTTTAAAAATCTTTCATCACATAAATATTCTGTTATTTTTTTATCAACCACTTTCCACATTCTATATTCTGAGTGTCTAAAAAGAAGTATTAACTAAAGTACGCGATTAAGATTCTGCAAGGTTAAATAAAGAAGCTAAGATAAGTATAGCTTGCCTACTTGATACCAAAAGTGAGGGTTTGATGGTAGTTGTTCGCTTTGTATGTAGTAAAACACATTCTATAGAGCCTTGTCAGATAAATGGAGTTATTTAAAAAGACCCTGAGCGAACACTTTCATTTATTTTACAGATGAAGGAAAATTTTCTAAAAATAATATTTTATGGAAGCCCATTATCTTTTTGTTCTGGGATATTTCACTGTAGACTTTCTCCATTTATACAATGTATTTAAATTGTTATAAAATTGTGAAAGCTTTAAAATTTGGTTGATATGAAACTAACATAATAAATTACATATAATGAAGTTTTTATCTTGCCTGTAACTCCATTGCAATTAAAATGGATTAGAACTGTTAGTAAAATTATTCTACGTAATATCAGAGAATCCCAATAGTAGTTGTAATCAAAGCTATAATATAAGTTTTAATAGAAGTTTTATTATTATTCTTGATCGAAAAATCAAAAATACTTTTGTACGTGAAGTGTTCTTAACCGAATTTTAATATATAAAATTATTTATCTTTAAATGAAACCCCTCCACGCAGCTAAGCTTGAAGGCAGCATTACTTTCTTCAAATTATCAGGGTTGTTTCCTAATGTCACTTCTCTAAAGACTATTTATAACTACAGAATCTTCATCTATCACTGTGTTAACATTCACTGACATTTTGTGATAGTATCCAGTAATCGTCTCTTAACCCTTTCATTACGGTTGTAGTTAAATAGTGATGTTTATATTCGCATATTAGACAATTCTTTCACAAACGAGATTCCCCTATTAAACAACGTCGTAAGGTATCCTTTGAGGTTAGTAAAGGAAAGCATTCGTGAGAATTCGCTACAATATAAATATCCTTTGTGTTGTTGTTTCTAATCCCAGATTGTCCAGCAGTGCTCGATAATCTTCATGAATCAAAAAAAATCTAGAAATTCTAAAAACAGAAGAGGATCTAGAAGGATCTCGTCCTTTTTAAAAGCCAAACAAGTCAAGATGGGAGCAGGAGAGACCAGCTCGCAATAACAAGTATTTTTTGTTTTAAATTAAATATATTGTCTATGTGCAAGAAACAAGTTTTCACACCGCTAACTAGGTATCGGTTTCATGATTGATAAAACAGAAAAATCATTTTTGCTAAGTCATCAATTTTGCATTTTTTTCTCTGCACTATTTCTACTATCGGTTCATTTAAAGCCGGGATGAGCATTAAGTCGATCGCGATCGACCGGTGGACCGCTAAGACATTTTGGGGTGACCGCCTTTACTAAGACACGCTTACTAAAAGAAACCTATTTATGGAACACTGATGCCAGTTAGATTTTAGAATCGTCTTATCACAATCGATGCGACTGTGTTTGCTTAAGCAAATGATTCAATACATGTCTAGACGACACATGTACCATCATTGGAAGCCTTAATATAATCACTGCCACTGTAGGGGAAAAAATTCCCAACTCGCCGACTGAAGGGGAGAAGAAATGTTGATGTTCAGCTCTTCCCGCGCTCTCACGGGATTGGGTTCTTGTGTTGATTTCATGTTTCACGGACTTGGTAGGGAACAAATTAAGTACATACATCGGTTTCAGATTCATCGATTCTCGTATCTTCTCTGCTCACTCCATTTAATACCTCCACGGTCTAGTAGTGGCTCATAGGTGTTCAAGCATTCAACTTGACAATCTTGTGTTACTTGAGTTATTGTACTAAAAATAGTATTGCCATATTCTAATAGAGGGGTACAATGTCGAAAACTAGTATTAAAAAGAGATAGCATGCAATTTTAATACAGAATGGCCACACCTACGTCACTGGGTGGACCGCAATACCTTAAAAACATTAGAAGTAGCCCGTACCCTGGAAAAGTCTGCCCACCCCGATTTAAAGTTTTAAATTTTCCCTATACTAAGAATTTTTGAGGTATGGTTTAAATAGAGATACAGTGCGCAGAAAAAAAGCACAAGTATTGCATATAATTAAATGAAAATATACTTCCTCCTCCCCATTTTTTCGAAAGAAATTTTTAAAAATATTTTTTTGACGCCTGTAATCAAAATTTAGATTCCAATAAGATTTACAATGTTTAAAAACAATAAATATAAAACCGTCACAAAAAATGGGTGTGAGTGAGTGAATATTAACGTCCCACTGTTCAGCTACACGAGGGCTTTTTGGGGACGGTCCGCGTAATTTTGAACCATGGTCAAGTGACGCGGATGACACCTGAGCTGGCACCCCCCTCTCCTAACTACCACACCACACTAACGGGAGGTCGTTTGAGCTCTCGACAGATTTAACGTGCATCGCTCCCCTACACGGCGGGTCGTCAGTGGTACTGGGATCGAACTTATGACATGCTAGCCACGATCCGATGCCTAGACCACTCGGCTACCGCGTAATATAAGTATCAACAAGGGAAATGTAGAAAAAAATTAACCGATTATGTTTTATATTATTTATTATTTTTGATGATAATCAAGAAAAATCCTCGTAGTTGATTCTCTAAGTTCTTTTAAAGTGTCACGCGAAATTTGAAGCTAAGCTTGTTCAATGACGCGATTCTGTTTGCATTGATAGTTAAATGCCATTTTTTTTTTATAAATTTTTTGGGCTCTACGATTTTTTAATGGATTCAAAATGAGACTCTTCTCTATCATATGAAGTACATTTAGCCTACCTAATTAGCCACACACCAACTTTTACATTCTTAGAAATATGTGAAAAAGTGTTAACCTGTTGAAAAAATAGTTCCCATGAATAAATTCCTTGGAATTCAGTTATATTTCTCTAATATATGAATATATTTGCGAGAGTATTTTTTATATTTTTCGCGAAATCAAATCATTTTTATCTTAACTTGCGAGCAGCAGACGTGACACTAACTTTTCACGCTGTTTTTTTTTTTTTACTTGAAACATTTTGAACTATTCTTTAAAAAATTGATAAATCCAAATTTTTTCCATCTTCACATGCAGTTTCTTAATTCTGGCAAGCTCTTATTTTACAACCATTTTTTTTTATTGTATATGCATTAGAATTTGTATTCTTCCTATACGTTTTTCCATTCCATGTATTAAAGAGGTTCTTTTAGAAAATTATATTCTACACTTTTACATCAATATATATTTTTCGAAATGCCATTCCCACTTAATCCACATTATTTACAAGCAATTATTTCATCTTTTTTGAAGCCAGAAAGAAAACCTCCTTTTTGCATCGTACAAATTACGGAAGAAATATGACAAATGTGAATTTTGTTCAGAAACCTAATCTTTTTGTTTGAAATGATCATATTTTCTGCTCTCAAATGTACAAATTTTCCCATAGTTTTGGATTAAAAACTGTTGACCTTAAATTTTTTCCAACGTAATATAAATTTGAAATTCATAAAGTAAATCAATGAATATTTGTTTTTGGAAAATTAAAATTTACATACAGAGATACCTCATTTTATCAAAATTTTTGCTTAGGAAATGTATGCATATGTCTATCTAAAAGATTTCTAGATTTGGCGCTTTTTAACTTGTACTTATACACTTCTATCACACGTTTATAGCTTTCGATTTACTCATATAAGTGTTGTTGGTGGACGAAGAAAAAAATATTTTAATTTTATTTTCCTCATTACACAATTACTATAAATTATGTACCAGTTTTCATAATCAACATTTTAATTTTCATTTGATATGTTTCCTGTTTATAATGTAATTGAAATTTAATGACCATTTCGATTTCTGTCTAAATAAATCTTTTTTCCCCCCATTTTTTTATGGAAATTTTAAAAAAAATATTTTTTTAATATTTCTATTAGATATAAATGTGCTTCACTCGATTTAAAATGATTGGTCTCTATAATGGTCATTAATTAGTCTTCCACTGATATAAAATTTTCCATATAGATATGAAATCTAAAATAATCATTCTTTTTTCGGATTTGTCTAATTATAAATCTGACGACATGATTTTTGTGTTCCGTTTTAATTGCCTTATTCTTGCATATAATGAAATTTAGTTATGCTATGCGCTTCAATTAAAAGGTAAGAGTAAACTGAGAAATAATTTGATTATATCTTTTAATTATGGCCATCGAGTCTTTTTATTCCTTTTTTTTTCATTAGAGGGGGGGAGGGAGCAAAACTGAAGAGGAAGATAGAGTAAGTTAATGAAAAGGTAATGAAGTTCACATAGCATTTCGAAGTTTAAGTTTTTAATGGACATACTTCCAGAATTTTTATCACAAATGTTCTAATAGCGCAAGCGGAAAGAAGGAAATAAATCAAAATAATGTTTAATGTAATAAAAGACAAGCGAGAAGTAAACGAAAAAAATTAATGGAAATACGAAATACCTTTTTCCAGGTAACATTGGAGTTGAAAAATATTAGATTGTTATTTATAAAAAGGTTTAATTCATAATTATTTCCCAAAAGAGGAAAAATAGTGTCTCTTAATTGCTCTTAAGAACATTTTTGTTCAGGAATAGCTGATAAACCATTTTCAATAGAGTGTTGGTAAAGAAATAATTTGATCAGCCTCTGGAAGTTTTTGATTTTGCATGTATTGCTTTAGCCTGTCTTCAAAATTATAATCTGTTTTTGCAGTTCAACTGTAAAAGGAATATCATTTTATAGCTAGGCATTATATTTTACTTCATTTCATTATTGTACAGTTTAATTTTACATAAACGCAATGTGCTTTAAATGGGGTGGAGGTAGCCTATAGTGGTTATGGTCACGAACTCGTGCTCGTAGTGTCGCTGGTTCGAATCCTGAAGCCACTGAAGACTTGCCGTGTTGAGGCGGCTGAAGCATGCCAAATCTGTCGGAGCTCAAAGTCCTCCCATTGATATAGTGTGGAAATTCGGACAGGGAGGGGACAGCTTAGGAGTCATCATTGTCACTTGACCTTGGTTCAAAATTACGAGGTCCGCCGCCAATAGCCCACGTGTTGCTTTATATATATTGCGGCCTTAATATAACTCTCTTTCTCTCTCTGCGTTTTTATGTTGAATAAAAGAAATTTTAAAAGTAATTCGTAGTATACTTATAATCGTTCTCTAATAATGTTATATAATTCTCAATTTACTTATTACTTTTCTATTTCAGTTTTTATTCGAACTGTTTTTAATGGAATTTTCATGCGTACGACGACAGCATAAGGCAAACTTTATTCTTTCTTGTTCCGTCAGTGGAATACTCAGTGTGTCAACATATAACTTTGTCATGTGTGTCTTTTAATAAAAATATAAAAAATTACACGCGTCAAATGCAGCACAAATGTCTTATTTCAAAGTTGAACTGCAATAGATAGTTTATACTTTTTTTTCAATTTGCTAACTTATTGTGTAAGTGGTGTAAAAGATACACAAATGCAGACGTTTCAAAATCAATTTCCTCGTGATTGGAACTGTGAAACACCAGTTTAAACGTGATTCAGGCCTTTTTCACTGCTTTTTTTCTTTCATTCTCCTATAAATTTTAGTACGACATTGATTCAAATCACCAACTTCATTATACAACATGAAAGTTATGAACCTTTATTTATGAGCCTTTTACTTTCCTGGTGACAAAATTGATTCGAAATAGTATTTCTTTTCAATCGTTGCTTTGATAGATTCAACCTTTCTTTTCCTCTTCAAGTTTTAAAAGAATAAAAATATTTTATATTTTTTATTCTTTATTTTAAAGTCACATAGTAAATTTAATAAAGGGAATTAGATTTCATTTGATATTTTAAATTTATGAAATAAATCTTACTGACAGAAAGCTTAAAAAACACTTTTTCTTCTGTACTGCATTTTAAATTAATAAAACTCTTTAATTAAGGTACAAATTAAGTTGCTTGGTTTTACAATTAATCCAATTTCAGATAAAAAGTATATGAAATAATTTCAGCAAAAAAACAAAAACAAAACAAAACAAAATCAACCGTGCAGTCTGGAAAAAACCTCGTAATTTTAAATTTTTAAGTGAAGTACTCCATCAATAATCCTAAAGCGCAGTCATGGTTATTTTATTCATAATTTTTTTTAAATACAAAACAAGTTTTTTAATTAATATGTTCATTTCAAATTTAGATATATTTGCTTCTTGTGTTAAATAAGATAAAAATATTTGACAAATAATTAAATTTACGTGACAAACCAATAAAAATTTCGATCATGGTTCATTTTTACTGACGGACTTAGGTCATGAAACTGGCTTTGTACTGTTATAATTTTTATTATTACTTCTGAGCTCTTAATTTATAATAATGTTATGACGCAATTAACACTAGATTGTCCAAGGAAGTCAAAATGACTTCCTTCGACTTTTTAATTTCAATTAGAAAAACAATTACGTATTTAATGGCACAATTTCTTAGTATTTTTTTAGAATATATATTTTTTTCCAAGTGAAGTAAATTTTTTTTATTGTTAATATTTACTAATAACTTGTTACATAACTGTAAATAATTTTTAAAAAAATATTAAAAATTAATTTTAAATAAATTTTTTTACACATTAGTTATTCTTTCACAATGCAGTGCTTTTGTCTGTTTTTGGGCAATATAGGTATATACTAAGTTTCAGTCTTTCTAGTGTTAAAAAAAACTTGTCAATTTTGAAGGAGATCGCATGTTTGAGTTACCCCTATAAGGCTTGTCATATTGAGTTATAAGGCGCCACACTTGTGGAATTTATGATCTGAGTTTGCAAGATCACATAGTAATAAATCGAAATAAGATAAGCTTATAGTAAGACAGACCTTCACTGCACCCTCGTGGAATCGCAATGTTCACATTTCACAGTAGCTATGGCAAGATTACACTCACGTCACTTTCTTTAAAGTATTTGCACTGAACTTTCCAACACAACAAACTCAAGTAGCCGTAGTAGTGTAGTTATTTAAGGTCACGAACTTGTGGCTGGAATGTCGCGAGTTTGAGTCTTGATGCCACTGAAGACCTCATGCAGAGGGGGTCAATTCGCGTAAAGTTCGTTGAAATTCAATGTTCTCCCGTTGGTGTGGCGCGATATTTAGGAGAGGGGGGATGCCAGCTCAGGTGTCGTCCTCGTATTTTGACAGAGGCTCAAAATTATGGGGTTCGTCGCTAGTTGCACTCGTGTTACTTTAGAGTGGAACGTTAGTGTAAAATTCTCTCTCTCTCTCTCTCCCAAATGAGTAAAATTACAATTTTTAAAAACAAATTACAATTAGAGATTAAATTTTGAGATAAGTTAAGACAGTAAGGAAATGTATTTAGTTTCCTCTATTTTTTTCTTATTAAAATTATATTTTGATTTTAAATTTAAGATTTAACTAGAAAAATTTGAGAAAAAAATCACAAGTCTTTATTTTTGGGTTTGAAACTTTTAATTAGCCAGAATTTCGAATAATAAGTTGATAGTCTTCGTTATATCGACTTAACTACTGTATCAATTTCATTAATCACCGGATTTTTGAATGTGAAAGGCAAATTGCTGTATTTCTCGTCATTTAAAGTCTGTTAAAATACTGTGAAATATTATTAAATTTTTCTTTAACACATTTTATTGTTTAATAAAATGCTTCGAATAAATATTTATGTTATTTAAATTTTGTCATGCAGCTTATATCTACGTGTTTCATTTTTAATTTAAATTGTCTGTTCTGTTTCGTCTTGACAATTAATATTGATTGTTTGGAACTCTCGAGTAAATATTTCTCTCTACCAGTGGCAATCGTGATAATGAAAGTGTATTTTCACTTTCATATACGAATATATTAACTAATGACGAGACATTGTCTCTTAAGCAATATTTGCTTAGTCCCCCCAGGAGAGGGACGGTCTTTGCTGTTTACTTTCTGTAGGGAATTTTTATCTCGTATACCTTCCCTTTTGTCCATTATGACTAAGGCAAACGCGATTATTGGAAATTCAGAAGCCGCTTAATTCAAAATTTAGATTTAATTTTCCCTCTCACATTATTCGTTAGCGTTCACCCTCTATATCTCTCCGACTCATTCAATTATTCACTAATTTAACGAGCTTGATTAAAAATTCCAATTATGAACGTGGCTTACGCTGCTGCGTTTAAAGCTCTGATTATTAAAACAGAAGGTAGAACCGTACCAAGAACATAATTAATGTGCAGCTTTTAATTTTTTTTCTGTCTGCTCTGTCTCTTTCTCTCTCTCTCTCTCTTTTCTTTTTGCTTTCTGTGCTCGTTGTTCTTCGTCCTAATTTAGGGTTTTGATGGAGAACTCTTGCTCTTTACGACAAAGGGTCTTTCTTGCAAATCAGATGGATTCGTGTTGCTTGATATAATCAAAATATGAAACATAGTTTATCCCAATCTTAAGGTATACTTCTTACAGAAATTATATATTCAGCCCTTGTAGGATTGTAAATGCTGAGTGTCCTGGTAATTTCCATCTTAATAACCATACTATGAAGATTACGCAAAAATGACGTTCTTAATGAGGAAATTAATAATTTCAAACGGATGAATAAAGTTTATATACCCGGTCTCTCTATTTAACGAATTTTACGATTTTACAAACTTTTCTCTTTCTCCGATAAAAATGAAGGCAAAATCCCCTTTTTGTACGAATAATTAACCCCAAATTAACAAATTCTTTCAACAGTTGAATTTTTTTTATGTGTTTGTATTAGAAAAAATTCGAACTTTTGTTGCCGAATGAGATATCCTTTTGGTCCACAACAGAAAGACTTTTCTTATGAGCATCAAATTTCGACTGAAAAGGGTGGGGCAAACCATTATTAGACTTTACAGGTGCAGATAAGTCATGAGAGTGTAACTTAGCGTGTAAGTTTTAAATAGGATCGGAAATCTCTTTCTTATCTCATCCCTTTTTACAACGAAGAGGTTATTTTATTATTTTAAAGGTTGTGTTACATTTGATGACCGGTTGCCAATCTGTGCAACTGAAATTCAGGAAACTGTTGATTTGTTGGAGCCAATGAATAGTGATTCTGATGCAGAAATTGATAATGAAACTCTTATCAAAACTGTTACATTTTCTAGTACTTTACATTGTTAAGAAACTGAGGAAACATGCATACCTTATGCAGCAGCTTATAAGGGATGTATTATTTTCTTCTCTGCATAGTCAAAAAGATCTCTTTCGAGTCAGGAATCAAAAAGCTTGTCAAACCTCTCTATTAGTCAGTGTTTTATAACTTCTGATTAACTGGTGTGTAATAATTCACTAATAGTATTTTCAGCTGTTGAATAAAGAGGATGTAGCTTGTAATGCTGGTCGATTCCTGCTTTCCTCTGAAAGCCCTTGTCTATCCTCAGACCCGCCTAGGAATGTGGGAGAAACTGAATAATAAGTAGACATGATTCGCACTAATTATTTTATAGTCACCAAAATATCAAGCAGACACAATAACAATCTAATTAAGATAACATATTAGATAGTAAAGCGCGGAGGTGAGACTCAATAGCCTGGGGATAATAATACGGACCCTCAACTGATTCCACGATAGCTTAAACACGCTGAATATAAACTACATCGCACACTAATAAGCTAACTTCTATTTAATTAAGGATCACGATACCTGAACTTTTACGAAGTCAAGTCCTACTCTTGAAACTTGAAGGCGATCCATATCTGGATTTAATCACCGTTGATTGATCCACTCTCAGTAATCTTCCATTGATAAACTCCAAATGCACTTAATCCATTCCATAATCCTTCACTCTCCAACTAACTCTTAAAACTCGAGAATACAGAATTTATATAATATACTTAATTGCGTAATCACGCTTTCTTCACTCGGTGAAAGTTGGTTGAAATAAATATTTTTCTTAAAGAGTCCTGAAGGGGTTAGTAGAGCCGCGTATAGATCCGTCACAAGCTTCTAACTGTGGATACTTTTGTGTAGTTGCTTATTATAGAATTTCCAAAAGGCCAGTGTAAAATTTTTTTTATTTTTATGGAACCTCGATAAATGAGTAATCCCGATTTAACGAGCAAAATCTTCGGTCCCGATGAATTCGTTAAATCGAAGTCCGACTGTATATGATTTGTATTGCTTTATAAAACCACGTAGCTATAAACCATAGGTTCCCAACCTTTTTGAACTGGTGCCCCCTTTTCTAGTAAATATTTCAATACACAGCCCCCTTCCACTCTAGAGAAATAAGTGATACATGGTGAAAACAAGAGTTAAATTTTTTAAAAATATTCTATTACTAAAATAGAATATGTTTTTTAATTTAATTTTTTTAAGCTCCAATTTTTTTACTTGCGAATCTGAAATAGAATTGCCAAAATATATTTAAATGTGTAATGTTATATATTTTAGTCATCGATAGGATATTGTTGGAATTGAAACGCTACTGTGTGTGTGAATTTCTTCTTCATTTAAAAGAGTGGAATAAAAGTTTTAACTTACTTGTTATAAAGACAGGCAGGGGAGTTTTGATGATACGAAGTAATTCATAATAAACTATTGCTTTCAAAATAAATATAAATTGACAGTTTCAGCTTTTAAAGAATCACATGTTAATTCCTGGTTAACATATTTATGTTTCTTGGATAATATACGTAATGAAATGCAGTGGACGAAACATTTTTCCTACCGCTCACACACAAAGACAACACGTGCACTACAGAAATTAAAATGCACTATATCATTCAATTTAATGTAGGTCTGAATGTAAGGTAATCTTTAATTTTTTCATACACTTCCCGAACTACCGAAATATGTGAATTTTCTTACATGTGATATATAAATGATATAAATACATACAATCAACATAAGTAAACGGTATTAAAGTTTACTTTTGTTAGTACATAATCAGCGTGTTTTTTTAAATCTTTTTTACACTATATTTGGTTAATCCCCCCCGTGCCATCTCAACGCCCCCTAATTTTCTCTTTATCTTATACTGCCCCACTGAAAGCCTCAAATGCCCACAAGGGGGCGTTATCGCCCATGTGGAGAACCTATGCTATTAACGAATGTCGAGAATAGAGATAGATTTACGTCGCGCTATAAAGCAACACGAGGGCTATTGGCGACGGGCCTCGTAATTTTGAACCTCGGATATGTGTTGAAGATGATTTCTGAGCTGCCCCCCCCCCTCTCCTGACTACTCGAGTGAGTGTTTATTCACTTTGCACTTTAAGCAACACGAAGACTATATATATATATCTCAACAATTTTTAATCAGGTTGTGACGGATCTATACGCGTCTCAGACTAACCCCTAGGGGACTCTTCTGGGGAAATATTTTGACCAACCAACTTTCACCGAAAGAAGAAAACGTGATTAATTAAGTTTATTATATAAATTCTGTATTCTCGAGAGTTTTGAGAGTTAGTTGGTGAGTGGAGGTTCATGAATTTATTAAGTGCAAGAGTATCAATTAAAGAATTTCAAGAGAAGATCACTCGGAGGTGATCGAATCCAGTTAAAGATTGCCGTTAAAGGCCTCAACAGTAGAACTTCACAAGAGTGCAGGTATCGTGATCCTTATTTAAATAGAAGTTTAGCTTATTGGTGCGCGTGGTGCAGTTGATATTGAGCTTGTATAAGTTATCGTGGAATCAGTTGAGGGTCCGTAATATTATCCCCATGCTAACAGATCTGACCTTCGCGCTCTGCATACTGATCAAATTTCTTAATTAGTTATTATTGTGCTTGTTTGATATTTTGAGACAATAAAATAATTAGAGTGAATCATGTCGATTGATTATTCAGTTCTTCCCACACGTCTAGCCGGGTCCGAGAGTAGACAAGGGGGATTAGAGGGAAGCAGGAACCGACAAGCATTACAAGGTCAAATATTCATCCTTTTACCCGATTTGATTTTTAGCAATGTTTTTATCTTCAGTTATATATTATTAAATAGATATGTTCAATATTCGTTGTAGTGAAAGTGGTGGCCGAGGTAGCCTAGTGAAAAACTAAAAGGAAAAAACCTTAGCCTTCAGAAAAAGCGGAAGTTAAATAAATGAACATTTGAAGCCGAAATTTTGATCTTTATTATTAAAATGTAAAATATTAACGCATACTTTTTATTAGAACTGTTTGTTTTAAGGCAGTTTAATATATGTTCTGTTGAGTTAAAATTGCATAAATATTTTTCTTTGTTTTTAAATTGCAATCATAAATTAAAATACAATATGTTTTTTTTTAAATTACATTTTAAAATATTTAATTATATTTAGATATTTAAATAATCTTTGCGTAGAACACTGAGAATAATAAAATGTAGAAATTATTCAAAAATAGTAAAAAATTAAATAAAAAAATATGTAATTACTCATACTTTTTTAAAAGTTCCCTTTTGTCTCTCAACAAATCATATGTACCCATATATTTCCATTTATGGAGTTCAACTGTTATAAAATTACTTTTTTGTAAAGCAACAGCCTTCCTAGGAAATTGATAGGACACAATGCGATTCAATTGAGAAAAATCGGTCAAAAATTTTTTTAAAAAAATTTTAGCCGAAATTATTTTTTTACAATTTTCTATAATCTCACACAATTTGAATGCTCTATGTTAAAAAAAATACAAAGTTATGATAACTTTTATGTTTGTTTTTATTCACATCTCTATAAATTTTAAAACGGATTTATCTTGGAAAATGACTCATTTTTATCTTCGTTTAAAATGCTAAGACTTCTTTCTATTGTGCATATATATATATATATATATATATATATATATATAATGCTTTGAAATTTTTTACCTATTGCTAATAGTACGTGTGACAAAAGTTGGTATGCGTTTTTAAATCCAAAAAATATTTATTTTTTTAAAAAAAATATGGATGAATTCAAAATGTATACATTCTTGAGAAATTTTCAATAAGCATTTAGAAAAAAAAAATTATATTTGACGCGTATCAATCATACTAGCAATAAACACGTACCGGTTTTAGTTATACATAGCTTGACGTATTTGTGAATCAAATTCCGTGTGTGTACGTTAATTATTGTAGGAGGAGTAGCATTTTAACTGGCATTCCTCGCGCGAAAAAAACGAACGGAATTTCACGCGCAGGGTATCTCATACCTATGGCTGTTTACATTCTATTTTTACCGTAAAATTTGCATGCAAAGGTGAAGAAAGGAAGAAAAGTAAAAAATACAATATGTTTATTACACTTTTCACAAATAAATTTAGTTTTTCTATTCTTTTTATTAGGGCATTCAGTACATTGTTTATACATTTCTTTAGTCTTTGTCACGAGTAAGTGCGATGTTTTCACTGGATCTTATTTTTTTTAAATTTCGTAGAAGCATTGCTTGCTGGTTTCTACATTATTTACATTCTTCTGTAAATCGAGTTCTAAAACACTTCAGAAATCATCGTCTACATCGATGCTTAATTCGTGGTTTCTGAGTACTTACCAATATAATTTGCGCATTTATTGTCGCAACGTTCAACAACACGAAAAATATTGCAAAAAGTTAGCGATTACATTTTCCAGCCATTAAATATGATGTGGTCATTTTATCAAGGACGATAATTGCTCGGTCAGTTAAGTTGTCTGGATAGATTTCAGTAGAGGAATCATACTTGCTGTTACACTCTACATCATTCGATTCTTCCTCATCATCCCCGTAAAGAGTTTTTCTTCATCCGAAAATACTGATGTACTATATCAATTTAATACTGTATGTATTACATTACTTAAGTATCACATTTTTTCATCATAACTACAATAAAGCTCCATTGCATAAGAAAATTTTTAAAGCTTGCATTTAGAACTGTAACGGGAATTCACGCGCAGGGTATGACATACCCGATGAGGCAGTATCCAAATATGTATATATTCTGAATCAGCCTACATGTTAAGGCTCCTCAAAGGATGTGCCGTTAAAGTCAGCTACACGAGAAACTATTCATTTCCCAAATAAGGTTCAGATGGAGTCTTGAAAAAAGTTAGGCGATATAGGTATGACATACCCTGCGCGAGAGAACCCCTTCATAAATATTAAAACTTTTCTTTAAAAAATTAAATAATTAGTATTTTATAGTATTTTGAGAACAAAATCTGTTTTACGTAATCCATATACATTGGTTACAAGCAAAAAAATTATAAAAAACGATTAAAAAAAAGATTTTTGTATAAATAGCACCACATGTCCTCTTAATTTACTAAAGGATAGCCGAAATTTAATGAATGTGATATTTCTTTTATGTTTCTAAAAAGAAAAATAAAGATTAATTAAAACAATACATGCAAACAATCGAAACATGAATTTGTTTTCTTTTTTAAAAGTGAAAGAAATTATTTACCTCAGTAAAAAGAAGTACACTAATAGGTATTCTTGATCTCTCCAAACTTTTCCACCCAGCGTACATGATTCCACCAAAAAAAATGTTTAACAAAAAGAAGAAAAATGCTGCATCATTAAATTGAACTGAGCTTCAATGGTTTGATGGAAACTTAAATAAAAGAATTTCTAACTGATATGTGCTCTCAGCATTATTCTTCATTAAAATTATGAAGTTCTTCGCAAACAACCTTTGTGAAACTCTAGAAAGCTAGACTGAAAATGAGGCTATTTTCTCACAACTTGCAGTTACAGATCATATTTTTCTGACGAAAGAGACTTACATCCTTAAAGAACCTGCCGTGACGATTTGTAATTGTACTCTTTGAACATCAAAAAAGAACTCTATGAAATATAAGATAAGTGACTTCGCTGATCTTCAGAAAATCATGAAGGAAATGTATTCATAAAAAGAAAAAAAAAAACATCAGCAAGCTACCATTCGTTAAAAGAACAATCAAACCGTATATGTTAAGAATATACAAAGTATACAAAAGTGTATTTTCGCTAATATTCAACACACATTTAATTGGGACGTCAATAGTCTTAAAAAATTAATATTGTAAACAGGACTTTTTACATTCCTACATTTGGCTATTCTGTGTTTTTTCCCCCCAGTTTTAGATTTTGTTTCTCTTTTTCCCCTTTCCCAATTTTTGGCATGATTTTTAAAGATTTGTAGATAAAACATATTAACAAAAAATTTTAAATAAATGTAATCTATATATCCCCAATTTGATTTATTTCTTAGAAATAATTTATTTGTGATCACTTCAGAAACAGTTATTAGTCTTCCATCACAGTCATTTGCAATATTAAGTTTGTCAAATTATACATATTATTAGTTTTTTTCGCGATGCGTTACGATTATTTTAGAAAGCCCTTCATCTTTGCTTTTTGTAGAATTTGTCTTCTACCATTTTATAGAACGTTAAGCTCTCCATCCTAATCTATTTCACTTTCTGTTTTATAGTTTTTCCTTTATACTTTGATTAGATACTTTCTACATCAAAATAATTAGTCAATATTCCTTTCTTGTGGATTATATGGAGCTTCTTGCGGATAGGAATATTTCATTTTTGTAATAATGAGATTTATAATGATGTTCTCTGCTTTTGCGTTTTCTGGACTTTATCTTGATGTAAAGATTTGAATTTCATTACATTTGAATGAGGTTCTATTTTCAATGTTCGCAATTTCTGGATCTACAGTAGATGTAGAACTTGAAAATCGAAGAAATATTGTTTCACGTAATTACATTGAAAATTAATGTGAAACTATATTTCTTCAATTTTCGAGTACTGCAGCTTTTTCTGTTGTTTAAACCTGAATTAAAATCGAAGTTAGATTTTTTCAGTTTAATATTGGTTGATCTGGCTACTAATATACTAGCTTCTAATTTCAACTGTTTTGTTTTTCTTTCGTCTTTTCATTCTTTTTGCTATCTTTCTTGAATTATCGTGTTTGTCCATATTCGAATGAGTTCTTCAATGTAGATTTTCCTATATTTAATACAACTCGAGTTTATAATATTTAAGTCGTCACTTACTTCTTTGTATAGTTATTCAGCTATATAAAATTGTACCTCTCACCAAGGTCAAAACGGGTCTCAGGGGTAACTTTTTCTAGAGGACTGAAAATATAAACAATATTCAAATACATATAACTCTTTTAAATTAAAATTAAATAATTCGAATCTTTTACACATTATTTATAAAGAAATGAGGCTTCAGAAAAGTATATAAAAAGTTTAAAATATAATCATAATTTTAAAAACTATAAGCATATGAAAATAAGAAATATTTTTATAAGAAATATTAATTAAGTTTTACTGCGCGCACGCTATTTTCTAAAATAGTAGCCTTTGATGCATAAAACTTTATATAATTGTAAAATGTATCATTCACTTTAAGCCCTAGTAAATTAAGAATATGTCTTTTGTATTTCAAGATATTTGAAAAATATTGAAATATTTTAATTTTTTTTTGAAATTATAAGTTTTTTTTATTTTTAAAAAAATATAATTTATTATTCTATTTATTTAAATTTACTACGGTGTAATAAGGATACACTTAACTGTATAAATCACCTTATTGCTAGTAATTAAAGCTTATACTTTTGAAAATAGCATGCGTGCAGTAAAACTTAATTAATATTTCTTATAAAAAAATTCTTATTTTCATATGCTTATAATTTTCAAAATTATGATTATATTTTAAACATTTTACACTTTTCTGAGGCCTCATTCCTTTATAAATAATGTGTAAAAGATTCGAATTATTTAATTTTAATTTAAAAGAGTTATATGTATTTGAATATTGTTTATATTTTCAGCCCTCCAGAAAAAGTTAACACCCCTGAGACCCCTTTAAAAAAATCGCTTCACAGTGTCAAAAATATGTCGATGACATATAATTGCTTGCAATATCTTCCACCATTAATAAAGCAGTGGCGAGTCGCTTGTATTTAATGACAGAGTACCGACATCTGTGAATAGAGTAATCCGAATAGTGTTGCCAAACAAGCAGCATTGTGTTAATGACAGCTACAACCAATATGGAACGTTCGACAGTCGTGTCCGTGAGGACAGTACTGCTAAGTGTGGTGTTCATGGGATACGGCGGCAGAAGACAAATTCGAGTGTCTTTACTAATCCGCTATCGCCTGCAGCACTTTTCTGGAATCATGAACATATCAGTTGGACCCTTGATGACTGGAAAAATGTTTCTAGGTCAGATGAGACACGATTATAAGAGGTAAGAGTTGATGATAGAATTTGAGTGTGATGCAGATCCCACAAAATCATGTGGACCCAAGTTGTCAACGAGATACTGTGAAAGTTGATCGGGACTCCGTGATGGTATAGGCTGTTTTTATGTAACATGGGGATCTTTTTTAATAAAATGGAACTAGTCATTTTCTAAAAATCTGTTCTTTTATTTGGAAGCCATTTGCAGCTGTTCATAGACTTTATGGATCCAAAAAATTATGGAAATTTCCAGTATGCCAGTGAAGAATATTATCAAGCTTGAGAAGAATACTGAACTATTTGTAATAAATAATTTATTTTTACTTCATATTTTTCAAAATATATTTAAGTGTGTCGTTTTACTAAGTCGTTTTATTAAGTCGTCGTTTCTTTTCACACACAATTACTTAGACAGTTTTTTTTTTTTTAAAAAAAAGCCGTAGTTTCCTCAGACTTGTAGAGAAAATACAAAAGAGTCTTTTATTTGATTTAATTAAACCGATTTCACATATACGCAGATTATGTAATATGGTGGAAGTTTGGAAGAAACTCTGTTTTAATAAGGGTATCGTTTGAAAACTGTTACTATAGTTTTCTCCATGCCTTACTGATATCATTTTAATTGATGAAAGAACAATGGGTGACTCTTCAACAATATGCCGTTTCAAATTCCCCCAATTAAATATGAAACTGCTCTTGTTAACTGTGTCTATAAAGCTTTATCAGAAATTGCATATTTTTTTCAAAAATACGTTTAGATTTTTGTTTGATGTGCTCGCTTATTAAAACTGTATCAAGTTAATTTGGCTTCTGAATATCTTTTTAATCTGGAAGATTTTATGCTTTTATTCATTAATTTATCCGTGTAATTAACACACAACAGATGTACTTTTCCATCTGCAACACAGTATATAAATTTATATTTAATATTAACTGTTTTCTTAATTTCTCAATTTTTTTTTATTAGATGTCACATTTTGTTCGATAATTTCTGAAATAGAAAACAGTGCCATTAGATTCACCCTCAGATTTTATAAGTTCATTAGAATGTAGGTCATCATACTAATTCTTTTCATTTTATTGCGTGGATACCTAATTTTATTCATTATAAGAGTTGCAAACTAAAACTAAAACGAATTATAAATATAAAATATTTCTTCGCGTTTGTTAAGCCACGTGGGAAGAAAAGTTTAAAATTACTCTATATATAAGTCATGTTTATTTACATCTTATTCAGACGAGGATCAACGAAAACTTAATTGTAGCAAAACATCTCATTATATTTATTTGCCCCTGTATGATTGCTACTTAAAATAAAAAATTACACAATCCAGTAAACTTTACGCACTGTTATCGAGCAAAGCAAATATCTCAATCTGTGTGTTGCCTGACAGCCATATTGAGTACAATGTATACAGTGAGAGATAACACACTAATATTGGAGCTTACTTTAAAATGCAAAACAAGTACAAGAGTAACTTTTGTGATTTAATATGATTTTGCTTCTTTTACTTATTCCAAAGATGGGAATAAATACGTCTAAAATTAGTGTTTATTTTTCAGATCTCAAATTTGTACTCCACTTAAATTGCAAAAGCTGACATAAAAAAAACATTGTTTGCTTACGCTCTTTAAAATAGTAAAAACCCTATTTGCGTAGAGAATAATTGACTTTTGAATTAAATAAACTAAAAACAATAAAAATTATCTACAATACAAACAAAATATTTTTAAAAAAAGGTTTTCCGTATAGACATTTTAATATCTGGTGATGCTGATACTACAAGCTAAAATTAGCTACCATTCTTTAATAATAATTTTATTTTGCAATTATTAAACCTAAACTATACCTCACACCTCATAACAGCCTCACAAACGAGACTTTCTTTTAAACGTTTCTCTGTTTCTTCTGTCATACATATTACTCTCCTGCTCTGTTGGAAATACAATAGCTCAATGCCTCTGTTGAAACAGTGCCATCTATTTCCTAAACAATATCTATATTGACTTTTTAGGCTAATTTTTATTACAGTTATACCTTGAATTATGCTACCCCGACAAGCAAACTCGGAGTTATGCGATTTTAAAATCTCGTCTATTAGTCATTTTTTTCCATCATTGAAACTCAGGCAGTATCAGTGACAGAACCTGATGAAATTGGTAATGTGATTGAAGAAGCTATCGATCTTTCCAGACAAATAAATTTGGAAGTGGATAGTGATATGACGTTCAAGAACTGCTGGATTTCCACAATCAGGAGCTAACAATCGACGAGCTTACAGAAATGCGTGAACACGAGCAAGACTTTGAAGAACTTGAATCTAATGAACCAGTTGAATCAGAAGATCGAATGACGGTTGGGAATTTGACAGACCTCAGAGTTAAGTTGAAAAAAGTTTAAAAATTTTAGAAAATATGGAGTCCAACGAAGAGTGTATTTTTTTCAACAAAACGAGGGATACAAAAAAATTATTAGCTTGCTACGAGGAAATTTTGCGGGAGCAAAAAAAAAAATATATATATATTTGTGAGCCGGCAGACTATTTGCTAGATTTTATGAAACCTTCTACAGAAAAATAACTTCGGTTTGGGATTTTGTATTTGAGCTACATAAATTTTGTTAGACATATTTTTTTTCTAAATTATTCTTCTTTCATTTCCAAAATAATTTATGTGTGAAATTATACCCAGACTTATGCGGATATCAATCAATCCCACTTATCACTAAGTTCCGGTTATTGTATTGTTTTTCGAGTATGCTACTAACTCTAAACATTACATATTATGTATTCAAAATTATATTATTTACATACCGTTTGCATAGAATGAACAAAACCAATACATAAACAGAATTACGAAGTGCATGTGAATCAACACAAGAAGAAACTAAGGCACAGACGGAAGGTATTTAGTGTGACTATTGCATAAAAATTAAATAGGAAGGACATATCTAGATTGAAAACGCTTAAACACAGTTGACCAGTACATAACGTCAGACTGATTTCAAGTTGCATTTATTTGAATCCCACCTGAGCAGATACAGGGATTTCAAATGGACAATCTATAATTGTCTGTAATTGAATCTTATTAACAATCGATCTTTTATTATCATGTATTATATGTTTGCCTGACGATAGCCGAAGTATAGGTATTGTGTAGATAGTTAGTAGGCTACTTTAGCAGATAGTTATTTTCGTAAAAAAATTACATCTTTTTTTATGAATAAAATAATCTCGTTCCTATATTTTACTGATATGCGTTATTCTTGTTGGGAAAAAAAACCTTTTTGTCAAATAAATTTCTTTGAATTTGGCGACCCCCAAAAGTTTTCAACAGTTTGTGCACAACAGGTCTATATGATTCCGAGAACTCATTCCAAATTTAATCTAGAAGTCTTGTACTCTTTTTAGAAAGAAATAGAATTTTTTAATTTACAAATCTAAAAAAAAAAGATACTCTCACAGTTTTTTTTTAAATGTATAACGCTTTAACCATTTAACAGGTGCTAGACTTTTATGTTGTATTTGCCATTTTCCATATTATATATAATGAGAGTTTTTGAAGTATTAATGGTAGATATTTTATTTAATTACGAACGATTTATTAACATTTATTAAATATCAATATAATTCGCATATGTTTAGTGATTTCCTTTGAAATGCTAGTATTTCTTCGTTGTGTTGTATATACTTTGTGTTAATATTCTTTACTTTGACCAAATTAAATGTTCTTATTACTGTTATGCATAACTTGAGTTTTTCTCAATGTTATTTGAGACAAATTATTTTTAATATGCTTTATAGTATAGATATTTCACCAACATTTAAAATTAAGTGTTTTTGACGTTTCTCAAAAATTACGCATAGATTATACTATAATCTGTTTTTCCTGACGGCATTTTTTTTCTTTCTTAATCGAAGAGTTTGTCCCATGAGATACATTAAGAGGGTTGTAAAAAGTAGCATACATATATATATATATAACTCTTAAATCATTGAACTTATTAATACATTCCATGGTCAACGGACATACGAATGTACTATCTATGATGATCGGTTTTTATTGCTAAAATGTAATTCATTCCAACTTATTTCGCATAGTATCTGTTTTACTTTCTAATTTTCTTGCCTTTATATTGCATATTACATTCAGTAAATATAATGTTCACCTTTTCCATTCTCAAAAAAAGAAGTAAAATATTTTTGCCGACGGTAACCGAGGTAAAATTACAATGTGATACACAGCCTATCATTAGAAGGTATACATTTTGTTTCAAAGTTTCATTCTCGCATTAAATCTCGATCTATCTCTTCTGTCACAGCTCCATCTTTTGCATATCTCAAACCTGCCAATTTAAATCGTGCAACGAATTTAATAAAAAAAGAAGAAGAAATGGCGGCTGGCAACTAAACTAAAACTGAAAGATCTATGACACAGACGTCTACATCTATTTTCGAATCTATTTTTTTAAAAGCGTTGTTCTCGTGTTTATAAGTGATATGGTGAATACTTAAAAGCAGACAGAGGGGAAATTAAGTAAGAAAAACAAAAAGATGTGTCGCGCCATGTTATTATTATCTAACACACCGATTACCAAACACTTTACCCCTCATCGTTCATTTTTAACTTTGTGTAATTTCAACCCCCCCCCCTCTTTTTCCACTAGGTGGGCAAGTTTATGTTAATTGGGGAGGGTATCTTTTTTTTTAATATATGTTTTTAGGTATTCGGAATACTCTAGTATATTTTGCAACTCGTTGCATTATAATAAAGTAAGATTATAAATAGTAGCTCTCCCGCTTTAAATTTCCCTTTAACCAGTGGAAACTTAAATTATTGTTCTAGGAATTATTTTTAAAAAATTGATAACTGGAAAAAAAATTTTCTTCCTGCTTATTTCTATTTGAATTTGTATTCGATCGCTATTCTGTCTTTTCGTATTTTCAGAATTAAATTTAACCTTGTTCTTTGAAAGAATCATTCGCTACTGCTAAAAAAAATAAATTTATACAATTAAATTCTACTTTATGTCTAATTGAACTTTTTCTTACCTTCTTGTCATTTATGTATATATTTAGCATTAATCGTATAAAAAAATTATTCAGATGTATGTTGAAAGATTAATTAAATCGAGACGATTTAAATTGCATACAACAGTTGAAAAGATAACCTAAAAAGCGATAGATATTTGAAAAAAGAGCTGAAGTGGAGTTTAATGTGGATTAGATTTATTGAATTAACAACGAATTCTTCAACGAGATCACATATAATTCAGTTTTATATAGATGGCAGCGATTATGTGATACGGCATTATTCAAATGACTTTTTTAAGAATTTAAAATTGAGCTGTATATTACGCATAACGCTCTTCGTGAATTAGAAACTCGAATGTAGATTTTTCTCCAGCAATATAGTTAGCATCTTTATCACTGAAGACACTTCATTCATGATCATTTTTGTTCCGTTTAAATACTTTTTTTCTGTTACATTTATTAGACATGAGTTTTCAATATATCTGTTATACACTTTGCTTCTATTCCTTTCTTATGTATGCCTTTCTTTGAATGTTTACACAACATTGCAAGCAAAAACAGGAAGACAACCTCTTCTAAAAAAATGTAAACCTTTAAAAACACCTCAGAAAAACATCATTGAGGATTTGCGCTCTTCAATTCAACCCCGCATTCTTTTTGCTTTTTTTTTTTTATAAAATTAGAAACCACCTGCAATAAATCTGTTTAAAAATTAAACTTTCGAAGGATTTTTCAAGCTTAATTTGTAAAAAAGAAAAAAATCGTCATTCCTTTTATTCAATTTGAAAGTAATTTAAGTAAAAATATTCTTAGATATTAAAATGAATATATGACATAGTAAAAACTATAAATCTCTATCAACTTACAATATAAATTTAGATATAATGAGAGCAGGGGAAATAATGTAACTAAAAATTACTTTAAAAAAAATCTGCTATCTCCTTTGAGGTTGATTGTATATTAGCGTCTCGAAGAACACGAGAGATACTGGCAACGGACCTTGTAATTCTGAACCGCGGTAAAAGGATGATAACAATAACTGTGCTGGCTCTCTCTCTTGAAACTTCTACATCACACCAGTTTGAGGAATTTAAGCCTTAACTGATTTAACTTATATCCGTCCCTTTTCTTCAAGGGTGTCAAACTCAAATGCTGACTTGGGAAAAATAAACAAGGTGGCAAAATAAGCAAAGAAAACCAAATTTCATAGAAACATAGATTTATTTCGAATAATATTTTATAATAAACATATATAAAAGAACAAGAAAAAGGAAATACTTGATATACTGTAAAAATGTAATACTGATATGTAATGCCTGATACTCTCTTGATATCTCTCTGATACTATCTTTTCTATTTCGGGAGAAATTTTTATATTTTATTATATATTATTGTGTGCCAATATATGAACCGGGCCGCAAAAAGGCTTGTTGTGGGCCGCTAGTTTGACACTCCCACTTTACGTGGTTGGTTGGTCTTCAATGATACAGTATTCGAACTCACAACTGGATGAAAATATCTCTGGACTGCCTTGGGGCCATTAAAAATCGTCCTTGGCCAGCAAGATCACCAGACCTTTCACAAATCGAGCGTGATTTGGACATGGTTGGGCGCCAGATTGGGGCACCCCAAAGTATCGCAGATCTGGAGCAACAACTACTGAATGCCTGGCAGAATGTATCGCAGGTTGACATTAGGAACAACTATCACCCTTTACCGAGGCGTATACAAGCATGTATTGCCGCCAAGGGTGGCTCCACCAATTACTGATTTAAATATGCAATCTGTAATCGTGAGCCGTGGATGGGTCTTACGGCCTTGATTTTTTTCATCTTTTTACTATCTGTGTACGAGCTGTAAATATATTGAATTTCATTAAAAACTACTACTTCCTTCATGGTGCTTCGATTTTTTTTGCTAAAGAGTGTACATATATATATAAATTGATCGAGAATACTTAGCCAGCACAAAGTAAAATAAATTAAAGGATAAAGGATATGTTATGTAGTTTTTACAATTAACGAAATGTTCTTTCCATAAAAAATCGTTTCATTTTCTGTAATCTTAGAGTACACAGATTAATTTGAAGTTAAATATCTCTCATAATAGTAAAATCTCTTTTTTTCCCTCCCTTTCGTTTTAGAATAGGAGCTTTTTAAGAATAAGTGAACTTTAATTTTGAACTGATTTTTTCTTCTGTCATTTCAACTTTATTGGTTGCGTCTGCACCTAGAAGTACGAAATTGTACCTGTTAGCATATATTTATTTAGCTATATTTTATTTATATTTTTTGTATTAACTGTAAATAAAAGAATTTTACTATCAAATAATAAACATTTTGTAACTTAGATTTTATGAAACAAATATATATATTCAATATCATTTCCTTGTTCCTCAAATAGTTTAAATTCTAAATTTATTTCTCATGTTTGTTTCGCAATGAATCTATTTTTCATGACGAATGACCTTATTATAAATGACCTTGTGTTTAAAAATAAACCTAAAACTATTAATCATATGGAAATGATTTAATTCTCATTGACTTTTCTCCAAAACATGAAAAATAAGACCTTCGTTTTGTTAATTTTTTTTTAATAATGTGAAATGAATATGCATAAAAAGGCAATAATTGTAGTACATATTTTATATGTATAAAAGATTAATCAGTTTTTATTAAATTTATTTATGAAATATTAAGATTTTGTAATGCGAAATGAGAAAATAAATTCACATTTACATTGCGGTATAATTATTCTGATTTTTAATTTTGATAACAGTTTAATATATTTTAGTTTCCTTCTTTTGTTTGCATTTTTTTTACTTTAAATTCAGTTGCTAAATCTGAACAAGGATACTAATAAAATAAAGATTTTGTGTGTGTGGCGTAGTTTAAGAAAGTGGTAAGTACTTGACCAGGGATGGACATTAATCCGATCACGATCGACCAGTGAACCGCCAAGACGTTTTGGGGTGATTGCCTTAACTAAGACCTAAGACACGCATACTAAAAAAAACATATTTAAAGAACACATACGCCAATTAGATTGGAGAATCGGCTCTTCACAATCGATGCGACTGTGTTTACAAAAGCTAATGATTCGATAAATGTGTAGGTGTCAATGTGTACCTTCATCGGAAGCGCACGATAACGCTTGACACAATCGCCTCCGCCGTAAGGGAAAAAAAGCGATCACAGCGATGCCAGCCTCATAAATGAATTTTTCCTCATACCCCACTGAAAGGGAGAATAAATGTTGAGAATAACTCTTCCCGCGATAGCATGGGATTGGCTATTGAAACATCATCCCACAACCCGTGCTTTCACGGGTTTGGTTCTTTGTGTTGATGCCATGTCCTGGGATGGTGTCAATTGCATTCGTCGCAATGGTTTCAGATTCATCGATTCACGAATGTTCTTTGCTCGCTGCATTGAATATGTCCACGGTCTAACAGTCCCTCATAGTTGTTTTACCATACAACTTGTCAATTTTGCTTATTTGTGTTTTGTAGTAAACATAGTAATCTGAAATATTTCAAAAGACGGGTTGTAACGGATCTATACGCGTCCTTCAACTAATCCTCTTGGGAAATCTTTGGGCTGTCAATCACAACCAATTCTTTTGAAAGAAGAAACCGTGATATACAGATTAGGTTGGTTATATGTAGTATAGGTTTTCTAGCTAGTTAAATGGATGGACGGAGTTACATTGAGATTGAAATATAGAGAATCTGACGACGAGGAGAGATAGCTTCCGATCAGGTATTAGTATAGATTGATAGCGCATTTAGGGCATTAAATACTTGAAGATATTTAAGTCACGATTGGTCACCATAGCTAAACTGTAACACAAATATTAGAATAGTAGATTGATCTCATAAGGAGGACCAACTCAATAGAAGTCTTCTCATAATTCGCGTCTCTCGTAGTTAAATCCCCAATTGCTCTTAATTGGAACAACTCATCTTGTTTGAATACCAGAATTGTGTCTGTTGATAATTAGTGTGTTGAATAAATAGTTGAAAAGTATTATGGTGAGTAATCCTTCACTTCCTTCCACAACTCTAGCCGGGGCCTAGAGTAGGTCTCGTATGTTACAGGGTGCAGTGTCAAAAGCAAGTGTTAAGAAAGAAAGCATACAATTTTTTTTACAGAATGACCACGCCTACGCCACTGAGTAGACCGCAACACTTTAAAAACAATATAAGTAGCCCGCACTCTGGAAAAATCCCCCACCCCTGTTCTACATGCACAAAATTTAGTACGTTGAAACTGTGTACAACTCGAAGCTACTTTTTCGAAATGCTTTATATATTTTTCAATATTCAACGCTAAAGTGGCATATGCGTATTTTTGGTATACTTTGCGGCCTAACTGTTGAACGAAATAGTTCAGGAATGTGGTTTTTGAACCATCTGAAATATCAAAATATTTTAAGATGTCTGATTTTGTTTTGGAAGTGTAAACTTATTACTCGAGTTTTGACGAATTATCTCAAAGGGAACTAAGAATTGATAATTTCCGATACTTTTGTTTTGTTTATTTTTAAACTGTTTTATCTAGGAACTATTCATCCAAACAAAGCAGAATTCGTACCGTGTATGGAATAAACTTTTCGCCCACTCTTAAAAAAAATAGCAATTATATATGGGTTTTATATAAGTTTTTATACACACCTATGTGAGTAAATGAGTACTTTTTCCCTAGGGTAGATAAATAGTCTACGCGCATTTTACATCACATGACGTCACAGTTTATACTTATCAACAAGGTTTTTTGAGATCTTGTGTTCATTTATTTATTTGTAACAAAATAGGCTAAATTCTTTATGGTCGTGAATAATAATATATAATGACGTGTGTGTGTTCTCCTTTGAATTAAATCTGACATTAAACTCTTACTTTTTCTTCTTGTAGAAATTAGATAAAATTTCAAATTTGATAATTGAGTAAAATTCTTTTTAAAAGAACTTTTCTGTGTAAAAAGCTAAGTTTGGCAACAGCGAAGTGCATGAACTGATCGGTTGGAAACACGTGAATGCGCTTATCATGTGACTATAACGTCACGTGGATTTAGCCCAATACGATTCTTTTCTTTTTTAGTGAATCATTGCAAAAAGACATTACTGTGAGATATATGCTAAATCATTATTTCATTGGAGACCAGTTTGCTTTTAGCTAAAATTTAGAAGAGTATTTAAAAATGGTTTATCTTGTAAAATTATTTAAAATTTTAATATACGCCACTTGCAATGATCCTAGCTGGAGGCTGAGCTTTATTTAAAAAATTCCCATGAACTAAAATTCAGCTAATTATTAAATTACGTAAAATTCGGCGTATAACGCGCGCCTGTACTTGCTAGCTGCAATTCTTAATTTTTAAGTATATTCGCCGTATAACGCGCACCCCCCTTTTACGAAGGAACCTGGAGTGTACGTGAGCAGTACTATTACGTTTTGAAGTCATTTATTCGAGGTATTATTTCAATCTTTTAGGGGAAAAAAATAGTATACTTCTCTAGAACTACAACCTTTTAAGCTCTTGACGAATGTCATTTCTTTTATTATATTTTTTGCGTTAGAAGTGCGTGTATCACGCCGGATTTACGGTGTATAGTTTTTTTTTAGCGCGCTTTTCACGTAGTGTAAAAATAGCGCTATTAGGACGCAAATTTCGTCTTCGTTCCATATTTTGTCGTTTCATTTTCTCAGCCAATAATTAACCGATTGACCTCGGGTTTTCGGCATTGGGTCGCATTTGTGCCCTAGATGAGTCGAATCATATTTAAATTTAATAATTTAAATTAAAATTTTTTTTTTAATTTTTAATTTTTTAAAGTATGGTACCACTTTCTGTTAGTAAAAAGTTCATTAAATCCATTATTGTAAAATACAACATGTGAAAAACGCGCTAAAATTATTTGGCCATGCCAATGATTGATATCTTGTTTTCAATGCTGCAGTTTTGTCTACTACTTGACGCAATTTAAAAGGTTCTTTTTAATTGTGTTTTCTGTCTTTTTTTTTATAAAGACAGGAAAAATATTTAGTTTTGTGATTACGTACTTAAATTTTTAATTCTTAACACTAAAAATACTTTGTACTACATAAATATTTTTTTCTTAGCATAAATGTGTTCCAATTTTTAATCTTTTTTTTTCCTTTTAAAAAGCATTGAATGCTTAAGTAAATTAAATATTCAAGCCATTTTACGCACAAAAAAAAAGGAAAAAAAATCATATTTATTTTACGTAAAATAACCGGACAAGTTGTACGGGCGTGATAAAATTTTGTTATTTGTTTTGAAAACAGATTTCAAAAAAAGTAACTCAAGTGCCAATAATTGATTTACAATGTAGGGATTTTCCTTTGTTAAGGAGGGAAAATTTTTCCCTTTCCACGAGTTTGCCCTGGAGCAACAGGTGTTACCGACCTCTCAAGTTAGCTACATAATGCATAAATTCTAACCCTTTTTTGTTACTGTCATTATTTCTCATTTCTTATTTATTGAAGAACTTTAAAAGGTCATTTTTAAGTCTCCGATTATATAATTATAGTTTTCGAAGGAATTTTCGGGCATATTAATTTATGTTCTTACTTCTTTATTCATTATTGACGGCCGATTTGGCCTCGAGTCGTAAAAGTTATCAAAAAAAAATCGTCATAAACTTAATGGACTACTATGTTATTAAGAATATCCAGAATTTATTTCTCCCCCCCCCCTCCTTATCTGGCTTCGCAATCATTATAACAATTATCTTAAACAGCTCGGAGCCACGCTAGCGGTATTAAAACCCTTTTTTTCCCCTTTCTTACTCTGCGTATGCGATATACACATGTTAGTAAGAAGATAAAAAATGTAATTGTTACTAAAATAAATTAACGCGCACTGTCAAAAAATTAATATCATTGAAGCCAATTTGTTTTACATTTATGGAGATTTCTGAAATTTCACTTTCTAGTCCTTATTTCTCCGAGTACAGTTTATTACAATGTTTAAGAAAAGTAATCATTCTTTATCAAATGTAGCAAAGAGCAGATGCAAAACGATCGGATATTAATGATCACCGTATCCTAAGGCGCGTTTGAAAATATTTGTCGGTTTTTTCTTCACCGCCCCTTCCCATGTTCTGTATGTCATTATTCCCCGACTCGAATAAAAAAATGAAGTTTGCTATGCCCAAAAAAGTATTTTTCTTTTATTTTTTTAACTCTGACCTCTAGATGACATTTAAACTTGAAATTACAGCTTAGTGTGTGAGCTAAATGGGCGTGTCAAAGGAGAAAAAAAAGATGTATTAAAGGTAATAAAGTAACCGATTGAGAAAAGGAATTGCAAATTTTCTCCCCCCGATCAATGACCGAGATAGAAGAAACTTTAAAATTCGATTGGGTATCTTATTTTTTTCATCTTCGCTTATTTATAATTGGTTCCACATAAATTATAGTAGTCTCTATATAATGAATATTTTTTTCCAATTGAGTGACGTGTTCAATTTAATGAATTTTTTCCTGGAAACCTTGACTTATCAGTACTGACATGTAAACTGATTTTCATATTACCATCTGCGATTTTTGTACAATGCTTTTCTAACCAATACATATTATATATCCAGTTTACGTTTATTTCTATGTATATATATATATATATATTGATAGATAGATAGATAGATAGATAGATAGATAGATAGATAGATAGATAGATAGATAGATAGATAGATAGATAGATAGATAGATTTTTTTTACTTTACCAAAATAAATGCATTTTTTTTCTTTAACTTAGTTTTTTTTTTCAATTCCTACTATAAGTTCACACTCTCCTTATATATACATATCTTGTTCAAATTTTCAATCCTTAATAAAATACTTTCTACTCATCCACTCAAGTTCAAATCCAGGTTTTTAAACTTGTAGTGGATGACACTTGACGTCACATACTTGATGTTGAATACAGTTTTTTCAAATAGTAATTCATTAATTAAATATAATTAATGAATAAATAGTACAAAACAAAATAATTGTCCCACGCCATATATGAAAAGGAAAGTTGCTCTTTATGTCCCTATAGTGTTATGGATAGCGCATTAGACATCTAATCCAAAAGTCTTGGGTTCGAATCCCAACTGGGATGGCCCAATTTCTGAGAATGTGATTTCTTTTTACTATTCTTTTTTATTGGAAAAATGAAATTCAGTTAAGGAATAAATAATAACAAACAAAAAATAATAGTGCAACTCCATATATAGAAAGAAAAATGGAAAATTGCTTTCTATTTTGCCACCATATATTGTGATTCTCTCGTATGTATATACATATATATATATTAATTGTAATTATTTAATAAATAATAACTAAAATAAATTTTTTCTTTGTTGACCTACGTAAGTATTGACTTAATTTTTTTATATTACTTGTTCTTATATAAAATATTTGCCTGGTAAATTCTTATAACTAATGTTTATGAATTGCGTATAAACATCGGAGAAAAGAAATTATTGTTATCAAAAGTTTGATGGAGTTCGGCTTTGATGTCAAATATCATAGCTGCATGTACATTGAATGCTAATATACACTATAAGGGGAAAAAAGTTACACCTAGGAGTTGACCGGCTTGATTGAAATTTGGAGGAATGGTACATCTGCTGTGGGAGTGCAAATGACTAAATTCTCGTACTTGTTTCAACATTCAGCGCGAACCGAGCAACTTTCGAATACAGTGAATGCTGGGTAAACATCTAATGGCGCAACATGTTTACTTCGATTCGCGCTGTTGTTTTGGTTGTATCACCTATGGATAATGCCTTCAAGAAAAATTCTCGAACAATTTAAGGAACTGGAAGGGTTAAATAGAGGACGAAGAACTGAATTTCGATAAGGTGAATGGTTTAATCGACAAATTACGCAACATATTTATTGTAGTGATCTTATTGTTACGTGCTACCCAAGGCATGTGCGTACTGATCCAACAGTCATTTTTGTGGAACATCCAGTGGAAATCTTTGTCGATCATTTTGTAAGTAATCAAACTATTTGTCGACGGCTTCATGCTGTAATAATTAACTCGCGTAGACAGTTGTGATTACTGTTTTTAATTATTTTATATTGTCTTCAAAGAATGGAATACAGGTGAGCCAAACGGACTTGAATAGTTGAAAGGCATCGAGCAGTCTTCCCCGATGAGTTTCATTTTTGTCTTGGTAGAGACAACAATATGTAGAAGCAACGCGGTCAGAACCAAGATCCAAGGTTCGTTGTGAAAGTCACGCTTCCAAAAGATTAAGTGTAATGGCGTGAGGCTCTATATCGTTTAAAAATACTTAATCACCTTTGGTGTTCATTGTTTGACTGACTAATGTTTATTCTAGGGATCTCACACAGTCAGTGGAGGTCCCATCTCTGAACTCCCACCTTTAACCCTATTTTCAACATGGTTAAGCTCGATTAAATATTGCTGACGCCTCTAAAGTCTGTCTACAATTGTCGATATGTTACCATGGCGATGCATTTTCTCTAGATCTCTTTCCGTTTTGAATGTATAGGATACCTTGGGACGAAAAGTCACATTTCTCCCATACCTCGTTGTCTGTGATAGCCTAGTGGTCAAGGTAACGGACTCGTGGCAGGTGTGTCATGAGTTCGAGCCTAGTACTGCTGAAGACCCATCATGTAGGGAGGCGATGCATGTTAAATCTGTCGTGGCTCAAACGTCCTCCATTTGGTGTGGTGGGGGTGTCACTCAAATGCCATCATTCGACTATGGTTCAAAATTACGAGATCGGTCGCCAAAAGGCGAGTAACTGAATAGTGCGACTTTAATATTCACTCGTTATCTGCAGGAACTACGTGCCAGAGTTCAGGTAGCTTGAGATGGATTGTCACGAGACTTCATAAAGAACATGTGCGCCTCACTGTCATGGATCTTGGTGTGTCAGGGGTGGCTCTAGGGCCGGAAAAACCGGACCCCTGCCTGAGGCGGCAAATTCTAAAGACGGCATTTGGATCGAATTTGAAAAATATTTTTTTATTACAAAAAAATGGAAAAAATTTTCTGATATATTATTGGTTGTGAATTTGGTATTTCATTTAACGTATCTTACTTCCTTATTTTGTACTCTGTATTTTTAATGTCAGTTTTCTTTTATGTTGAAACTTAAGAGTTCGAGGCGGGAATGTAAATTTAATCATGAAATTTGATAAGCTTACAACCTTTCACGAGTAACTTTCTCCCCATCCCGGAGTATGGTCACAACAGATATTGCTTTCACTTATACGACGCTTGGTGTTAGCTATCCAAAAGGGGACAGGAGCAATAAGAGTTTTTTTATAGATAGAGAGACGCAGGAGATGTGTTTTATTTTAGTGTAGTTAGTATAAGTTTAAATAAACGTATGTGATCCGCACCATCAGTAGACTTTTCGCAGAAGAAATTGGCATGTTGAGATGAACGATTCCTTTCCTTACACTCTTCTAGTTTTAAATAATGACAAGTAATTATGTCCGTAATTACGAGTTATTTTGTATTTGACTCAAAATATCATACAATTCATACTCCTATCTTACAATTTCGGGTTTTTTCAGTTTTCTTGATTATTTATTACTCATCTCTCTAAAGGTAGAGAATTTATATATATAATTCACACACACATAACTATACACGAAATAGTTATAAGCCTAAGATAACTAGTCAAGATAGTAAAATGTAATGCACACAGTAGTATTATAGCAAACTTCTGGCCTTAGGAACCAGGATTGCAGGTTTATATATATGTATTGTTTTGCAGCCTTTTTGTTAGCAAGAATTGGCTCTGAACAGAGGGGTGACATTTTCAATTTTTGTCCGGGGCGGCAAAACTGCTAGAGCCGGCTCTGGGTGTGTTGCATAAAATATAATGGTAGGCAATGTGAGAGAGAGAGAGAGAGAGAGAGATACTGAATAATACTATTATTTTTTGCATTTTGCATATTTCTGTCTTAAATTTTAATTATTTAATTTTCCATAAGCATTTTACCAACATTGTAAGTTGCATCCCATTCTGAACATTTCTTCCTGATATTACTTTTTTTGTGTGTTGTCTTTTAGTGTATTTCAAAAATCTTTCTTGGTTGAAATTACGATATTCTATTAATTGCAGAATAAATCTGCAACACTCTTTGTTTTCCGCTATATATATACACACACACACACACTTCTCCTTACTAAATAGTCAATTTTGTGGAATTTTCGCCCTTCAACTTTATTAATTGCCATTGCCTTTACTTAAAACTGGAGATGTTAAGTGAATTTAGGTGAGTGAATTTGGTTAAGGTAATTTTTTTCTCTTTTTAATTAATGCAAAGGACAGAAAAAACTAATTCGTTTTTAAGCTATAAACAGTATATATATAAAAATTTAATATATTAGAAATGAAATATATTTGTAATAAATGAAATATGTACTATTAAAAATATTAGGAAGAATAAGAAGTTTTAATTTTAACATTTAATCTCTTTCTATCATGTATTGGTGTTAGAAAAACTGACTCAATATTTAATCAATATTTTGATTTTGCAGTTTTACTGATAAATAAACCAATTTTATCCATTTTCATTTTACTATTGAAAACAACTGGTTATAAGTTCACTCAATGTTCAAAAAAATAGTTATCAATAATCTATGAATTCTAAGAAAATTTTAAATATTTTTTTTAATGCATTATTGTTAAATTTGCCCTTTATTTTCTCTGATTATATATATATTGAGCTTAGAATAATAAAATAGTCTGATATTCTTGTTTAAAAAAAAACATAGTTTTGTTATTTGATTATTCTATTTTAATATTTTACATATATTAAACGTATTGAATTTGTTGAAATCACACACAACTTTGGAATCATTATTAAATCCAAAAATCTTGATTACAATTAGTACTTTATTTGCAATTCTTGACGTTATATTGCACGTATAAGTGATTACGTAAGCACATACGTAAAAGCAGCAACGAAATACACATGGAAAGCTTATACTGGAAGTTAGGATTTTCTTTACTATCATGATTTCCGGGTCTCAGCACTTTGACAGTGGCTGATGCAATATTGCATCATCTCACCAAGAACTTTAATGACACGGCATACGCGGGGGCACTCGGAAGCGGGAAAAAATAAAAAATAAATAAATGGAAATTAAGAAGCTAAATGAATTATGGTTAGTTTCAGTAAGTCAAAAGCGATTTTGGGTGGATGGCCGAATATGCGGTGTTAAGCTATTTTGATGGTACCAATCTTCGGTCCTTACGCCATGATGATCTACTATAGAAATAACAAAAAAAAAGTAATACAATAAATAAAGTTCGAAAATAAACGAATAAGAAGTTAAACATCTGAAAATTTGAAAATATTATTCAATGCATAAAAGGCGATCACACAAGAGAGATTAAAATCTTTGCATGAATGCAAACATAGAAAGCAGTAATCGCGTAACCGGAGTACTTAAAGGTACATATTAACTTTACTGAAAAACATCAATATTATCAAAAGATCAAAACAGGCTTGTGTTGTTTGTACCTGATTCAAAAATTATTGGAAATTTTTCACAAAATATTTCCAATATTTTGTAATTAAATTTGGTTTACAAAGTATTGGCTAGATTTTGCAAAATAGTGGAATTTGTAAATGGATGAAGTAGTTCAAAAGGCGTGTCAAAAATATAACATGTGAGGAAAATAATTGTAATCATTCGAGCTATCGACCACTAAGAAGCTGGCTTTGTAATCATGTTGTTTTGTTGTGCATTTGAAATTTAAAACACAATTTACAAAGACTATCAATATGTTTGTGATGTATGTATATTATAAAGAAATTTATGGGGTAGTCGTATTCCAAATAAAAAACAGAAAAAAATGTTATTATAGTTCAATGTGCCTATTTTTATGAGAGTAAATTATTATTTGAAAGAAAATTTTTTGTAATAATATTTCTATAAATAGATATACGTAGATTGTTATTTAGAATGTGTATTTTAAGTACGTTAAATTTAAATATTTTTGTCATAAATATTGATAAATAATTCACTATATATTTTTTCTGAACTTCCCTGTTTAAGAGTTGAAAACTGTTTTCACCAATTTCCATGCCATCAACGTTCAGAAGTAGTGTTACTTTAATACGATCTGAAGCTGAACGCTTCGGTTTATTTGAACGTCAAACTGTTCATATTCGGTGTTTAAATATCAGCTTTTATTCATTCGTTTACTTTTTAGCCTTCGATTAAAATATTTAAAATAAGGAACTGTATACAGGAGGATTCATAAAGACGTATACAGTTTCAATGCACTATACATCAAGAACAATACAAGATATTATATATTCTCCAAAATAAAATTGCATGAAACTATTTTAAGTTTTTTTTTTTTGAAACAGCCACAGATGTTCTATAGGAGAACCCTTAGTCACATCACACAAAACGTGCCTTTAATCCATTTCCGCCCAAAATCGTGTTAAGGTATCAAGTCCATCGATAGCGGCCGTGATACGTTGTTTCAGCTTCGTCAAAATATTACTTTTGCACTAACAGCCCACAGTTTTAAATTCTTCATACCATTGGTAGATAGATTTTCTTATTTTTTAAATTTTTTTTTATTGAAAAAACAATGATAAAATCCCCGTGCACCACAAAGTATCGCACAGGGCTCACAGAAGTAAGTATTAATCACACAATATAAAAGACTAAAGAAAAAAAATCAAAAATTAATATGCTCTAGCCCCTCCGTGCCATCTAAACGCCCCCTAATTTTCTCTGGATCTTTTAGTGCCCCCATGGAAGTCTTAAACGCCTACAAACGGGCGTTATCGCCCACGTTGAGAACCTATGATCTAGATCAGAGGTGAGCAGACTTTTCCTGGGTACGGGCTAAATCTCACTTTTTCAAGGTGTTGTTGTCCACCCAGTCTCCAGATTAGTTGGCCAGTGAGCCACAAATACGTTGTTTTTAGTATGCACATCTTAGGTATTAGAAAAGGTGGTCACCCCAAAATGTCTCGGCGGTCCACTGGTCGATCGAGATCGACTTAATGCCCACCCCTGATCTAGATCAAGTCCATGAACTCCTGCGCTTGTAAACAATGAAGTACTGTAGCAAGATTTGAGATCAACTGGCTCTTATGGCAACCAATAAAGCCAGGATGTGTGCAAGGGCGGCTTGGGTCACATTGCAATCCGGACGAGGAGGATAACATTAAGGATTCGTTAAATGCCGTTGAGTTCGAGTATGTCCATTGCGAAGTGTAGCAAGAATCGTATCATCTCGCCTACTGCTTGTCCCAATCAAAGCATAACCAGGATGGTTTTCTTCATACTACTCATGTACAAGGGCCTGCCTTCAACCCGAATCCGTTTGTTTGAACCGGGTAGAAATTTCTGGAAAAGTACAGCAGCCACCATGTGTAGAATTCTTATGGCTGCCCTCTCGAGCCAAATCATCTGCAATCTCATTACCGTAGACATTTACGTGTGATGGTACCCACTGAAAAAAGATCTTAATATCGGCACTCAAGCAATTTAAAAGCTAGACAATACTCGTTGTCGTTGTCACCGTAGAACAATGTACTTTCAAAATATAGTGATAATTATGCATGGTTAAGAGTACCATTCGTCAGTGAGTTTTGACTCATCGTCAAAGGAGAGCCATTGTTAGTCAAGCAACTAGTAAAAAAACCTTTTTTCTGAAATAGTGATTTATTTTAAGCTTTCAGGTGCCATCTGAACACTGCGTAACACTTTATATAATATTCACAGGTAAAATTTAGTGAAATAAAATTCCAACCACTTTTAGCAAAGATACATATAATAGATATAGTTCTCAAAGAAGCATGTTTGCTTTGTAGATCAATGGCGCAATGCTGTGTTTTTTCAGATGCAAAAAAAAAAAGAAAGCTTAATGTCAACTAACCAAATGTTTATAGATATTACTGGCATGATATTCAGCACGAACCATCCAGGATCTCTAAGCAATGATTTGAGAGTGATTTTGCTACTAATGAAACGACACTAGCTGTTAATTTAAAAGCAAAAACTTATACAAGCTACCAAGATATCCTTGGAAAATATTTATTGCTGGAGGTGCTTCTGGAAACATCTGAAGAATGCATGTTAGAGCAAGACAATGCATCCATACACAATTCAAAATCTCTGAAATCCTGGTATCAAGCTAATATTGTTCACCTTCTTGAATGGCTATATCAGGAAGCCCTGATCTAAACCCTACAGAAAACTTACAAGGTACTTCGGTACGGGAAACTAATAGAAAGGCTTTCTATAAATTGCATTTATACGACCAAAGATAAGCTTAAAATGGCCATTGAAAATATTAAAATAAACATCTCCATAGCGACATTGAAAAAATTTCTTATAACCCCAAGAATGATTAAATTAATTGATAAGGGGGAGTTTTTTCAGATTACTTGCAATTTTGTAAATAAATTCTCGTGTGGGCTTAATATTTTCCCCAGCTTTCTACATGTTTAAAAGCCGCAAATAAAATTTCGAATAAAATTTTACATAAATTTTTGTGCTATTTGTGTAGATATAGAAAGAGCTTTTATTTCTTGCAAAAGCTGTTGAAGATTTTCTCGCTTGGTCTTATAATTTTTTTCCAGCACTGCATGCTCTATTTCTTTTTCAATGTATTGCTTCGTTTTATGACACCAAATTCAAGAAACACAGTATGGAGTTAAAACTGTTGTTAATTAGCGAGCTATTATGGAAACAAGCATTGTATACTTTTTCTAGATTGTAATTATTTTTGCACATCTTATGTACAGCAAAGCAATGAATGTTTTAATCGTCAATAAATAACGTTAAGTAGTAGATGTAATCATAATTAAAAAATATTTTTGAATGTTCTTTACATTGATTTCATTTTAGTAACTGTATTAAGTTAGTATAAGCATTTCAGGGATATGGTACTCTATTTCCATGTTCCACGTTTATGTGAAATTACAATCAATCAACGAATTCAAATACACTTTGTGAAAACAAAACAGTATTTAAAATTATTTCACAGTTAAGTTATTGCATTATTCATTAACTACTTACGAAATTCATCTAAACAATGCTTTTTATTCTAAATCACCCTGGATTTTTAACTTATTTGTTTACAGATTTTTTGCGCGCAGTATTTTATCACGCATACTTCAAATAATCCATCAACAATCACAAACGGAGTATAAACTAACTTTAAACTAATGGGAGGGGGGGATATACTTGTTTATATGGAACAAAAATTCATTTGACACGCAAAAAAAAAAAAATTCTTAAAAATAAATAGTTAAAAGCTTTTTTTTTAAATCTATACAGTCGTGTTAATTTTTTTCCCTCTGTGATATCCGAACCGAACGCACGCTTCGAACATACTTCAGTATTTTCTAAAGTTCATTAAAATGGGCGTGTCACCAAAACTTAACATATCGAAAGTAGACGTTGTAAAAAGTGATAAAAAATTTATGTTTCCCATCTGGTAGTTGGGAAAGCCTCTTGTAAAATATATTGCAAGTCATTAAAAAGTCTCCCGACAATGAGCTTTTTTATTTTCTTCCCATCGTATATTTGCATAGCTCCTATTTTAGAGTTTTGTTTAAAACCTTTCCGTTGTTTCATTTCCGTATCCACGTAGATACGGGAACAACATTTCTAAGAAATGGCGTGTAGTCTCGAAAAATAATTACAGCACACTTTCCACTTTGTTGGAAACTGTTTATTCCTTTTTACGATCTCTCCTCCGGCCTTCCCCATCTCTGTCCGGAGCACTGTTTTCTGTCAATATTTAATTTTTAAAACTTACAACAAGTTTTGGAAGCGTTGCGTGACAAGCCCTCGCGAGATTGAAAACCGTGAGAAATGAATTGTTTTTAAGTATCGGAGTTGCTGTCCAGAGTCGCTAGGCTTTTTAACCCTTTTCTTCGATTCAGCATTAAATTTTAAAGGGTACAAATTATATATGTAGCATAGTTCAGTTTTATGGATAATGCACCACGAGGTGCATTTTTAAGTACTGTTAAGTATATAATGAGCAGAAAAACAAAACTTATTAAAACTCTACCTCTTCTTATCGATACGGTTGTTGTAGAATTGTAAGAAATTGCTGCATCATCTGTATAAAAGTACGATAATTAATATTAATAAAAATGAACATTTAGCTCTCATACCAGCCGAATATGGCGTACATTAATCGATACTGTTTTAATTTTGCCAAAAAATCATTTTATCATCACGTTTAACATGGTATCATCATCATCATTCTCGTGAGTTTTCTTTCACGGTCTATTTTGTGGTCTGTCCTTTAGACTTTTTTTGTATAATTAATTGATTTCAATACTGACTTAAGTTTAAACTATTTTTTAAGTGAGGGAATATTCATTAACGTCGCATTTAAAGCAATACGAGAGCTATTGGCGGCGGACCTCGTGATTGTGAGCCTCGGTCAAGTGACGGGATAACACTTGAATTGGCGCTCCCCTTCTAAATTCCACACCACACCCACAAAAAGATTTTTAGCCCCGGCAGATTTAACGTGCACCTGTCCCTCTACACAAGGGGATTTCAGTGGTATCAGGATTCAAACCCGTGATTCACCAACTACGAGTTCACGATCAGACCTCTTGGCTACAGCGGCTACAAAATCGTTTCTTGCAAAAGAATAATTTGTTTGTCAAAAGAATGCAATTTAATATGTTATGTAAAAAGAATTAGATTGAATATCACACCAAAGAAACAGAAGTAATAGGCTAATTTTTTTGACCAATGTTAATTGACGATTCAGAGACATGATCTGGCACCTCTGTCTTTTATTTCCCACGCGATTAGTTATTTTGAGACTCAGTTTCATTTAACGCGCAGTGACCCAATGCTCCATACAGCTGATCTTTCGTGCTGTCGAGACTCGAACTCGTGTTTCGACTTGAACACCGTTAGCCACGAACCTCGTAGCCAAGGCCATTCGGTTACTTATAAAATTTTCTATAATTTAAATGTTTTCTCAAGAATTAGCTTTTAATCGTATGATAATTTTGATTCTAAGGTTTTGGGGAGAATTGGCAGGCGGCTGATACATTTACGAAATGGGATTCATATAAAGGGAAAATTAATCCTTAACGAAGAGCGTCGTGTGGAGAAACTTGAATTGCTCTGTATTGGATTGCGAGTTTTTTTCAAAATCCTCATGTCTTGTAGTATGGAAATTTAGATCCAAAGTAATTTTCGTATATTGTCGCACGATGGGATTTTGGATAAAAATTACAAAGTCTACCACAACCCGTTGAGCCTTGTTTGATATTAATCAAGGAAAATTTTTAAACTATTGATTAATAAAAGATTAAAATCCTAGACTAAATCTAGTGTTAAAACGGAGCCTAAGATCACAATTGAAATAATAATTTCCTTAAAGAATGTACTTTTTAGCAACGTCTAATTAATATACCTTTTCATTTTTTAAAAATCGCACAAATGCTTCAATTCTCTCAATTTCCCTTCTCTTTTAAAAAGGCATAACTTCATTTACAGTGAAAATCGCTTTGTACAAAACTGAAAAGGGACTGAAATATTGTTTGGTCTTTAAAGAATTTCGTGTGAAAGGATATTTCAGGAGAAAAAATTATATATCAACAAAATTAAGTTTATTAGAATTTGTTTTATTTACATAGATATATGTTCATATGCATATATATTTAATAAAAATCAATGTAACAGAATCATTCACAAGACCTTAAGGAATACAAAGTTTAAATTTTTTTGAAAAACAAAACATTTATGGAGTTTTTGGAAAGTAAACTGATATTTTTCTTTGGGTTATTTTCTTAGAATCAAATTGTTAACAAATGTGTGTTTCGATATTGTCCATTTTGTTATTAACTTCACTATTGAAATGTGAGTCTAAATAACTGCACATACTTTTCGAGACGTTCCTCATTTCGAATTATGGGGGAACAGGAGCTGCATTATTCATTTCATTTTCATCATCGAAATATGCATCAATGATATTTTTTGAACTTTGAACAAATTTCAAAATGTCTCTGTCTGCCATATAATTGAGGTTTTGCACACATTATCATCATCATTTACTGCGATGAATTCTTTTGATAATACAACAGGACAGTTCAACACGGCTGTTGTTTTCTGTATTTTGCTCATTTCCAGAAGGGAAATCTTTTCGTGCTAAGCGATTTTTGTTTCGTGTTAAGGTATGTGACTACCCAAAATTCGCCGTTTTGATGAAAATTTTTGAAATTTTTTAATGCTTTTATTTTATAGCTCATACATTTAAGATTCCAAAAATACTCTATTTTTGTTTCTACGATATTTAGAAGCAAAGTTGTAGCGTAATTAGTAAACCGGAAGCAGATCCCTACACAAAATATTTTTAAGATATTGAATTGAAATTTTCAGAACATGTTTTATTTAGTTCTATCTAGTTTAGTTATCAAAATCTAATCTCTGTATATGTTTATGTATTGTATTACTTTTTTTAAATAAAAATAAAACATTAATTTTTTAAAAAAGCGAGTTTTTGCATAAAATTTGGCATTTTTAAAAAACCTTTCAAAAATATTACAAAGTTTTTAATTACTAACACATATAAAGATGTTATTTATGTACTGTATAAATATTATTTTAATACATTCATTAGAATTTTGTGTAAAAGATCGTAACTGCAATTTTTCATCAAAATTTCACTAAAAACGACAATTGTTATAGTCTATGAAACTCTCCAGAACACAGCAAAAGGGTAAAAAAAAAGTCCGAATTAGTTAAGTATGGAACTAAAGAGAGCTTGAACTATAAATATTGTGAGTTTAAAAAATATACAATTGGTAGAAAATTTTTCATATTATATTAAAATCTTTAAATGCATTTTCTGAGAAACTGTTTTCGATTTTTTTTTACTTGACAGTAAAATTCACTACATGATTTCTTTTTAAGGTATTGAATTGAAATTTTCAGAAAATGTCTTATTTGTATTATAGACCATATTCTAATCTCTGTGTATATATTTATGTATTTTATTACACTTTTTGTAAGAAAATAACATTAGTTTTTTTTTTTAAAATTTAATTCTTGCATAAAAAAAAATGACATATTTTAAAAACTTTCAAAAGTATTACAAATCTTATAGTTCTAAGCACAGTTAGTGATGTTATTTATGTACTGTAAAAATATTATTTGAATATGTTAATTAGAATTTTCAATACATAGTTTACCCTAATTGCAATTTTTCACGAAAATTTCGCTCAAAATTCCCAATATATCCAAAATTGTTTTTAATTTTGTGAAGATTATATTTGAATTCCTAGTTTTTTTATGCCCCATTTCAAATAAAAAAGTGTTTATTTAGTTAAGTATTTATATATTTTAATAAAAAGTACCCCGAAGGTAGTCACATACCTTAAGAGAAAAAAAATGCATGAAACTACATAGTAGTTGGTTGGACCGTTGTATTTTTTCGTGTTAACCGATATTTCGTCTTAAGCGTTTTCGCGTTAGACGCATTTCACTGTACTTTTCTTACAAAGATATTTTGCTTTTAATCCATTAAACTTTGACAAGTATTTTTTGATAAATTCATATTAGATCATCTCATTTGCATGCGGCAAATTTGAAACATCTATTTCAAAAAAAGCAGAGAGAGTTCAAATCAACGTCGTAAAAGTTACATTACACATAATAATTAAACTTAAATTTCAGAGTTGCTAATGTGTACGGCACCACACTTATATTTATATATTTAACTCTTTAAACTTGTACACAATATCACAATATCATTTTAGTTCGATTAAACTTAATGTGTTTTATTCTTGTTATTCAGCGCGATAATCTCTTGCAGATGGAGTCTCGAACTGAAGTTATCCCGTCCACTAGGCTGGGAATATGCCACACATTTACTAAGAATCTCCTAATTTATCAACTGCTCGGGCTGTACAATCTTAAGATTAGAACGAGATTGTCAATTCCAATCTGCTCGAATAATCTTTGCTTTTTTTTTCGTGGTAGTTGAGTATTCATAGTTGCGATTTTGTGGCCGACGTTGTTTTCGTTGTCGTGGGTTTGATTACTGGTTAGACAAAAATCCCACATATAGAGGGTCTTAAATGTATGATATCTTATATATACATGTATGTTATATATGTTAAATCTGTCGTGGATGAAAGTCCTCACAATGGCATAATGTCTAAACTTGTAATCCTTCGCTATGAAGTATAACGTGTCAATAAACAGACATTCAATAAATATATAATTCCATAGTTGTTGCTTTATTATCTTTCGTAAACATAGATAAACTGCTTCCGGGAGGTCTTAGGGATCTTTCTCTATTTTGAATCCTTATTTTTGTCATTCCATTTTTCTTTCTTTCTCTCATTTTTAGAGTTAAATTTAGATCTCAGATGTAAACTATATTTCGTAAATTAGCGAGAATTTTGCACAGTTTGGTTAAGTATGGTTCTTGCAGTAATTAAATAAACCAAAGAATTTTATGTATGTGAAAAAATGAAAAATGTTACTTTAACCGGAGGTATATATATATATAATTGCAACCTGATATTATTTATTGGGTAAAGTTAAGTAGGATCACGTGGTTATATTAATATGTGTTCTGGAAAAACTATTTAAAAGAACGTAAATGTAATTAAATTTCCATGAAATATCAGACTAGAACCTTTTAAATCTTTCCACATAGTTTTAAACTGAACATGCCCATAATTAAACTTGACATTTTTAAGAAGCCCGTAGAAAAAACTATTCGGCAAAATTTCATCAAACTAAGACAGTAGTATAAGAAAATGATAGGAATTTTTTCTAGCATAAAAAGTTAGTTTTAAACAATCACTATATATATGTATATATATATATAAGTGGAGTACAATTCATTTTTACAAAAAACAACTAAAAGCAACATTTATAAATCATATTTTGAAGATACAAGTTCAACTATGCTACCATCTGATAGCGTAAAATCATATGTTCAATTGTTGAAAACTGTATGTCGTGGAGTTTTGGACTCAAAAATTATTTGGAATATCTTCACAGTCAAAATTCACAAGAATTCACGTCTGGGGATCTGCCAGGTCAAGTCGTTTTAAAATATCAGTTGATAAAGCTGCCGTCAGTAAAACGATAATGAATCATTCGCGTGAGAAAGTGAGTGTGAGGAGCTTGATCTCGCTGGAAGACATCATGGGTCTTACAGAGTCGCAATTACTAATTACTGTTGCAACGATACTGACTTGTAATGTTGCCTTTCACAGCTTTGCGCTCTTTCAAAAAATATGGGCCCATAATGAACGAAGGAATTCATTTATTGCACTTTAAAAAATTACTCGTATGATTTTATGAATTTATTGTTCTGTTGATTTATGGACATCATTTTCCTCTTAAAATCGATTATTCATGCAATGATAATTTTTATACGTGTCAAACCATAGATATATTACATTAAATTTTTTTTTCCCTTTGCATATTGTTTGGTACAACAAGGGAAAGTAAGGACGTTATCTTCTTCTCATGTGGACAAATCGAGGTTCAAATCCTGATTCTTATGAAAATTGTAGATCTGAATTCTGAAGGCTATTGCACTTTAAGGTAAACTGGATCTTTTGTGCAATAGTAGAGAATTTTGGTGTATGTGGCTCTAGCTCATGTGTAATTTGATTATCCATTCATCATTTCATTTTTGAATCACCATTTAATCTATTTGGATTACTGATCTATCACTTCCTTTTTAATTTATCATTTTGATCATTGATTCATCATTTCATTTTTGAACCATAATTTGATCCTTTTATTTTTGAATCATCATTTGATCCTTTTGATCATTGATTCATCATTTCATTTTTAAACCATCACTTTATCTTTGATTCGTCTTTTCATTTTTAAATCATCATTTGATCACTGATTTTTCTGTTCATTTTTAAGTCATCATTTTATCATCGCTTCATCATTTCATTTATGAATCATCATATGGTCCTTTTATTTTTGAATCATCATTTGATCATTGATTCATCATTTCATTTATGGACCATCATTTGATCATTGATTCATCATTTCATTTATGGACCATCATTTGATCCTTTTATTTTTGAATCATCACTTGAACATTTTATTTATGTATTTTTGGACCATCATTTGATCCTTTTGTTTTTTAATCATCATTTGATCATTGATTCATCTATTCATTTTTAAGTCATCATTTGATCATTGCTTCATCATTTCATTTTTGAATCATCATTTGATCATTGATTCATCTATTCATTTTTAAGTCATCATTTGATCATTGCTTCATTTCATTTTTGAATCATCATTTGATCCTTGTCTCTTTATGTAATTATTATCATTATAACTTCATCACTGTGTCATTGTTTCATCGCCTGATTATATTTTGATATTGCGGAAGCTATCGATTATTGTTCATTTTGCAATTCTATAGAGGCTAAAATATAAAAAAAGATAGATAAAAAGCATGTTTCTTGAGTATGAAATCTTTTAGTTTAAGTTACAAAGTTAAAAAAAAAATAACAATTTGATCTTCAAGACTGAATATTTTTTTCGTGATAAATAAAATTGTAGTGAATTAATTGAAGAACATCTTCTCTCTCTTTCTTGAGCATAAGAATCTCATTTACGTCTCTGTGAGTCAGCCTTGGAATGAAGGTAGCATTTTATGACACGCAATGCCATTTGCGTGCCTCCCATTTTCATCGGTGAAACTTGTTCACACTCATAATTTATGCTCTTCTCAAGTGTGTCAAAGCTATAAAGGACAAAATTTCAAAGATTAAAGTTTTGATTTCGTTAAATTTTGGCTTTTAGTTGACAGATAGATGCCGTGTAAGAAATGAAAACAGGATTGTGGATGTTTTTATCGTGCTGCTTAATCACTTACATGTAAGGCATTAAACTTGAGTGATGACTCTTTCGTGAAAAATTGATCTGCTTCAATGAAAATACAAGCACTATCGAAATAAGTCCTTTTTTGTTCCATTCAGTTTGCGGAGATCTGTCATCATTTTCGTTTAATTTTAAGATAATTTTTATTTGACATCCGTTGTTTAGCATATTGAAACTGCATGTAATCATTAAACAACATTTAAGAAATGAGTAATTTACATCGAGGTATATTTGTAGTAATTTTGCGTATTATTATTTGAATGCTACAAAAAGGATTATTAATCAGTGAAGCATAATATTTATATAAAAGGGGAAATTAGTGGAGTATAAATTAATACATTGTTTATAAAATATTCAGAATTTCGTTGAAATTATTTTTAATTCTTATATTAGTTACAAAATACCTAGATAACGCTAGCGCAAAGATACCGAATTCATGAAAGCCATTTTTTTTAAGAAAAAGTTCTATAAGTTGTTACCTTTTGTTAGCAAATTCCCTAATTCAAATCAGAGTACTCTTTAGTTATGTGGTGTGTTTCTTACATACTTCATAATTACCAAATGTCTTTCCCATTTATGATTTCATTTTAAATTTGATTCTAAAAACAAGTTACTTCTACAAAATGTTTCTTGTGGTTCAAAAGTTTCTTAAAGTCACTGTATTTTAAAATAATATTTTTACTGTGAAACTTATATAAAGAATCGTATTGATATTAAATTATTTTGGTAACTTACTTAGAAACTTCACAACCGAAAAAGTACAGTAATTTTTTTTAAAAAAAAAAACCTCTTTGTTAAGGCACAAGTCTCTAGTACTACACCCCTTTCTCTAGTACTACAAAACTAGCTTCGTGTCTAGAGTTTCGGGATTAAATTTTTTCAAATTTCTCCATAAGAGGGAGAAAATATTACATTTATCGACCTCAGGTTTCCTGCATAAGAATGTGAAGTTCTAAGACTTTTTCTTTTATCTAAAATTATCAATAGATCCATTGAAGTATCTTGCTCGTCTAAAATCTTCAGTTCAGAATTACATTCATCCTCTAATAATCATGTTCATTTATTTTACTGTAATTTTACTGAATCAATTTAATTGTAATGTAATGAACATATTTTGCTGATGTACTTTTCAGTTTGAGGCTGTCACATAATTTAACTTTCTATGGATTTCAGATTTTTATTTCAATTACTTATAGCTAAGATAAAAATTTAAATTTAAGAATTATGTAATAAGGCCGTGTAATTTGCATAAACTTTCATTTAATCACACAACTTATTAATTTTATTTTAAAATTATGTAAAGATATTTTCATACATTAAACATTATTTATTCATTCTTTACTTTTAAATTTAAATATTATCGCATTATTATAACTCTTTAATCGAAGTTTAAATTGGAATTGTTAACGTAGACTTAATTCATTAGATATAAAAAAGAAACAATTTATAAGTACCCAAAATCTATAAATAATGCAATGAAATTGTAATTATCAAAATATAATATGTAAAGTTAATTTTTTAAAAATTTTCTTGTTATTTTTATACTAAGTTTTTAAAAAATATTTTATATATATATATATATATATATATATGTTGCTTTAAAATTACTATAAAATGCATATTGTTATATACACTCATGTCCATAAATTAAGGATAATTAAGTTCAGGCAAAGAAAGAGACAGAAACAAATTTGACTTATTTGTAAAGTATATTTATTAAACAAAAGGTAAAGAGCAAAAAAGATGCTATATGTTTGACATAATTAATAAAAATTGCAATTTTTACTCTCTGGAGCAAATTTAAAAAAAAAAAGAACCTATTTACAAAAAACAGTATAACATGGTTAGTATGATGGTTAATACGGAGTATATCTCCCGGACGATGCAATACAGGCCTTACAACGCCTACGCATGCTGAGTATCAAATTATCAATCTGATCTTGGGGAATATTACACCACTCATCAAGCAATGCCCTCCGAAGTTCCGGTAGACAGGTGGGAGGGGGTTGACGGGCTGCAATTCGTCGACCAAGCATATCCCACACATGCTCTATTGGATTTAAGTCCGGTGAGTATGCTGGCCAATCCATACAGTAGATATCCTCCGATTGAAGGCATTCGTCTACAATGTTTGCATGGTGAGGACTTGCATTGTCATCCATAAATAGAAATTCAGCACCCATGGCGCCCCGAAACAAACGTACATGTTGTTCCAGAATGACATCCCGATAGATGTGGCCTGTTCAGGGTTACACTCTGAACATGCAGGTCAGTTCTGGAACCAAGAATAATTCCTCCCCAAACGAGCCATCCTGCACCACCGTAACGGTGTCGTTCAATAGTGTTCTCTTGGTGGTAACGGGTACCTGGCGCTCTCCATATGAAAGTCCGGCGAGAATCAGACTGCAAACTAAACCTGGAGTCGTCGGAAAACATCACACAAGACCACTGTTGCGGTGTCCACAATGCATGCTCTCTACTCCAGGTTAATCGCAGGCGACAGTGAGTTGCGGTAAGCGGAACACATCTGACAGGCCTACGAGCATGTAGACCAATGTGTCCTAAGCGTCTGTACACGGTCTGCCTTGAAACTGTCGTACCGGTAGCTGAAGAGAGCTGACGAGACAGGTCTGATGCTGTGCTCCGTCTGTTTCTTTTGGCAGTAACTGCCAAATACCGGTCCTCATTCGCCGTTGTAACTCGGGGGTGACCTGTGCTGTAACATCTACTCACATTACCATCATCCTGGAATCGTTGCCAAAGCCTGGAGATGACACTCTGGGTGATTCCAAGTTCCTCGGATACTTCCAGCTGGGTACGTCCACATTCCAGTCGTCCGGTAATTCTACCACGTAAAAATCATCCAAATGCTTCCTTTGTGCCATAACTATCTGGTTATTGCACTGAAAGGCTTTTAAAGCGCTTGTGAACAATTTTACTTCTTTTCCGCCATTCCTTATATACCCCTCTCTTACACTCTCGTTATTCTGACGTAATATCTGCGCTATCTGGTGGTTTTCTGTAATTTGCATACTCTTCTTCAAGATGTGTGTGATAATTCTACAGGTGAAATTTTTATTTTAGAGTTCAATTTCTGTGTGATTCTGAATTATCCTTAATTTATGGACATGAGTGTATATTGATTACTATATAATACTTATTTTGAATCTTACATCCTAACTCTCAAGTAATTGAATTTCTTTTTTTACAACTGTTATTTTGAATACACTTCTACAAGTGTTTATTAGTTCGATTTACGTTACTTGCTTCTAATGTTTTCTTCGCTGTGTGAGAATTAACCATCTTTCTATAATATATGATATATTAGGTTAAAAGAGCTTTACAAAAAGCAAAAATGTAATGTGGTAAAATTAAGTGTTCGAAGTCTATTGTCCATTGTCCATTTGAGCTTCCTTCAGGAAATTGATTAAACGTCCAAGCGGGATGATGTACAGGGTTAAGGAGTGCTGCAAGTTCTTAAGAAATGAACAATCAATTTGTTTATTTAATGATTTATGAGGCCGTTGTTCTCTCCATTTTATTTAATCGAAAAGGAACCCCGTCATATTGGTGAATATGAATTAAGAGAAATATGCTAAATTAAGACTTGAGTTATCTCATTTAGTTACAGCATTTAACTATCGTATAAAATATTGTGTTGCTGGAGAATATATTACTGATTGTTACGCATAATTTTGAATTGCAAGTCTTAATAATGTTTAAGATTTAAAACTCCATGTATATTATTATGTAAATTTATGATATTACCTTCAGAATTTTGAAATAATTGAGCTGTTATCTTTGAAAGTGGTGTAAATTCATTTTACATTATATGGAGATATTTACCACTTTCAAAGTAACTATATTTTCACAAAGTAATTATATTAATTACTTAAATTTATATTGACAAAACGCTGGAAATTGTGAAGGATTTTTTGGGTTTTCATAGATAATAAGCTTATAGCAGTTTGCATTCAATGTTATAATTAACTTACTTTTTGTGTCAAAAATGGACTTGTACCACTTTCAAAGAAAATGGCTCAGTTATGAGAGAGACCAAGAAAAAATCTTTTAATAAAGTCCTAATTTTTATAACATTTATTTTAAAAAACGTATTTTCTGCAGATAAATTTTGTAATTTTTTGACTTTTGCACTCATGATATAATGTGATTGTGTTGTTCTTTTATCGGAATGTCCTTTATTGATTTGTTCAGATTTTTAATATGATTATATATCTATACTAACAGATACCAGACCGCTTCGCTGGGTATTCATTGTATTATAACAGTCTTTTTATAAGTTATTGATATCTTAATCCTAGCATAAAACTTTCGATCTCATTGAAAAGAATTTTGATAGCCTCACTTCTTGATTTAAAAAAGGCAGGACTTGAACTACCAAAACGGAAGTAAAATTATCTTTTTCTCTCTATGACCCCCAGCCCCCACCCGCCAGAGTCGATTTCCGCTAAACTCATTTTTAGCTGATCTCTACTCAACAAAATAAAAAGGCTTGCCAAAAAGGTCTGTTGCTGAAAAATGGAAATATTTGTCAACAACCCTCGAGCAAACTCTGTTGGGAGTCGATTTTCACAAAATCCGTTCTTAGTGAATCTTTACACAGCAAAATAAACATGCTTGCCGAATTTCCTTTGTATGTCTAACAGTTTAAAAACGGGAATTTTTTTTTACTTACACGCCGACAACCTCTGTTGGAAGTTGATTTCTACCAGATTCAGCCTTATTGGATCTATACTGAACAAAATAAACATACTTGCCAAATTTCAAGTCAGTTGGTTTAATAGTTTCTGAGATTTTGTGATGATTGAGAGAATGAATCGCTTTTCTCCACAGTCTCTCTCTCTCTCATATATATATATATATATATATATATATATATATATATATATATATATAAATGTTATGTTATGTTGGTTTGTGTACGCTTCCATAACTCAAAAAGTTCTGCATGGATTTATCTGAAATTTTGACACAACGTTGCATTTGACTCCGGTCAGGTTCTTATGTACTTTTTATTTTGAAATGCACTCTAAATTTTTTTTAAATTTAATTTTTAAGTGATTTTTTGGTGTTATGACGTCATACGATGTCACGATTCGCTCTGAATGCTGAAATTTAAGCTTTTACACATAGTTTTTTCCGGATTATTACATATTTTTACTATAGTTAAGTTTATTGGTTGTCATATTTATCAATTTTTTTGTTCTTTGATACGTAATTGGGATTGATTTTGTATATTTTTAACTGTTTAAGACTTTTTTTTATTTAAATTAATGTAATTTTTTTATCAGTTTTGGGTTATTTTTAATTTCTCTATGGTTTATTACTATTTTATAAACTGCATGAACCTATTTATGTATTTTTGCATTTAATTTATTATTTAAATTACTTCTTATTTATTTTTGTGATTTGCATTTAATTAATTTTTGCTTATGATTTTTTCTTACATATTTTTGGGATTTTTGTTTATGATTATTTCTTATTTATTTTTGTGATTTGCATTTAATTAATTTTTGCTTATGATTGTTTCTTACTTTTTTGGGGGATTTTTATCTGATTTTTGTTTATGATTATTTCTTATATATTTTGGGGATTTCATCTGATATATATTAATGATTATTTCTTATATATTTTGTGATTTGCAATGTGTTTCATTGTCTGATTGAATCTTTAAATAATTTGAAATCAACCAGTTTTTCCTCATGTTTTAAAACTCAAATTAATTTTAAGTTCTCAGGCCTCCATTTCGGTAATTAAACCAGATTATCCATTAAGAAAATTATGCCTAATATAAGATTCACAATTGACTGGATGGACCAGCTCTCTTTTTTCCATTTAACCAGACTGAGCTACAGCAACGCGTGGCAGGGTACAGCTAGTATATATATATATATAAGTGAGAGATTAATAAATATTAAACAAAACTGTAAAAAATTGACATTGCAAGTTAACCAGACAGTAGATTTTGTAAATGATATATGAGGAAAAAAAATAGAGTTAAGTATAGATATATGGAGGCTACAGTATTATAAACATTGCTGACTTAGGACAGCTTATATATATAAAATAATTTATATAAAAGGGGGGTTAAACATGCTTTGTGGCCAGCCAACCTATGTTAATAATACAGAGCAAAAACATATTGAAAATAATGGATAGAATATCTAAATCCATTACAAAAAAAGGTAACATAACTAAAAATTACATTCAAAAATGCAAAACCCGCGCTAAATCTGAGTACAATAAACAAGTTATTGTCAGATTCTGAACCCAAATGCATGGGAATGGCTGTATAGTATGGAATGGCAGAATAGTAGCACTTAGCAAAAAAATGAAAAAAATAGAAATAAAAAACTGTAAACATATTACCATTACCTTAGGGATGTCTTACCTTAAAATTATATATGATTTAAAAAATTAATTCAATTAAATTTTTAAAAAAAACTAAGAAAATAAGTAATTTAATCTAAAGAATTTGAAGGTAACTATATCTATCTAGGAAAAATGATAAATTTATAAAAATAAACTGTGGAATTCTACTCCTTACTTTTTATAATTTCTTCATATATATATATATATATATATATATATATATATATATATATATATACGTATGTATGTATGTATGTATGTATGTATGTATGTATGTATGTATGTATGTATGTATGTATGTATGTATGTATGTATGTATACACTCAAGAGCCAAAATATTATGACCACCTGTCAATAACGTGTTGGCCCACCTTTCGCGCGCAACACAGCTTCAACCCGCCTTGGCATGGATGCCACAAGTCCTTGGTAGATGGCCGGAGACAGATTGTACCAGATGTTTAAGCAACGGTCACGCAAATCCGAGATATTGCAAATTGGTGGTATTTGAACTCTGAGCGGCCGTCCCATGACATCCCAAATGTGTTCTATCGGATTAAGATCCGGTGAGTTAGGAGGCCAGGACATTAACTGGAATTCAGCATCATGTTCCTGGAACCACTCCAACACAATTTTAGCCTTGTGACATGAGGCGTTGTCCTGTTGGAACATTCCATTTCCAGCTGGAGAAACAGAGGCCATGTAAGGGTGCAACTGGTCCGCAATGATGTTCAGATACCCTGTAGCATTCATGGTCTGCTCTACCACAACCACGGCTTCCAGAGAGGCCCAAGAGAACGTCCTCCAAAGCATAATATTGCCACCACCGGCCTGTGTATCACCTACAGTACATTGAGGGAGTAATTGTTTGCCTGAAAGACGCCGTATCCTGACACGGCCATCGGCGGGATAAATGACACACCGTGATTCATCTGACCAGGCAACTCTCTTCCATTGATCCATGAACCAGTCGCGATGTTCCCGGGCCCAGCGCAGACGCAATTGCTGATGACGCTTGGTCAGCAAAGGCACACGAGTGGGACGTTTGCTGCGTAGCCCCATATCCAAGAGTGTCCGCAGAACAGTGTGCTCCGATACTATTCTACTTGGCCCTGCATTGTATTGGGCTGTCAGCTGAGCCTCTGTCTGTCTCCGGTTTTGCTTCACCATGCGAGACAGTTTCCGACGACCTTTTTCTTTGATAGCGTGTGGACGTCCAACACCATGTCGTCTACTGCTGGTTTCACCATCATTCATCCACTTTGCATATGTACTAACGAACAACCCACGAGTCGTACAGTTTCGGAAATACTTGTTCCGAGCCTTCGAACCATTACAATCTGGCCTCTATCAAAGTCGCTTAGATCCGCAGCCTTTCCCATCACACTCAGAAGTAAATGAAAGAATGATTCTTCAGACTCTCCAGCAGCAGTTAAATACCATTTCCACCTGATCACGTGCCTTCCACTTCATCCCGGCGAGCTCATTGCAAAATGTAGTGGTGGTCATAATGTTTTGGCTCTTGAGTGTATATGTATATATATTATATATATATGTATATATATATATATTACAAAAATATACAAAAAATTGTTATATATCTAAGATAACTATAGTCATGATAGAATAGATTCAGCCACATAAATACTAGAGCAAACTCCTAGCCTTAGGAACCAGGAATGCAGGTTTAATCAATGTTTTTCGGCCAGCCAACCTTCACCTGAATTTGCCAATACTCTGGGCCATAGGGAAAGCAATAAATTTCTAGAGAAGTTAACTATCATTATTGATAAAAACCATAATCTATTAATGTAAAACGATAATATTACAGCCTGTAATAATTACTAAAATATTTAAAATCAAAGTTAAACTATTAGATAAAGACTTACCACGTGACTCATATTCCCCGGCTATGGACAATAACAGTATCGCATAAAATTATTATGTTTTGATAAAATAGCTTTAATACTACATATACACATTTAAAAACTCTATATTTTATTTTAAAATTTATAGAAAATAAAAGTACCACCCAGACATATACAATTGATTTTTAAGAAAATATAATATTATAAATTTACTTAGCTAGATGCGCCATCTATCTATAAACTGTATAACTAATAACTTTTTTTTATTTAACTGTTAGGTAACTTTTTATAAATTTAGGAGGGAATCTGTGTTCCATACAATGTTTAATAAAGTTATTAAGATTTAAATATATATTAAATTTATCACTAACTAATACGTTGTTACGATAAATATTATTGAAAATAATATTTCTATAAATTGATATAGAAATGTTGGAATTCCAGTAAGGCACTTTAAGAATGTTAAAATTAAAATCATCTCTTTTATCATAAATATTGCTATGCAATTTATAGTCCTTAATACTCAGTGATACATCCAAGTAATTAATTTTACCTGAATTACTATTAATTTTAATTAGCTTTAAATATTCCGGACAAAAATTAATAATGGGTTTAAAATTATTATTTTTACCAAAAATAATTAGGTCATCTATGTATCTAAATATGTAATAATCATTATTAATAATATAATTATTTTCGTAAAAGTGTAAATATAAATTAGCTAAACTATTGCTGGCAGGGCCACCTTGAGGCAAACCTTTGGTTTGTTTGTACAGAGAACCATTAAAATTAATGTAGTTTTCTTTTAAGACTAAATTTATTAGAGTTCTAAATTTTTGTAAATTAATATTAAGGTTGTAATTTCTATGATTATCTAAAATTACCCTAATTATATCATTGATATTAATGGAATTAAAAGATCTTCAAAGTCATAACTATAAACTGAATAAATATTTTTATTTTAAAAAAGTCTATAATTTCTTTACTATTTTTAATTATAGCTTTATTAGATTGCTTATTGATGAATTCTTGTATAATATTATGCAGCATTTTACCTGCAGTAGTGATATAAGTTTTAAAACCATTTGTTACTGTTCTAAATTTAACAGGGTTTTTATGAAATTTAGGTGTTAAAAATATATATGGAAACTTAATCTTATGAATGGAAATACCCAATTTTCTATATATAGCAGTAATTCGATTAGTAATTTCTTTATCTGACAAGTCCAATCTATTCAAAGATTCATTGTTTAAAAAGTGTTCATTAATCATATTATTATAAAAATATTTACAAATTATAGCATAATTACCAGGCACTTTATCTATGTAAACAATGATAATATTCTTTTGTAAATCATAAATTTTCTGTTTTACATCTTTATAAGTAAGTACTGATTTAGAACGATAGTTAAATTTCATCAGGTCTTTTAAAATATTGTACTTAAATTCATCAAATGCCTCTAAAGGCAAACCACATATTTTACTGCATATATATATATATAATATATATATATATATATATATATATATATGTAAATATTTGGAGATAGAGATAGATAGATTTTTGATTTTTAAGGAAATTTGAATTATTATTAATATGTGTATTAAGCATTAATGTTATTATATGGAGAATACTAGAATACTATATTAAAACTACACTTGTGTGCATTTTTTTATTATAATTCCAATATAAAAGTGTCTGTTATCTTACCTTCTTCGAACTTTGTTTGTTCATATTTACGTTAACTGATGGATTTCAAAAAGTTTCGTACCAGAATGTATATGATACTTGTACGCTGCTCCTTTTTTTTATCACTTTATTTATTTTCATTATGCAGTTAAAACATTAAACCTTTTTAATGCCTTTTTTATACTTGCCTTATCTTTAGTTTGGATAGAATTCACTTTTTTATTGCTTAATTAAATTCCAAATTAAGTTTCCAATTATTTTCACCTCCTATTTTAATAAATACTGCAAAATTTTGAACTTGATATCTGTAATGAAAAATTAAGGGAGAAAAATTAATACGATAGATATTCTCACGTTATTTATACTGCGTCATAGTGGTTCTTTTAAATATCTTTTGCATTGGTACTTTTCTGTAAGACTTCATTTCAAAAGTCTTTTGCGAGCTGAAAATTACACTGGGGAACCTCTTATTGCAATTGACAGTAATGTATATTTAAATCTTCAGAAAGCAGCACGCTAAGCAATGCATCTGTATTGAAACGGAAAAATATCATCAATTCATATTTCATTTTGCTAACTTGTTTCTAATAACATGTGTTTTGAACTATGGGTGGTAAAATGTGCAATTGAAGATAGTCGAGTAATTGTTGTTTACTAAATGAGCCTTTAGATAAAAACCAGTTCAGAGAATCGCTACATTTGGCCATCGATTTTGAGTTCGTTTTTACAATTACAATGAACACTTCGTTTGATATTTGCAACTATTATCATTTAAATACTATACTTACGGTGTATCCCGCTTTTCATATTTCTTTTTCTTGAATTCACTAAACTTTGTTTAGGAAATTTGCTGAAGATGCGATTGACAAAACTTTTGTTGACATTGTTGGAAACAACGTGTGTTTTTATTTTTACGGTGTTTCTAGATTTGCAAAAGCGAGGCTAAATTAATTTAGGAGACCGTAGTCAATAACAGGAGTTGGACAGAAAATAAAATGAAGCAATTGATTAGATTTCTCGCATCAGGATTAGAGAATTGTATATTATTGAAAATTTGCGGTTTTCTTTAATATTGCGAACATGTTTTCAATGTGGCACACGCAACTTTTTGAATTGCATTTGAATCGAAATAAAGGAAAGAGTAATTTCTAATCAAAGATTTGTGCTCCAAAAATTTCTTTTAAAAAACAAACTTAGGTTGTTTGAATTAAATCTTGTTTGCTTAAAGAAATTAATTTTTCGATTATAATTCTGATTTTTGTACGCCTTATTGGGAGACACAAGAAGCGAGTAGTTCATATTTTAGTAATTAAAGTTTTTGTGAATACATAAATTATTTCGTTAAGTTTCAAAAGGTTCATTAGTGTAATGATTTTAATAAATTTTGAGCAGAAAGATGATGTCAGAAAGAAAAATAATAGATATATTTTTTGAGAAATGAAGTATTTTTTGTGAATATTACTTGTTGATTTATTTTTCACAAAGACTGCAATGGAATAAACTCTTAGTTAAACCACATTTTTTTTTAAAAAAATTTTTTCTTACTTTTAATATTTTACAATTATTAATCACAAATCACATCAGTTCACAATTTTTCCTTCTTATTTATTTTTAATTGCTTTCTATAAAAGTTAGCAAATGAGGAATTTTACTATTTAATTAGAATTAAATTCGCCAGTAGTTCTCTTTCTTGTGTTTCTTCTTTATAAAAAGAATAAATTATATAAATATAAAATTTTTAAATAATTTCAATATAAAAAGAGAAAGTACTTATTTTTTTTAAAAAAAATTTGTAGTATGACTTTTATAGTTTATAAAATCCGATATTAACAATATTTTTTGTTATATTTAATACAGGAAAAAATATGACAAAATAGGGTTTTACTTTCTCAACAACAAAATAATGTAATATTAGATGCTTTTTATAATATTTTACATTTCCACTTTTTAAGTTACATTTTGTTTTTTTAGGCTACGGATTCTTTATTTTTCTTATCAATTACGTCCAAAGTATAGTATCAATTTAAATGTAATTTGATATTATTTTGTTTAATTTATTGCAGGATATTCTTAGATCAAATTATGGAGGAACCTAATGTAAACTCCAAGCGAAAAGCTGATAGCCCGAAAACTGAAGTAAAAACCAGACGTTCAGATTCTGCTTCAGAATCGGAAGATAAATCAGCCAAGAGAGACAGTGGGAATAAGCCGCAGAAAACAAGATGGGGACCACCACCATCTTCAGCTTCTGGCACTGATGAAAAAGTAAAAAAAACTTATTTATTATTAATTGATTAATTGTGCTAAACATCGTAACTTATTACGTGCAATTATATTTCCCAATAATGATACATTTTGGAACAATACTGTTCAATATTTTGTAAAATATCCTAACAATTATACCTTAAATTACTCTATTCGCTACTCATTAGATATATTTTCCTGAATAATTTTGTGAATCTTAAGTATCTATTGTTCTGAATTTTTTCCTACTAAGAAAAATCAATATGAAATTGTAAAAATCTATATAAAATATAGTGTTTTAATTAAGAATGATTTTATCTTCTTGATCCATTTTACTATATTTTTCATTTTATGATTATTTTCATTTAATTTGTTTTTGTACGTGAGCGTTAACAGTAGGGTATTGGCAACAATCCCTGACTATAAGCATATGAAATGTTGCTAGGAAAAGCAATTAGTATGTGAAGAAACGGGAAATATTATTAAAGAACTCTTATAATAAACGAAACATAACTTGAAATTTAAAAAAGAAATCTGTTTTCTCCAATAACTTTTTAAGAGGCACTTTTTTTTAGAGGAAATAAAAACAAAGATTAATAATAATGGTTAAAAATGTCTAAAATACTCTGTGATGTTTTTAATTATACAACATTTATGTTGTTGAGTATAACAATTTATGTTTTACTGTATATATGCTAAATTCTTAAAAAATAATTTCAGTTAATTTTATTAAAAATAAACTTAGAATAAAACAAATACGATAAATTAATCAATGCTCATTGTATTATTTTAATTGTGATATCATCACAGCTTTAAAAATGTTTCTTATTTGTTCATAGACATCTATCTCAATAATGATTTTTGAAACTGGTTTATAAAATATAGTTAAATAGAAAATTTTCTATATGAATCCAAATATTTTTTTTTTAACTCAAATGTAAGGTTTATCATCTTTTGTCATTTTCTGTATTTTTAAGGACTAATTAAAGTTTTAAAGGTTTTAAATGTAGATGCAATGATATGGTGAATTATATATATTACATTGAAATTAAATAAGTATTATAAACACACGGCAATAAATTATTATTTATCATGCTATTTTAATTGCGATACCAGCATGAAATGCTGTTATCTTTTACAACAGTAACGTGCTCTAAAATAATAAAGATAAATCTGTTAAATATTGTTATAAAATAATATTTTATTACAAGAAATCGTTTTCTTTCGACCCAAAATACAATTTTTTTCCAGCCATAATTTAATTTTGTGTGATTTTAAAGATCTAAAAGAGAAATTAGAAACTTCTCGTAAAACGTAAGTAAACTTTATGAATTAAAATTATGTATTAAAACAATCCTATGATAAAATTTACTAAAGGTAGCTGTAATTGCAGTATTTTTTATTTGATTACAGAAATCTTACTTCTGTTTGTAATTACTGTACAAATATGTTTCTAAAAGTATGCAGCAATTCCCCGCTATAATTTACATGTGATTAAAACAATTATCTTATTATTACATCCGCTTCTTCATTAATTAATGCTATTTTTATTTTATTTCCCCAGATGGTCTCTCCCAATAAAGAAGACGAAAAATCACATTTGACACGTCATCTACGAATTACGAATATGCTCGACAACAAGGAGAAACTCGTGGAGCATCTTTTCCTCACGATAACTGGAAATGCACTTGACGAATTAATCCCGGATTATCTGAAGGTATATGTTAATGAAAATCTTATTTTCCGAAACAGAGTTTTAAAGTACCTTTATAATTCAATAAGAGTCACATATGCGAGTATTATTAACATGGAATTTAATGCCCTTAAGTATCTTCCAACTTTTTCTTGCTAGTACTTGTATCATATTTCTGAAATATTCACGTTCTAAAGAAAATCTAATTCTTTTAAATCTTATGAAGAAATATCGCATATAATATTGAATTACGAATATTTTATATAATTCATTCAAAGTGTCACTTTGTATTTAAGTGTCTTATAATTTTTCCTTCTTGATAAACTACAAACTATTGAAATATTTAATTATATTTTTCTACACATGTTCATTTTTATTTTATTCTTAGATCTTTATTTTGCAATCTTTTTAATTGTAATTGCTTTGATAAACTCTCCTTCCCGCAGAATCCTTTTCGTAATTATGTTTCATTTCACTCTAAAATGCATCTTATTTAGTATTAATTTTTTTAAAAAAATACATGAACAAAACATTTGTTTTAAAGATTAATTTTCAGAATATCTCTTAAAATTGTAAGATTTATCTATAAGCTCTCTTTTTTTCCCTCTTGTGTAATTTCTGATGAATCTATATTAACTTTAGAAATAAATAAACGGGAGACGCGTTAATTAAATTACCATCCATGGGAAAAAATATTTTAAAAGTTCTCACGAATCATGCTTTTATGATCATGTTGCGGTTTATTTGGGTGTCATTATTTATGATGGAAAATGAAAGTTAAGACATTTAAAAAAGGACGGAAAACAACTTTAAGAAGTTTCTGAAAGTTCTACAAAAATTAATCATCGAATGAATAATTTTTGGTAAACTAATTAATTATGATTAAATAAAATGAATAATGAATGAATGATGACAGAGACACCGATTTGTCACCCCCGCAAACGAGGAAATAAAATTTAGGTGATTGACTGCATTCGGAACCATTATTTTGAAAAAGCATATAACTGATTAATATTTTGATATTTAGTGTCAGTTAAATTAGATTTCACATTTAAAATTGTATTTTTTTTATTAAAGACAGATTAAAAAAAACTCTCGTGCACCATAAGTATCACACGGGGCTTACAAAAAAGTAAGTAAAACAATCAAAATAAAATAAAAATTAAATAAAAAAATTACGAAATAATGAAATAACAAAAGCAAATAAATTACAAAGACAAAAAATACATTACAAAATAAAATAATTGCAAAACAGAACCAAAAGAATAAAACTACAAAAAAGAAATGAAAAATTTACAAAAAAATTACAAAATCAAATCAATAAAGGTACAAAATAAAGTGAACGAAGCTTTACTAGAAACAAGTTGAAAAAAATTAAGAGGCCAGTTGTGATTTTAAGAGCATGCACAGGGACCTAAGGACATATCACAGAATAATATACTTAAAAAATTAATTTTTTTCATAGAATGCAATAATATTTGTTAAATATCAAAATATTTGATTTTTGTTATTTAATCCGAATTTATTACTTTAATACAAATTTTCTTTAATATTAAAATTCTGCTTCTCTATGCGTTTTCATTTTCAAAATCTGGAATCGGCTTTCAGCTTGCGTTTCTCTGGTTCAAAATATGTCAGGCTTAATTTAATGACCTTTATCGGGAGGCAGAAACGCATATTTTTTTGTTGATAAATGCGTTCGAAGCATATTCTGAAAATTTATTACGTGATTTTTATTCGAAAAATCGATTCGAAATGGGTTACTTTCTGTTTATTTGATACATATGAGTGTGCACGGAGAGCAACTCATTGTTGAGAGATTTATTGCATTTTTAAAATATTTTATTTTTCATCCAAAACTCAGTTCTCATTAGTTACTAAAAATGCGAAACCTTTGTTACATTTATTCTTTTTTCGTTTTTAAATATTGTGAAAATCGATGCAAGGTGTAATCAATTTAAATGGTTGTTATTTATGACTGTGTGATCAGAGGGATGTGAAAATAGCTTTTTTAAAATAGTATTCGCTTTTCGATGGTTGTTTTTAAAAGACATTTTTGAAATGAGTAACGGGATAATATTTAAGCTGTCTCTGTCAGCAAAATTTATTTCCATCGTTGTTACTAAAGTTATGTCTCTTGTTCTTCGAATATTATATTAGAATTTGAAGCCATAATGATGTTGAAGTTTGTAATATCTAATATACGTTTAAAAACGTAAATATTTTATTTTTGTAAATTTTCTGTAAATATGTGAAGAATTATTACAATATATACTATGGGACTGCATTTAAATAAACTATTTTTTATAAGGATCTGTTTGTGCTTGAATGGTTAAAATTTAAAATTTCTCCTCCGTTTCTCACTAATATTAACTAAAATATTTTTTAAGTAATCAAATGTGATAATTGGTGCGTTATTTTTTTTATGGCAATCTGTATTTTATAATTAATTATCTCAATAAACTTTGATCCAATTAAATTTTAAAAAAATGTGCCTCTTTGTGAATTAGTATGTACAGTAATTGGTTTATAATATTATGCAGTTTACAATCATGTATATATAATCAATTACCATATATTAAATTGCCATAAATCTAAAAGAGCAAAGCAATAAAAAGAAATATAGCTAGACAGTATAGGTCAAAAATAAGGAGCCTCAGTAGTACAATAGCAAATACTTAATCTTATGTACTAAGATTGCAGATATATATAAAGTTTTTGAAACAAATTTTCTAGGTATGGAAATACAATTCAATATAAAGTAATAACTACTAATATTTACATATGACCAAAGAGATGAAAAATTCAATGTTATAAAAGCACCTGATTGGGAAGATAGTATTCATGTATCAATGCTCAGAAATACCATTATTAATCGCATACAACGTAACAAATTTGTAATTTCAAAAAATTCAGATATTTTTTTAAAAAATTATTAAAATCTTATTAAATACTTTTTAATACAAAAATACCAAGTTAATTTCATTATTATTTATTTGTAATAGTTAAATGTTTTATAATTTATTAGAGTAAAATAATAATTACTTTTAATCAAAATAAATTTTTTTACCACATATATATTGTGTGTGAATTTTTAAAATAAATTAAATCTTAAAATATATCAGAAAATGAAAAATAAATGCAACTTGAAAGTATTCGAATAACTATCAATATATTTTACAGTACAGAAACAAAAAATGGATTTTTGATGAAACATCTTAAAAACTTAAACCGATAAATATATCCGATATGCATTGTATAGCGCAGTTACAATATTCAAACGAAAATTATAGCTGAAAATGGTTTCATAGTGTTTATAAAAGCAATATTTCCTGATAAATATGCTTTACATTTGCACTTTTTAAGTCAAACTCTTTTAGTATAATGATCAGATACTGATATATGCACACATTATTATTATTTCTAAAAATCTTAGATACCAATACTTCCAATTTTGTACGAATATCGTTTTTTTTTTCTTTTCAAAACAGAACTATATCTTTTTCTTTGGTAGGAGTTAAATCGAAATCTATCGCTTCTTCTGGAACCCATTACTTTTTCCACAAAGTCCTTAAAAACCTATTATATTCATACAAAAGAAATGACCCTCGATAAAAATCACCAAAAGTTTGATGCGACAATTCATTGGAAACAATTTCGCAACAATCCAGAATTTATAGATAATTTTTTTTCTCCCGCTCCGTACACATTCATTGTTCTAACAACTGCTAATAACTACTTACAGACTATTGGTATTTTCAATCGTGCTAATCCTTTCCAACAGCCATCATTTTTTGTTTCTATAATCGGAACTCTTACAATACTCCAACAAAGTGTATACATCAAATTTTTACTCACAATACGAGAAATAATGACAATAAAATAGACAAGATAAGAAATCAGGAGCGGCGCTTTCAATCTATTAATGGCCCCAGTTTTCCGTTACTGCTTAATAGCACGACTTAGACTAACAATTAGAGGCTTGAGGAGTAATATTTCAAGATATCCCGATCTACCTTATCAAAATGATGAGCGTCCAATGTGTTTCAGAAATAAAGTGAAAATATAAAAAAGAAATGTAGTAATCCACACCTCTCCTGACAATGATGACTGATCTAAGGGGTATATTAAAGTGGGTGGGGGTATCGGAACCATTCCCTCAGGGTGTATAATCGTTTATATGATCGTGTTAATGGTATCCCTTTAACAGATATTTTCAGTTAATCTGCCGGTTTTAGACAGCCGGGATTTTTAGGGACAGGATTTGGTATTCTACGGCGCCGTGCTGGAGATTGGTGTCGGAGATAGCGGCTGGAAATTTTCAAAGAATAGATTCGCACAGATTCCATTTTGTGTTCTACCATTATTAATGCATGTCTCTCGAACATTTCGAGTGGGTTCATTTTTGATGTTCGTCGTTGGAGCTGGGACAAGATAAAGTAGAGATAACGAGCCGGCACATTATGCCGGGTAATTAAAATGATGAAGAATGGGATTGATATCCGAGCCGTTAAGCCGTCATTTTATTTCGATTTAGCCTTCTGCTAATTATGAGTAATTTATTTTTCATTCAAGATTTTTAAAACAGTACGAGTTTCGAAACATTCTTTTGATTTGAATTTTCATTCCGGCACCTCTTCTCAACGTTTCCATTTCATAAGTTTTATCAGAATCCTTGTTCATTTTTTATTTCCTAAGATTTTATTATTTTTATTTGATTCTTTATTTCATATGCTTTAACATCGTTTCAAAGTTTTATATTTATATAATCCAAGTTTAAGTACAGATTTTACTCATGCTTCTTGGTTTCTATTTGCTTAAAAAAAACAAGTTTTCTTATTTATGTAATTTAGTTTATCTACTATTTAAAAATTTCAATGTTTTTTTTATTATAACCCACTGGATTGTAATAAAAAGATTGGAATTACGATAAGGATATAATTCTCTGCTACGTGTTAATAGTTATTTATTAAATATTATTAGCAATTTTCATTTTCATTTTAAGTATCATACCCAATTATTAATCATTGTTTAAAATCTTTTTATAAATTTCGTTTATCCTGTTTAAAATACTGCGTGGAGTTTCATAAAAATTTCATGGTTTTTATATGTTTTCCGTGTATTCTTTACCCATGAGATCTTATTAAATATTTTTTAAAAGGATTTGAAACGGTTCAATATATATATAACTTTTAATGCTTTTAACTTTAAAATTTGTGACTTTTAGTTTTAAAAAAAAGTGAAACTATATTTATTTGGTCAAAATATCACGTCAACATTTACGTTTTTTGTACATCATCTTAAAGAAGTATATACCTGTCTCTATTCCCTTCAAGGTATCCCTATGGTTTCAAGTGTAAAAAAACATTCTATATTGATAAATCTATTCGTATTTGTACGTACGTGAATCACTTTGTAGTATTCAACTCGACATTTAAATTATTCTTTTATATTAAAGTATAATTTCACACAGTAAGCATGTTTACTTAATTTAAGATGGTAACTCACAATTTACAAATGATATAATTTTTTATAAAGAGGGTAATAATAATTATTCGAATTAAATTTTGGGGTGAAAATTCTAACTCTGTCTTGCTTCGTTACAATTAATATTTTTTACTCTCTATATTACAGTTTTAACAATTTTAATCTTGTATACTGTTTTATACCTCATGCTTTATGTCATTTCCCTTACTGAGGTAATTTATTATTGTTAATAAGTTAGTTATTGATTATACGAATATTTCAACTGTCTTCTGCATCTTATCTGGTATACTTATCAAACCTCATTCATTGTAGACATTATTTGTACACTGCTGGTCCTTAAAAAAGCTGCTCTAAGAAGAAAAGCAAATAACAGAATCTTGTTTATTGTACACATAATGCATAACAGAAGAAAAGTGTAATTAAAATTTCAAACTTTTTGGGGGTACATAGCAAAAATGGGACTCCTCATTCAAATATGTCGCCTCTGGGTGCAATAACAAGTTCAAATCATCTGAGCATCAAGTCGAACTGAATTTGGATAATAGATACAGATACATCATTTTGTGCGGCTTCAGTTCTATACTAAAGCTTATCAATCGTAGTCGTTGGTTGCCAAATAATAGTAACATTCCTGGAAAACATGGATGTCAGTTAATGAAAGCCAGAACCCTACAAACATTATGCCACTGGGTATTGTTTTATTTTAAAATGGATTCATGCAGCCCTCGAAGGTAGAACAAAACCAAAGTTCACGGCCATCCAAAGTATCGGCTGTACGGCAAAGAAGTAAATCTGTACCCAAATGCACCCCATACTATTACTCTTGATTTTAAGTTATCCCAGATTCTAACAGGACATGGTAATTTTAAGAGCTATTTATTTAGGTTTAACTTAATTGGTAATGATATTTGTTCTTGTGGTCTGGACGCTGAAACCGTGGAACATGTCTTGTTGTATTGTAATCTATATTGTTGTAAAATAGAAAATTTTAAAAAGGAGTTAAAATGCTTAGGTATTTCCTGGCCACCCATTTTGTCTTTGTTAGTCAATTGTTCTGAAAGCCTTAATGTCCTGAGAAAATTTGTTTACTGTATAGATTTTTAAAATTTTACAGATACCTTCCTTTCTTTATATTTGTGTATTTCCTCCCTTCCTTTATTTTAGATTTGGCTCTTTTATGTTTTTTTCCCCTTAATTATGTTTTTTTTTGTTATTATTATTGTTTTGTAATGTTGTTACCACTTACGTCTGTAAGCCTCATGTTATGTGTGGAGCATGAGGAGTTTTGTAAATAAATTTATTTTAAAAAAATACTATTACTCCAGGTGCTAAGCCCCTGTGATAATAACCAATGCTACTTGGAAAACGTTCCTTCTTGCTAGTGCTGGCGTGCAATGATACGTTCATTATGATATTGTACGCAAAACCAGGATTCTTCTTTTAAGAAGAAATGCCACTCCTGTTTCTTGATATTGAACTATTCGCACGGATTCTTTTCATTTTGCAGATGAACTTGTTTTGAAACGAATTATCTTGACTCAGTAAAAATGTGATAAGTAAAATGGCTACATGATTTCTCTCCAAAGCGACATCTGTCCTTTAGGCATTAAAGAGGAAAGGTCGATCTTTTTTTAGCATTAAAGGCGGAGGATCGGTCATTTTGGCATTAAAGGCGGAAGGTCGATCCTTTTGGCATTGAAGATTGAGAAGTCGCTGTGGTTTTGCGTGGCTTTCTGTAGGATCATCCTGGACCCATTAGTTTCATATTCGTATGACAATTCTATCAGGCTTGTGTCGCCGAACAATAAACTTCAGTTTTGACAAGTCACGATTCTACCACGGCCCAATTCCGGCACGTAGGAGTTCCTCCTTTTTTACTCAAAACACTGCTCTTATTAAAACAACTAAAGTTCGAATGCAACTTCGAATTTGCAACTTCCGAATGAGGAACTTGCTGTAGAATGAGTGTTTTCTTTTGTGCGTATAGTAGATACCATTACTCCTACCTAAATTATTTAAATGTGCCGAATTTATAATCTTTTTTTGCTTAATATAGTAAAATTAAACGCTTTTTTATGCCATGAAATAGTTTTTAAATTAAATAATCAATAATTGAAGAGTTATGTAGCACTAAGCATTAGTTTTTTAAATAATTACTTCTTTTTTGATGTGTAGTTTTTCATATTCATATGCCATTTTCTATTAAAATTTATTTATTAAAGTTTTGCTGAAATTTTCAATATTATCTAACATTTTTATGTTTTATATAAATTTTTATTTTATTTTTGTACACCTAAACTATTATTTGCTTATTTATCTTTTTTTTTTAATTATTTCTAGTAGGCGAAAAATAATTCTTCTCTGATGTATTTTTAATGCTTCGTTTTGTATTTGGCATTTATCTTTTGACCTTTCCAAATTGATATGCTTCTTCTTTTAGCAATCTATTTAATATGAAATTATCCTATCAAATCATTATTTTGTAGGAATACTTTTAAACTAAATTACTTTTCATTTTCTGAAAAATGTAACCTTGAAAATCATAAAGTGCTCCATCAATCTTAATCATTCTTACATGCATCAAACACTGACTACAAAATAACGGTCTTACGTGCATGTGGTGTTTGAAATAATCGTGACGTGACTTAATCTGTCGACATTAATATAATGTTTGGTATGGGAAACAAATTGCGCGTACAGTCACTGGATTCATGTCGAATTTGGATAAAAACTTTTAACAAAAATAGATACATGTATACATCCATCCTAAAAGCATGCTAAAAATGAACATTTATATTTTCATATGTGTTGCTTGACATAAAATTTCTCCCAAGTGTGTAAATATTTTTAAGAGTGGATACCCTTATTTTGAAGTATTTCAGATGGAAAAAAATAATGTAAATATCGCGCGATTGACTTTACTTATTTTTTAAAATGCTTAAGTTATAAAATTAATTTGAGATATTTCTTTAGTTTATAGGTGTACTAATAAAAATATTATCTTTTCTTTTATCAATGTAATTTCTTAAAATTATAATTAATGTATTTCAACTTACAAAAACGTTATGCTTTTATCTCTTTTATTAATTTTACCCAGAAAACATATTTCTCAAACCACAGCTTATTGATGAAATAATTTAAAGTTAGTTGACTTTAACCACGGTGAATTTAATTTATGATGTTTTTAGCTACTACGTTTAGTTTGTAAACTTATATACACTTCTTTTGAAACTGATTTATCATTGTTGCAGTTGACATCTCTATTTTATTTATATATTTCATATGTTTCATCTTGATCCCCAAAGATATGAATGGATTTTCTTAGAGAATTTTTTTCCTTAAGGTATACGTTTCAAAAACTGTGATTCGCATATTTCTAGATATTATTCAAGTATTTCAGGACAAATTGCGAACACCTCTAAAAAGAAGTGACAGCATACATGTTCTGAAATTTTTTGTCCCCCCCCCCCAAAAAAAAAGACAATTCCAAACGCTTTTTTCATAAGTATTAATTTACTCTTCCATTGTTTGCATGCATAATTAGTAACTATCAGTCAAATGTTCTAAAGAAAACAAGCTCTGGGTATTGATAGTTATTATAAATCAAGTATCTTTAATCTTCAGTGTAACTCAATAGTTGATTTTAAAGCGAAGTATAAGATTATTATACACGCACACAAGAAATCATTACCCATTATTTGCGAAGAGAGTATTCCTTCATGCCTCTGGCAATAGATCAAGAGAATTTTTTACCACTGACAGAAAAACAATTGCTGCGGGCGACGCATTTCGCATTTCTGATTTTTAAACAAGGGAAGACGACACCTGAGCTTTGTGCTATTCCTCTTATCAAACTTTTACACCACGCCAACGTAGGAACTCTGAGATTTAGCGACGACGACGAATCACCGCAGATTTAGCGTACTTCAATCCTCTATACGGCGGTTTTTTAAAGACTCCAGGATTCTAACTCAGGATTCGACAGAAATAATGCTATTCATGAGTTTGTAAACGTGACCATTCATCTACCGCGATTGCTGAAGTCCCTGGGAAAGACTTTCAGGTATAAAATCTATTTTTGCTTAGGATATCCGCCTACTTGCGACAATGATTTTTTTAAAAAAAATAGAGATATGGGGATTTTTTGTTGTTTTTAGATTTGGTTTAGTACATTATAAGAAAAATATGCTAAAATTAAGAACACAAAATGAAATTCTTATTACTAAAATGGGTAAAAATTGACAAAAAATAACCTAAACGCGACCCATTCTGTACCAAAAATTTATGAACAATTTTTCAATTCTAGAGTGTTGCTATGTTATTCATTTTTGAAATGACCTTCAGGATAAGAGATATTTTAATTTTTACAAAAACTAGAGCACTTTATCTTTGTTAATATATGAAATTGCTTGAAAAGCAGTGATTATATTCACATAAGGGCCTGTAAATTTTGTAATAAAACAGTGATTGATAAATCTGAAGGTTTAAACACTTCTACTATTGTACAGAGCATACACAAAAAATTTCAGTTAATTATTTTCAAAACTTTTTCAGCAATCACTGCCCCGTTTGAGTATTTAAAAAAAACACATTTCGAGTAAAACGCGTTTTAAACTCATGAATTGCCTACAAAAGAACAATATAGCGTGGCCTCCTCCTTTCTCTGCCTTTGTTCAGAGCAAGTCTTCTTTTACATCGTTTTGTGCATATATTATTAGCATTTTTTCTCGTATTGTTTAGATTGTAAATTTAAATTTTTTTATTATATTATTATTATTATTATTCGTGTTTTTTCTAACATTTACTGTGTATGTGTATGTATATCTGTTTTTTTTTTTGCAAGTGTGTATATATATATGTCTGTGTATATATTTTTAAGTATTTGTGTGTATGTATGCTTTTTATGCATTTGTATTTTGAAAATCTTCTTCTGATCACACATGTGCTACCAAACCTCCGCCATTGTATAATTTTAGTTACTGAATGCCTCCGTTTTTGCACGTGAGCAATCTTGTATTTTGTTCTGTGTTTATTGTATTTGCATCCCTTCTTGTTTCTTTTTACCTTTTGATTCCCATTTGTGCTTGTATCCCTGTACTTAAAACTTCCTACCACTATTGATTGAGTATTGACTTACGTTTGTAAGCCTTGTGTTATACTTGTTGGCACACAAGGAGTCTAAATAGAGTTTCAAAAAACAAAAACAAAAAAAACCTATGACATCTTGCTTTAAGTGATGGCATCTGCTTTTACTTGTAGTTTTTGTTTTAGTTAACGGAAAATAATAAACTTGGTATTTTTCAAAAGCTGATAAGATGGCCTGTAAAAAATTATTTAAAAAAATTTGTCAACTTTTGGCAAAATTAAAAATTTTAGGGTAGTGGATATCTTAATGGGAACTATGTAAAATTTGTCTTTATACAACCTGCTGTGACCAATTTTAATTACTAAATTTTATCCGATATCTTTTGTGAAATTTAAATTGATTTTTTTGAATCATTTTATAGAGTTTGTTATTTATTACATTGCTAATCCATTGTTGTTTATTGTTAATGTTGAGTTTGTAAAATGTGCATGCCTATGCATTTATATAAAAATAGTAAAGAACTTAGGGAGTTAAATCTCCAGTAGTATCAGAAGAAAATAAGGGAAAGTTTTTAATTTTATACCAGTTTAAGTTGATAGAAAAAGGCTCATCATGATTTATCCAAGAAATATTTTAGGGATTAATAAGTTTCTCTTGTACTTAAATGCTAAATAAAGAGAAACTGTTTCTCTAGATTTCTAATAATGTAATTTGTGTAGTATGTGTTTCAAGTATTTTCTTGTTTTTTCATATCTTGAATTAATGATGGCAGAAAATTTTACGCCATTTCTACAAAAAGTATCCATTTTGGAAAAATAATCAATTTCATTTTGTACTTTTATATATATTTTTTGTGTTTTGTTCGTGTGAATAATTATAAGGCTACTGATAAGACATATTTTTATTATATTAATATGATTTATTCGTTGTATTGGTCAAAATGGTCTAGAGAAGACATGCTATTTGTACAGAAAAATTGATTTTCCTGTTAATAGCAACTACGTACAGGACGCAGGAATCAGTTTTTGGAATACATGGTTCAAAAATGGCGTTATAATTATTTAGCTTAAGGGGACACATTGAGTTTTTTTTTACCTAATTTAATTGTGCTTTTCTAAATATGTGTAAAAAATTTTGTAACTCTTCCTACATTATTTAGTTAGTTATTTAAACTTTTTTTAAAGAGTATGTAAATGTAAAAACCGGAACTAGAGTACATGATGTCTGCATTTAGCTCTTTCTTTTATTTTACTGATCTTTAAAACTTTAAATGGCTTTATCTCAGGTTATCTTTTCTCGATAATCGTGTGTTTAGAATGCCAATGCCTCTTCTTTATATTTAATATAAAGTTTTGAAACTTTTTCTGGTCGTTTTGTATAATGTTTGATGATTTTGTGCATGGATTAAGAATTTGGATGTATATTTATGTTTTTAAACAATCATTAAATTTAGATAGTTACTTTTTTTGCTGTTTTTTTTGTGGTGTCCTACATGATAAAAATTATAAAAACAAATCTATCTCTCTTAGTATCGATCACATGCATGGAAATGTTAGGAATACTTCTAAAAATCCTAGAAAACGTTTCTTCTGATATATTAAAACTTGTAACTGTTGTAGGAATTTTAAAATAGTGAAATTTTTTTAAACAAATTTAAAATTAAAATAATTGTTTGTTTAAAAATGGATTTTTTTTCTAAAACTTTTATTTTATGTATGTTCTAATTTCAAACATGTAAAATTTTTTATATGATTAGATAAATAAATAAAACAAATTCTGTTGAGTGTGCTGCATAGTCTCATAGATAAAAACCTAGTGTGAAACGTGCAACATTGCTACTACTCCTAAAACCATCAGTTTTTTCTCACATTCGGAAGGACCTTCATTTTCATTAGAAATTGAATATTCCTTTTGATCTTCATTGGCATAAAAGAAAATAGTTTATACCATGATTAAAAGGACTGACTGGGTGTTAAATCTAAAATTTAAAGTTTCAATTAAGCGGAAACAATTTCACGCGAGCTAATAATTTTGTTGGAAATGAAATATATTTGTAATATAGCTATAAGTTTTCGATTTGTCAATACCACTATCGCTCTTACTCTGATTATTTCTGTACTCCATGAAGTAGAAAAGTATTTCTTTAAATATGTTTTATTTTTACTTATAGGCACTAGGGAGAATTAATTAAACTTTAGAGAAAACATGAGAGTTACTATTCTGGGTGATAGTGTTATGATAAAAGCATGTCTAGCTAAAAGAGGGTTATAAACATGAGATTCAATTCCATTAAGAATTGCCGGCGTCGGGTGTTTTCTGCAGCTTTTTAAATATAACTATCTCATAATTCTTCCGCGATGAAAAGTGAAGGCAGAGTGAGATATCAACTCACATCGCTTTCTGATCAACAGATTTTCTTTTTAAAAATCACGTTGCCCACTTTTAAAGGGCTAAATTCATGTGACGTCATAGTCACATAACTACTATCACGTGTTTCCAGCCATTCAGTTCATAAGTTCATTTGACGCCGTAATCACATGATAACCGCAACTACGTCTTTCCAGCCAATTAGTGCACGCGTTTCGCTGTTGCCCCAACTTATTATTTTCTTTAAAAACTACGCACGTCAGCAATAATAACGTATATTGTGTAAAATAAAATGCCCTTGATTTGAAAATGCATTTTAATATGATATTTTTTTTAATTGAAAAACCTTTTGATGAATCGTAATAGTTGAACATCTTTACCCAGTTATCAAATTAAAATTTTTACAAACAGAAGAAGAAAAAGTCTAATGTCAGTTTTGAATTAATGGAAAACACGTGATTATATTTATCTTGTGACCGTCATTAATTTATCTCATTGCTGTTTGTTCGATCTTTTGTGGTATCATTAAAACTAAAATATAGTTATAAATACGTCTTAATGTATTGTAGTACGTTGCAATCACCTAGATTCAATTTCATAATTGTTAGTTGAGATTTGTTTTTGAAACTCTGACGAAAAAAGCTCCTTTTTTTTTCGTTTTCTAATCTTGACGTCTTTTTGTTAATTTATCGATAGTAAAAACACGCATCGTGTCGAAAACATTGAGTTTCGATTGTTAATGTCAAAAATATTCGTCCGTCACTTCCCGCAAATTGCTAATGCCCCCTTTAGTTGTTCATCAACAGCTGTTTAGCGATAACACAATCTACGCTATTCAAATAATCTTGATAGCTTCTTCACTTAATCGACAATTACGAAAATGTCCTATTCATTTACCATCAAGTGTCGCAAAGCAGCCTGTCTCGCCTACTGGCGGTCAAGAAAACCCTCTTCTATCCATCCTCCTTCTGGCAATGAGCTTGCCTCTCTCTCCTTTTTTATTCGTTTAAAGAGTCCTATTATCCAATTTTTACTCATTTATTAATATATATTTTTTCGTTCCACTTTTAATACTAGTGTTTTATGTCATTTCGTATAACATCTTACCGTAATTAAGTGCAAATAAGGTACTGAAAAGAACTATCGATTTCTGGGGAACAAAGGGAAAAAAATAAAATAGGGAATTTTCTCATCAGGAAAAACTTTCGATTTTATCGATTACCAATGAAAGAATATCCCCCCTACCAGCCCCTCTAGATACTCCCTCCCCCATGTCGTCTGCTTTATGTATAAATACATTCATCCAAAAAACGTACATTGTTTCTTGTTTTGCTTTCATTTAATTTCCAATTATTAACACGGAGGTACCAATGGAAATTAAACGCGAAGGATTGATTTGGCTGACATTTTCTTTTTCAACTAGAACATTTTTTTTTCTGTCTTGTTGTATTCGTTGCAATTTTTTTCAAGGATTGGAATTAGATTTTTAGCGCGATATGACGATCATTAATTTATTTTAATTTAAAAGGACCTGGCGTCTGGGGGGAGCCTCAGGACTAATTCGGTTTTCTTCTTAATTGAAGAGTTTCATTTCAAAGTAAGAAAAGGAAGAATGAAGACGATGGCGGGAAGAGGGAAGGACGGGGAGAAAAAAGTATTTTCTTCGAAATGAAGTAAATCAGGGAAGTTTATTATTTCGAATTTCGATGAAATTAACGCACATGGAGGGGAAATGTTATGCCTGGTTTGATTTTTTTCCTTCTATCTTCCCATTGTTTTTTTAAAGAGAATTTAGTCAAGCGAAAGTACCTTGCAGATTGATAAACCATATAGGTTTGGCAACAATGGATAATCAAAGATAATTAACATTGGGGCAATGTAGACTTCTTTAAACCTTCGCAAAGAGAAAGATACAGATTAAAAAACAAATCGATATTATTACTGTTTTCTGAGCTAGAATTTAATATTGTGTTTCTTCTCTTTTTTGGCAGAAAAAAATCTATCTAATTAATGCAATTGGGTAATTTGTGTCAGGTTTTTAGTTTTCGACTTCATGTGCCTAAGAGAAATGAATAAAACCTTGATTTGAGAGTACCTTGTTTCCAATTATACAAATTAAATTAAAAAATCCAATAATGTGCATTGTTTTTTAGATAAATAGCAATTTATTTATTTTTAAAGCCCTTATTGCAAAACATATATATATATATATATATATATATATATATGCTCTTTTTGCAACATATATTCAGTCAAAAAATATACCCGGGAAGAAAAAGGAATGAAAGATTCACGATATTTCAAATGCTTTTTTTCTGTCATTTAACTACATTTCTGTTAGAAATTTCTTATTCTAAGTCTTTCGAATCCCTAAAAATTCAGAATAAAAATTCAACTCTGTAAAACTATCACGAAATCGGGATTTGTCTGTTGCATTTAAATTAATATTCACCTTATTTAAATGTATCTCTATCACGTAATCCTTGACACTCTGTTTTTAATAATATTTATGGTTGTAATTTTGTGATAAAACTACAACAGTGTGTGTAATCTAATATGATAATCACACATATAGCTTCGCTTTTATGGGCGATTTTTACATGTATAAGTTGTTGTAGTAAAATCATTAAGAAAATATAGCTTTCAAATAAATATACGATGGATTAGCATAATTAATTTTGACTTAGATAACTAACTGATTATTTCTCCAGATACTAAAAACATTGCTAAAAAATAAGTGAAGGCAGTTTCGATTTGATGTGCTGTGACTGTAAACCCATTTTTTAAATATTCTTGTAACATGTAAAAAGTTAAGTTATTAGCTAATTTTTAGTTTATTAAGAAATGCTGTAGGTTTGAAAATGTTACAATATTTTTAAAAGTTTATTTAAACAGTACCAGAAATCTATAGGATTTAGACCTATTTTAATTAAGATCTAAATTACATTTTCTGCTCCTTCGAAAGCATGCGGTTTGGGGTAAGATACACTGAACTTTAATCTTGAGGAATGTGTCAACTATTTGAAGTTCTACATATTGTTAAATATTTTGCTAGAAATTAAATAATTATATTTCTATCATAACAAACAAACAAAAATAAGACAGCGTCATGTCTGGTAAATGCCTGATGTTTGTTAATCCTTGTTTAATATTGCGAGTTAATTGTCTCAACAATATCAGCTAAGACAGTATTGAAAGCTAAAACTAAACCAAGGTTACGTTTTATTTCATTTGCTTTTAACTGAATCCCTAATACACTTGAAACGTTTATCTTGGTATTATATTTTTTGCGTTTTGATTTTTTTAACTGTGCTTAATTTTAAATTTAATGAAAATCATGATATAACTATCATTTATTTTTCAATATATGAATTGCTAATATTGTATTGTATTCACTTTAACAATGTATTTTTCGCGTATAATATTGATTTTTAATTAATTTCATCTGAAGTATTAGTGATTTTAATGGTTTGAAGCACGTTTAAAATTAAGAAAATAATAATGCTTTGAAAAAGTTGATTAGCTTAGATTGCCATTATAAAAATTCTCGCTAAATGAATAATTAAAGCAGTTATAAAATCAATTGCCAAAAAAGTAAATAAGGCATATATGTTAATGCTATATAAGGATTTGGTATATGTGACTGCACCACAAAATTCATGATTATTAATGATTGTTATGACTATACATTTGCAATAACTAATTAAAACGAATAACTTTAAAGTTATATATGTTTTTTAATTTACTTTAAATATGCAAATGAGCACTTCTTGTTGACAAAGGAACGTCTTGAAAAATCCCTGAATCAGTGTTAATCCAATAACTGAATGTCTCGCATCCGTCAACCGAATTAGAAAAATCATCTCGGAAGACAAATTCGCGAAGAATAAATTTTCTTTTCTCAAATCCTAATGTATAAGATTACTTCTTAAGAACCATTCAATCTCCCCAAACACTGACACTAACGTTGGGAAATTTAACTAAAACTTTTTTTTCGCTCCCTCTTTACTTTTAACATTATTATTTTTCATCGTGATTGTTTTGAACTTCCTTTTTAAGTGTCGGATGAAATGGAAGTTGTTAATTGCCAACCTCCGTTATTTCTCGATTGCCTAATTGACTTAACGTTCCCGCCTTTTCTACGTGTACATAATAGCGACAAATAAAAAGTGTTCCTACATTTAATTGAAGATAAAGCACCCTATGGTATTCGTTTTCGTGCGGTAATAATTTGTTTTGGGGGCCCCAGAACTGAATAACCGGTCCCCGACAGCTCTCCTGCAGTCAGCCAGGCGGGATAGAATTGTGCTCAAATAATTGCATTTCAGTGAAAGAACAAGTTCAGTAATTAACTGTAAGTAAAAGCCGAGTTAATGGCATTAATTTTAGTTTATGGCCATTCACTAGTTTAAGCCTTTTTCGTGTTTTTGAAATTTTATTTCCCTTTTTCGCTTTAATTAATTTATTTTTGTCTAGTTTTTAATTTCCGTTCCTCAAATCAATAAACTGATTGTTATTTATTTGTACTGGAGTAATCTCTTACCTTTTTTTTAACTTGTGTTGCTCGCATCATTGTTGATATACCCTTGAGAAAGTAAAATTTAATTTCCTCAGAGTCCTTTTTTTAGATTAAGTTTTAACAAGCTCACTAACTGTTAACTGAAATTCGATTTGCATTTTTTTATACACACTATTTTGTTTTGTAAATTTAATATATGGGTTACAATGAATTTTTTGTAAATATTTTTAAAAATAGTGTGGTTATTGTGTGATGTGGTTCTACAATATAAATGTGTCTTGTATCCATAAGCGTTGAAAATTAGAAAGTAAAATTGTTAAAAATAATATTGTTAGTTTACATCTACGTTTTAATTCTGAAATTTCGATTTCAATTAGCTAATTACTTTATTCAGTAAAACTGTCAGAATTACATCTCCATGAGATATATTAGAATTTTTTTTCACAATTTTTTATTATTATTCTACAGAAAATATGTTAAACGATAAAATAATTTTTTGAAAAACACAGCGTTGTCAAAAATATACTTAAATTTTTGTTTTAAATAACTTTTGACAGTACCATTTTTTTCTGTTAAAAAAAATAGCATTAAGAAAAATTGTCTTATTCAAATAGCTTCCTTATATAAAAGCACAAAAAGTATACTACGCAGGAGTTTTCTTTTTTTTTTTTAATATGATAGACTTATTCAATTGTGAAAATGCTGCAGCATATATATTAACTTATATATAAAATAATTTATATATAAAAGTAAGATTTAACAAGCTTTCTGGCTTGCCAACCTTCCCCCCTTTCTGTTTATAATACTGAACGAAATCCTGTGGAGGAGAATGGATAGAAATTTTAAATCCATTACAAGAAAAATGTAACTTACCCCAAAATTGCATTCAGAAATTCATACCTCGCGCTGAATCTGTGTACATTAAATAAGTTATTTCCAGAATCTGGACCCAAATAGAAATTTATAACATTGTAGCATTTAGCAATTATTAGTGCTGAAATAATTATTTAGTAGATACTTACGTATTATCGCAACCTATTGGCGACATTATATGAAATGAAGCACATGGATGCCAATTCAGCGCGTGCAACACATAGGAAATTGAAGTTGCCAACTTGGCGAGTTATTAATAGAGTTGACGATTGTTGCGATAATACATAAGTACCATATAGTATATCTAAAGCTAAATACTACAGTTACTTGAGAAACTCTTGGAATATATTTATATATAAAATATTTTACAAGATTAAAATAAAACTAAAGGAATCAGTAACTTTAACTGTGTGTGTATTTTGAATATGTGAGTAACTGTAAATATATCTAACTAGGAAAAATGATAAAATCTATACTAATAAAGTATTCATCTCTTAAAGAATTTAGAATACAATTCCATACAATTTAGAATTTTTTTAATAAAATTAATTGGGTGTTTTTGAATTAACGCTGTATTTAAGGAAATGTTTATAATTTTTTTTTATTTTTCCTGAATTTTTTTAGAACAAGACATTTGTTGTTTGTGTAATTAATAATAATATTTTTGAATATTGAAACATTTTTACGTTATTTTCTTAATAAAGTACTTTTATAATACTGAATTTTAATTCATCTCGTTTATCGTAAATATTAGTAGTTATAACACTATCTTTTAATTGTATGTATATATCAAGAAAGTTTGCGTGCCTCATTGTAGTTACTATTTGTCTGTATTAAATAAAAATATATTCAGGATAAACATTTTAGTGTTAAGTTATATACATTTATAATCGAAACTTTTTAAGTTAGCTTCTCGCTGAGGTTGGGGAGGGGTTGTTAATTGTAAGCGTTGATATTTTGATGAATAAAATTATTTCATATGAAAAAAGTATACTAGTATTTTTTCTCGATTCCAAAATGACAGAAATATGTATATATAAAATTGTGTGTTGCTTTTGTACATATTTAAAAATATTCGCAAGATGTCTTCTCAAAAATTATTTTTTATGCTAAAAACTAATATCAATTAAATCTGATTTTTGTTAAGGTGAAAAGGAGAAAAAATCATTTACTTTTTTTGAAGAAATTCGCAGTATTTCATATAACAAGTATTTATTTAGTCCAAGTATATTGAAAGCATCCATTATTTATTTATTTATAAATCTGAATGATTAAAATTGATATTTTTGCCGCAAATCTCTCTGCTTATGGAGTATTATAATATTATACTGAAAATTTCATTTCGGATATTTTTTATACTGTTAAATAATATGTAACAAAAGTGCAAAATTTTATTTACAATAATAATGTTAAGTTTGATATCCGTTTGTATTTTCTCAAGTAATTTGAAACATACTAAGTCTTTTTATTTTTATTTCAATTAAAAACTATATTTTTTCAATTAAGAATGTCATACATGTAGAAAAAATGTCACTACAAATATTTTCATTGTATATAATAAAAAAAGAAATTAATATTTTTTATTATATTTGCTTAGCAATTCTGAAGTAATATTCATTTCATAATATTACTTTAATATTATTATAATAACTCAAGTTTCCCGCAGTTGTTAAATTCTAGATCACTACACAGATTCTTTTAATACTTAGTAATTAATATACTAAGTAGCATTCGTATGCTACAAATCTAACATAATACTAATTTCCTTTGTTTGATCTTTCATAGTAAAACAATGAAACATTGCTCAAATAAAAAAACATGTCCTTACAAACTTTGAAACTTCTTATTTGTTACTTAATTTTCAGTAATTTAAAATATTTTCATATACCTAAATAATGTCTAAGTATTTATGTTATACTTACATATTATACTTAACACGGTACCTGATTCTTTTTTGATACAATATTAATGTATCAAATATTAAAATTATGAAATAAGCGATCGTTTAAAAATGATTGTCTTGAGGCCAGTCTAGTTCTTCGGAGGATTTTGATTTAAATGTTAATAAAATCGACAATGATCCAAGCGAGGAATTTCTTAAGTCTCTCGAAATCCACACAACAACCATTCCCTGCAAGCTACCAGCCAAACTAGATTATTTTCATCGCCATAAATTCTATTAATTATGAAAAATAAAGCAACCCACATTACGATGCCACTATTATTTCAGGCTAAATAATATCTTAAGGTAACTCGATTAGTAAGATTCCTTGCCGTTCTAAATACATCGTCTTATCAAGGCACTAATTACTTACAGACTTGAACGTCTCTTAGCGATTTCTTGGGTCCCTGCAGTGGGTAAGTTCATTTTATTCTTGCATGAAGAGCCCTTCTTCTCTTCATAAGATTAACCACAAGGTAAAGCTTCAATTGCAACCCTGATCTTGAGTTGAAGACCTTATAGTGTTTGAGACTGATCAAATTCTTTACGCCGTATCGAAACCATAGCTTCAAATGTGTTTATTCTCATGGATTTTCAAACTTTTGCATAACTGTACTGATCCGTTTTAGGTATTTTTTTTAATATGCACGTAATGGCAGATGAATGCAATCACATGTGCCTTATGCAATTAAAACTTAATCCATTACGTGCGCTTGTATTTAATATGAGTTGCGAAAGGTTTTGAATTAGGTAATTATGTTGAGTATCCTCCTCATATTATTAGTGTTTCGATTCGAGGATTCTATCAGAGCGGTAATTTGGTTTCTGTTGACTAAGAAGTTATGTTTAGATACCTATTTACAAGATTTTATGAATAATTACAACTAAGTAGTTTATTTGACAATTAAGTACCTGCACAGTTTTAAATTGAGTTATTCCTATATATTACATAAATGCTTGCCGTAACCCATCCGCTTTGCTAAGTATTTCATAATGTTCTATGACTGTATACTGTTTATAAGTTATTGATATATACAATTTTCCTCGCATTAAGCATTCGATTGTATTGAAAGGCGTTCTTATAGCTCTCCCCTCTTGATTGAAATATGACAGTGAATTTCTAAAACGTAAGTATAATTATCTTTTACGTCTCCATAATCCTCCCTAGAGTCGGTTTCAGTAAAACATATTTTTAGCAGATCTATAAACAAAAAAGCATGCTTGCAAATTTCAAGTCTGTAGGTGTAATAGTTCTAGGGATTTCGTGATGAGTAAGTGAGTAAGAGTCTCGTGTTTCTCCGTTGTATATATATATAGAGAGAAAGATATTTTAAAAAATTTATGTTCAATTCATGCACATCTGAATTAACTTCAGGTTGGAAAATTAAAATATCACGTTAAATATTCAAAAATCATCTTACGCCAAAATAATTACTTTTATAGTAATATAAGGAAAAATGGTTTAAAAAAAACATTTTCACAAAGAAGATTTGTAGCAATATCTTATCTTTTTATGAAATATAGTTGTCTACATCTAATCGTATTACGCGTATGGGCCCCTATAACTGATACGGAACATTATTTTGTTTCTATGTTTTTTGAAAAATTCTTTAAAATTTAGAATTTTTATTATTATTAAAAGTTTACACAAAAAGGCTTTTTTTGTTGAAGTCATATGCAATACTGCCGTGCTGCACAAGTATCACACGTGCCTTACAGAGGTTGGTAAAGCAAACAAAATAAGACAAATAAATTAAGCATAAATAGGAAGATAAAAGTTATGAAACAAGTGAAATTAAAAAAATCTAACGATTAAGGTTCGAAGTCAAAAAAGTAAATTAAACAATTGAACAATTAAGTAACAAAACCAAGACAGAGTGAAGTAACTTAAGTAAAACAAGGAAGCTATAAAATCAGAACAATAAAAAAATTACAAAACCAAATCAATAATGTTATGAATAATACGAATGTAGCTTTACTTTCAATAAACTGGGGGAAAAAACTATGCAAATCAGTTGATTTTAAGCTTCATGTATTTTCTTTCTTTAGTTTTGAACAAAAAAGCATAATATGTACCACACTTTGGTTACCTCCAACATTACAGTCAAAAAGTTAAAAAGGGCACAAATTAAATCTGTGGAGGTACACTTTAAAATTATCATGACTAGTAAGGAATTGTGTGATTTTAAAATTTGAAAAAATGCAATTGCAATATGCTCTTTGCTGAATGGTCGGGGGGAAAAGTAAGCCTGAACTTATTGAGAGTACCAATTGTTCTAAAGAGTGACAACATTTCCTTCACGGTTTTTTTTCTTGTAAAAAGATTTCGGAATATTATCTGAGATGTGTCAATCCCACACTTAATTACAAATCAGCCAAAAAATTAGTCTAAATTTCCAGTATGGCCATGAATAACAGTAAAAGACACTAGGATATTTGTGTCCTTAAAAATTTTAATGTTTTGGTTTTGGATTTCCTTAAGAACGTTATATTGCATGACGAAATATCTTGTAAATTTTCTAAATAAGAAAGGGAATCCGAACAAATCAAATATTTAGAGGTGTCTTTATTCTGCATGATCCTTTTTACGAAAAGGCTTTGATGTATCAATTAATCAACACGAATTTTTCAGGTTTAAAAACTGAATATCATATCATATATTCAATTCACCGATGTGCTAGCAATAAGTTCTGCAATTTTATAGAATAATTAATAGATTTCATGTATGTTTCGAATGTTATTTTTATGATACTTAGTTGCATCTGATCTTCAAACGGATACAGTGTGGGCCATTTTTCTGGTATGACTTCATACGGAGGCACCCTTATTTGATAACTCGGGCTCCTCACGAACGTGCAATTAAAGGATAATACCTAATGCGCATTTTGACTTAACAATAGCAGGTGCATTGGATTTTAAAAGCGAAAGTCCGTATTAAATATTCAGAAGTTTAATAGCGGTACTGAGATTAGGCTGAGAACTCATTTACAATTTGGAGAAATGTCAAATTGTGCGTTGCGAATGGAAAGTGATGAATTTTTCATGAGATGAGAGTCGAAAAGATTAAATTCATTTTCCTTTTCTATCATTATTTTTTTCTCCTTTTTTTTTGTTCTTTTGTTCTTCGGTATTCTCTTTGAGTTTAAAAAACCTAAAGCCTTTACTGTCTTTTGAATGCTAAATAAAGGGTGGAATTTTTGTTAATGGTCTCTTCTAATTAGGACTGCAGTCTGGTCTCTTATGATTGAGTCATTTGAATTTCGAATTTATAAGTTTGGACCCATTATAGTAGCATATCTAATCGTTCTTAAAATTTGAACGTATAATAGTTCCGATGGATAAAAAAAACTGAGCTGTTCTTATCTGTGTTCATTAATAACTTTTATTTTTAACTTTTGATTCGTTATCTTTTGAACTAGCAAGTTTTTCCTTTGTAATCTGTTATAGGATTACTCTCTATAGAAGGGATTATTCTTGGTCTGTCTTAAAAAAAGATTACCTCATTTTCTCATAAGAAATAGCTTTATGAATACAAATGATTGCAACATTTGTTTAAAACTATGGAACTTTAGAATAACTATGTAATTGCTTCTAGAAAAGACGCATACGAACCTTAACCTTTTTGAGGTTGTCCATTTTAACTTATGGCAGCATTAACATGTATGAGATGTGTGAAATTTACCAGAACTACTTTTGAATAAAACTAGTTTTGTTTTCTAACTAAAAGTAATTAGGTAATATCAAAATATCTAACATTTTCGTATTGCTTTTTATTTATTTTTAATTTATATTTACATCCAAAAAAGTATATGCGTTGAAGTTATAAAATCTCCGCATTGTACATTTAACACTGTTATATTCTTTATATTTTCAAATTATAACATAATTTAAAATTTGGGAATTTTGATCTGTTATCTTTTTTATATAACTTTTAATACTGTGCTGTGTGTTCCATTACATAACATTAGGCAGCTATAAGTCATTTTTAATCAAGAGGGGGGAAGTACTGATTTTTTTTTATTTGTATAATTTGTAGTGTTGTTTTATTGTATGAATTATTTCCATGCTGTTTTTTATTATTATAAAATATATATACATTTAAACTCACTGGTCAATGAATTAGAAACCCAAGATTAATATTGTGTTGTGCCACCTTTTACGATGAAAACTGCTTTGATCCGTTTGGGCATCTAGTCTTCATGCTTCTGGAGTGCATTTACGTCGAGAGAATACCATGTGCATAGCCATGCAGATCTCGTTAACTAGTTGGAAGAGAAGAGTGCTCTCGGATGTGTCTTTTCACCATACTCATTGCATTTTCTTTTGGGTTAAGATCTGGGCTGTGCGATGGCCAGGGAAGGTGTTAGAAGTCATACTGATGTTCAACGAACCAATTTCGAACACTTCTGGCAGTATATATATAGTTGCACTATCGTCTAAGAAGTATCCTTCGCCATCAGGGTAAAAATGCAACATTGTAGGATGCACTTAATCTACCAGTATATCTAAGTATCTCATAGCTGTTTATTTAAACTCGAGAAACACCAGAATTACCATGCCAGCAAAACATGCCCCAATTATGAAACACCCACCAGACACTTACTTAGTGTGATTAAGGAAAAAAGAGAGAATTCATGTTTTCTTAGAGTTCTCGCCAAATTCGACGTCTTCAATCAGCGCAAAATAAAGTTTAGCTTGATTCATCCCATCACATTATCCGTTCCCAATCCTCAAATGTAAAGTGATTTCATTCCTGACACTAATGTAAACGAATTTTTGCATTTCAGTCAAAAAAATGGGTGGTTTTCTCACAAGCACCTGACTTATGCATTCCTATCCTCCTCAAATCTTTGCACATGGTTAGGGATGAAATATATTATAAGAAGAGCCTTGTTTGACGATTTGTGTCAGTTAAAGTACAGTAGAGTCACGTATAACACACGTCATAAAAAAAATTTGCCTACTTCATCCCTTGCACACATTTATAAATACAAATCTCAAAGGTTTCTAATTCATTGCCCAGTGTATGTATATCCCTTAATAAATAACGTTGCACAAAAGAATCTGTGGTGAAACAGTTTTTTCTTTCTTTTTTTCATTTGTTTTCGTTTATTCATTTGATTGTGTAAATACTTTGTCATCTGACCGTTTTATCGATCAATACAGGAGAGTTGATCTATCACCACGGCATAATATTCAAAATATTAAATTCAGATTGTAAAAAAATAGTAATTTTCGATTTATTAAATGGAATTTAAAATTTGCCTCAAAAATTTTATAAAATGCTACTGTTGAAAAAAATTATCACTTAAAAATAATAGAATCATCAATGCTAGATATAAGGCTTAGCTTCGAGAAAAGATTCGGGACTCTGTGAAGGGGAAAATTTGGGGCTCCTTAATGGGAAATATCATTCTTTGTGACCTGACTAGATCTTTTAATGTCGCTAACTTAAAAATTAATATTGGACATAACTATCTCATGAAGCACCTGTACAAATTTGGTTTTCCAGATTTCCCAGCTTGTCCTTTATGTAATGCTAAAGTCGTGCGGATACCATTTGGTCTTTTGTTCTGGACTCGGTGACGTAGCAGCGGCTAATGTTGTAAAAAATCACTGGATTTTTTATTGTGTTTCTGAACTGTATTCAACTGCCCATCATAGACTGATGGCTGTCATGCCTTGGCTTGGAGTAGGATAAAAAGTAAATAAATAAAAAAATAACTTACACATTTCATCTCGAGAGCTATGCAAAAATTTATATTTAGCTCTTTCCCAGTTTTTATCGATATTATTAAGCTAGTTAGTTTTTAAAAATAATTACAGGCTAATATTTTAATATTTAACACTCACTTCATTTTATATTTAACTTAAATTAAGCTCTTGATCAAAGATGACTCGATATTTGATGAGTTATTGTACTATTTTTTATAAGTGTATAGATTTATTACAAGATTTTCGAAAGATTTAGATTACTAAATCTTTCGAAAGATTTGTTAATTCTTTACTAAAGATTCAAGATTTACTACGAATTACAGTTTTTAAACTAAAAGTTTCTAATTATTGAATCATAAATTGCAGGATTTTTAAAAAATGGAAGTTTTATTTTTATTTAGTGCGTTTAAGAAAACCAGTTTTTTCAATACTGTTGCTATTAAAATTAATTTTCCCTTTTTTGTATATAGCAAATATAATTCTTCTGGGTTCGAATTCATTTATTTATTTTCAACTATTTCCTTCTAAGTGAATGTTATTAATGGAAGTTGATGTGAAAATGGAAGTAAATGTATGTATTGGAACTTTTGTACATATATTTTTTTATTTTATGATGTAAAATTTGAAATTTCAAGATAAAAAAAATGTTTGAAATTCTTTATATTTAACTTAATTTAAAGACATATTTTTATCATCTAATTTATTGATCTTAATAGTCTGCAGTTGACTAAATTCATAAAAAAAGACGAGATCTCTTGCATAGGTTTGAAAAGAACAAAAAGAGTTATTCTAATGATATAAAGTTGGATGCTCACTTCAATTATTAATTAAAAAAAGCTAAATCTTGCAAATGAGTTTATGATTCGTATTATGTAAATTTTATTAGCCGACAATCTGTTACATAAGGCTGCAGAATCGTGAGAATTAGAAAAAAAGCAATTTCATGCAAACAATTCTTAATCACTGTTCTCATTACAATTGAGGCCATTTTTAAATGACATCAAATAAATAATAATTTTCGTTTTCGGATATATTGTATAGTAAATGACAGTCATTAGTTCTCAGCAGGGGAAGAGGAAAAAAAATCGCTACCTACATTTAAAGACACCTCCCTCTCTTTAACGGCTATCCAATCGATATGTACATGCGGTCACCTAATGGTCGTCCGACATTTTTCAGACATACACATAGAGAAGAAAAAAATGCAATAAAGCACCACACCATGTATCAAAAGTTTCTTAAAAATTTGCCTCCGTATCCCTTCCCCTTCGCGTTATTCGAAACTTCCAGAAGCCGTGACAAATATTGACATACGAACACTAATTATGCTCAGTTTTAGAAAAGATATTTTTTTCTCCCGTTGAGTTCCATCCTGTAGTATATTTCTATGTGTACATATATATATCGCGCTGGCATTTTTGCTGGCGCTCCATCGCTGACAGTAATGAATTATTGATTTAATGTTAATTATGGTCATTACTTTGCGTCTTTAAAAAGTGTTCTTATTCTTTTCTTCTTCTTCTTCTTCTTCTATGACAAAATCAATTTTAAGTTTTAAATGAGTAAAAAAATCGATACGTTTATAATGAACCTTGTTTCCGTTCGAGTGCTCACATGATAAAGGGAAAAACAGTCTTAATGAAAGCGACCTCCATTAGCGGTACACGCTGGATAAACATAAGATCGAGAGAAAAAGGGATGGGGGACAGTAGGGGTGGGAAGGGGTCGTCCTGGACAAATAATGTTGAGGGGTTTTTTATCCTTCCCACCCCCCTTTAAACTTTGTACTCTCCCCTCTCCCACTACCCGCTCTTTCATTTCTTCTATCTCTCTAATTTACACGGATACTTTTCTAAAACAGGAAGTACGACAAACTGCTGCCATTAATTTTCACTGAACTTATAAGAGGAACGGGAGAAAAAAAATATTTATATGCATGCGTGTGTGCGTAAAGGTAGTTAGGAAAATGACGATAAAAATTAAATGAGCATAGAAAAAATTTTTGAAAAGTGCACAGGGATGATGTATAGTAAAATACACTGATCAGTTATCTGTGTGATGAAGCTTTGCCAATCCGTCAGTTTATGTTCACGTTACTTTTTTTTTTCTCTCTGCAAGAGTTTTTTGTTATTATTATTTTTCTTTTTAATACCTGCTTGTTGTTTAGAGAAAAAGAGAGATAAAAAAAGCCGGGATTTATTTTTTTATTGCACATTTGTTGTCTTGATTGTGCTATTAGTTAAAAATTGTCATTTGTCTACATGTGCAAATCAAAAAATTGATGAGGTGTTTTTTTTCTCTTTACAGTCTCATTGGTTTGTGGAATTTGTACTTTTAATTTTGTCGTGGTTTTACGGTTTTTTATCCATAAATAAACAAGATATTTTTGGAATTACGTCGTTTGTTATCTTCATCCTATTCAATTTTTTTGGTCATTTTTTTCCCCCAGTTGCTCTTTTGGACCAATTACAACCATTAGCAGCATACTTTATAAGTTTAAAAAAGATTATTAAAATGTTTCGTCATTTTTGTTAGAGCGAAAAAACCCAAAAATTATGATGCACCTCTTAAAAACACCTTTAATCTAACTTCTGTTTTTAATCCCAAAGTATAAATAGTCTAAAGGTAGAAGAAAATTTTATTTTCAAAATTAAATTACTATCTACTTTTTTTTTCCCTTCACTTTTACGTCAAAACAATTTCTATCTGGATCAACAACATGTTTTTATGAGGTAGTTTATATTAAAGTTTTTAGCCGAGCATGTTTTGCATATTAAAAGAATTTTTTGAAACAATCGCCTGAAAAATTTAGTAGGAGGTTATTTTTACGAAAAAAATCACGCTAATAACATATAAGTGTCTAGTTTGAGGTTCTAAAAAGCTTAATATTTTTTCCACAAGTAGTCTCAAGGTATAAGAAAGTTTTATTTTAGTAGAATAAATATATCTTTTTAATATCTAACAAATTAAGTTTCCTCTGAAAATTTATTTTAGCTGATTTATAGGCATTATCAAATTTTTAAGCAGTTTGCTTTCTTGCGTGCTCTATATTTTAAATTCTATCTTGTTCTTGGTATTTTAAAATATATAAGTCTATTATAGTCCATATCAACGTATATGTTGTTTCATTGTTAATATCTGCAGTTAAATCATTAGCATTAATAAGCGCAAGTTAGAGATTTAAGAGTAGTTTTGTTTTGGTCCATTAGTTACACAGTTAGTGTTAGCAATGGCATTTTAATTTTGAACCTCGATCAAACTAGAGAATTAAAAATCACTCTCCTTATTTCCCCATCACAACATTAAGGAGATAAGCTCATATAAATTTATGGAATTATCTCATTATAAGTCCATAATTATTTAATTTATAATTTGTTGAACAATAAAACAGGTGACATTCTGTGAAAGCTAATATTTCTAGTCTAATACTTTCAAAACTGTTTCGTTAACCCTTTAACTACCGATTAAAAGTTAATCGATTCGTTCTTCAGTGCCACCGTTTTTTACATAGGTATGCGTATGTGGTGTATTGGTGGGAGGGGTAGAAATAGGCAAATTTTTCTCTGAAACAAGTAAATCCTTCGCAAACACTGTCAAAGTCATTTTATTGCATTCCAAAACCTTCGGAATAGTTTTACTGATAGCAGCGCATAGAAAAAAAATCGTATTTCGGAAGGACGGATATATCCATCCGGATCATAAAACGCTCCGGTTTAGCAAGACGGATATATGCGCCTGCGGCACTTGATATATAACACAAAGATTAAAGATTATTATCTTTATAACTCAAAGATATTAAGAAAATATATGCTGTGGTGGCTATTGGTTTTCTTTCCCTGTATTTCTGATTAATGTAGGAGTCACTCAGAAGGCAGCAAGTCCAGGATACAAAAATAAAGAAAATTAACGATTTCAATGCATTATTTTTTTTAAGTTTTTGGTTTGTTAATTTGATTAAAATACATGCAATCTTTTATTTCTAAGGATATTGAAAATTACAACGGAAGCAACTTAAAAACTTTAGGACTTGCTCCTTTTAACTGTTGAAAATATAACAATTTTATATAAAAATAATGCAGGAAAATTTTTTGTCATAAGTCATATGTTTATTCATCATAAATTCTTCTTACGAGTCCTTTGATCTTCACGTGTTGTTCATAAAGTCCTTTAAAAGATATGTTTTATTAGACGTATATATACAATAATATGCAATACACTATCTGTCCATCCGGTACAGAGGTTAGTGACACTGACTTCTGTGCCGTGGGGCCTGGGTTCTAATCCTGGAGAAGGCATTTATGTTTGTAAGTGTATTGTGGCAGGAGTACTCTAAATAGCCGACGAGCTGCAAGTCCTCTCGTGGGGTGAGTTGAAGAGAAAGAGAGGTGGGGGGCTCTGACCACTTCCAGCTTTCTTCCTCAAAATTGGGGTGGAACTGAACTAAATCGTACTGGCACTTGTATGGTACTCAAAGCTACGACAAACGTACATCTAGCCCTTTGCCACGATGAATTTCGTGGGCCTCGATCTGACACCGTCAGACAAGTGATATTAGTAACAACAATAATAAATTTGTTATATCCATTTTTGGTTCTTTTGAATTTGTTCTACCCACTAGGATACAAAATCGGTTGATTTACAATTTTTAAGATTGCTGACTTACATATTGTTACTTTTTATGTCGCATGCATTAAAAATATCATCATCATCAGAATTATGTTTGAATTTAATGGGGCTTGGGTTTGATCTTTCTAGTTTTAGCCACCGTATATTAACATCTTTAACCAATGTCCGCCGATGGTTTTGTGAAAAGGAAATCTTGGGAATTCATTTCGATAAAGCTGAAATAGTGTTTTTCTTTTATTATTTTGAACTATGTGATAATAGTCACTAAAATTATAACGATACTGTTTCTTTTTTGTTTTATCTTCTGTTACTGCAAAATCAACGCCACTGGAGGAATCATTGTCTACACAAAATAAAAATTTTAGATTCAGCTAAAAGAAATAATAAATGAATCAGAGCATTTATTTTTTTATGCTTTGACTTTGAATCAATTTAAGCAAATTTGATATAGTTAATATTATGTCCTGTACACCAATCTGAAAACCTAATAATTTTTAGAAAATCCTTTACATATAATTAGATGTGTTTGGTTAGACTCAACAACACTTCTTGTGAACCACGGGATTTTTGTGAGATTCTAAGTAAAATGGAACAGTTACAGTTATGAATAAGTTGCTTTTTAGTGCTGTCTACAAGTATCGAAAGATTAATTTAGTTTTTATTTCAAAGTTTATGTAAAAGAAATAGTAATAAAAAAGGTATTTATTTGCAATGGATTCTGAAATTGTTATGCAACATATTCTGAAGCTAGAAAATAGGGTTACGAGTAAATCATTTAGTAATTAAGTAGACTTGCAAAAATTTAAAAATATGAAAAGGAGGACTTAACCGTGTTGGCTTCTGAGCGACTCATATATTGTGGTGTAGGTAAATTTATGTACTTATTGTTGTATATGTCGAAAATAATTCTAGAATAAACTATACTATACTTCTATTAAGATCCATATCGAGCTTATTGAAGATAGCGAACAAGTGATTAGCAAATTTTTAGTTTAATTCTGATATCGAAAAAGTAAAGCGTACATTTGCGTCTGGGAAAAAATTACCGCATGTCTTCTGGAAATTAGAACATGCTTAATTTTTTCTAATTCTCCCGTTTATGAAAATTTTTAAATGGCTTCTTATTTTTTCCAAATATTTTTGAGTTTGATATGTAATAAATAAATGAGGCATAAATTTTTTAGCAGTTATTTATTTGGCAGTCATTTATATTCCGTAGATGTATTCAAGTTCAGTCAATACGATTTTATTAGAAGTTTTAAAAATTATTTCTTGGTTATCTGTGAATCTCTTCCTATTGCAAAATCATCGATTATTCAGCTCAAAGCCTCTGTCATTTATCTCGATAAGGAAAAAGAAAGCAATTTATTTTTCATTTATTATTGATGTATTTCTTGAAAGTTTTCTATTCTTTTCTTTTTTAAAGTGATATGTTCTGAAGTAATCGAATTCGGATAACATTGCCATCTCTCACTTAAATGTTTTTACTTGGAAAATCAATTTGCTGGAAATAGTTTGTATGATCGAAATATACTCTTCATATACTCGATAAAGCGTGAAAGTGGATACATATTTTGAGACATTTGGCGGCTTCATTTGTCATAAGATGTCAAATATTGTGTACTTTTCAACTTCGCATAAAGTACTTTCACAATTTTTTATTTACTCTTTAAACTTATTAATAACCATCTTAGTACAAAATGGCTACCAAAAATTAAGCACACGGTGTAAATTTTTAATCTTCAACAGCGTATTTTAGTGCCCTTAAATAATTGTAAATATATGGTATTCAATTACTCGCGAAAACTTTTTTTTTTAAATAAATGGAGATATAGGGTTTTTTTGAGGTTTTTTTATATTTGGTTTTAATACGTTTTAAGAAAAATATGCTAAAATTAAGAAGATAAAAATAAATTATTACTACTAAAATGGGGAAAAAGGGGTAAAAATTTACAAAAAATAACACAAACCATTCTGTACCAAAAGTTTATGAATAAATTTTCAATTTTGATATGTTGCTATGTTATTCATTTTTAAAATGACTTTCAGAATAAGAGATATTTTAATTTTTACAAAAACTAGAGCACTTTATATAGTTATTATATGAAATTGCTTCAAAAAACAGTGATTATATTCACATAAGGGACTGTAAATTTTGTAATAAAACAGTGATTGATAAATCTGAAGATTAAAACATTTCTACTTTTATTCAGAACGTACACAAACAAAATTTCAGTTAATTATTTTCAAAACTTTTTGAGTAATCTTTTGAGTAATTTCAAAAAAACACATTTCGAGTAAAACGCGTTTTAAAGTATGACATCTTGCTGAAGTAATGACATCTGCTTTTACATAAACACTTGCAGTTTTTGTTCTAGTGAACGGAAAATAATAAATTTGGTATTTTTATAAAGCTAATAAGATGGTCTATAAAATAAAATCATAAAAAAAAGTTCTTAGATTTTTGGCAAAATTCACAATTTTAACGTACTCGGATACCTTAAATGTCAGTATGCAAATATCATATTTTACACCCTATCACGATTGATTTCCTTAACATTTATTGAAACCAACATTTTAAAAGGTTTCCGGGGGTTCATTTAATTATTTACCCAAAATGCTTATAGTTTTGCAGTATTATTTTTGTTGATTTCCATTTGCTATAACTGAAAAAAATGAATGACAGGCAAAGATAGCTGACATGCTTTCGGACGCTTTGAATGGTTGAAAGATGAGTGTTTATTAACGTTGCACTTTGAAGTAACATGAAGGCTATTGGCGACGAGCCTCGTAATTTTAAACCATGGTTAAGTGACGAGAATGATACTTGAGCTGATACCCTACTCTCCAAACTTCTACACTACACTAAAGAGAGGACTTTGAGTCATAATAGGTGTATCATGGATCAGCCTTTCGGCGGGTCTTCAGTAGCATCAGGACTGGATCCCGCAACTTAACATTACCGAGGAAGCTTTGAAGCTGGACAGCCAATCAAATGGGTCTTTCTTAGCTTTCTCGTTGATCATTTAAAAATTTTTTGATTGTGAAGGAAATTCAAAACTATATAGTTAAACAATTGTTTGGTGACTTGAGTGGATCTTTCAAAGGTTACTACATCTCTGGTGATCGGTATATTGTTACAATAATCAAACGGAATCCACGAGTCACTTTCACAACTGTTAAATTCATGGTTGTTGTATTTACTGAACAAGACAAGATCTGCAAGTACTGTACGCTAAAGGTTCCACATGAATAGCTGCATATCTATGAAGCACGTGTTTGTGTTCTACAAAGCACACAATCTAGAGAGGTTATATTAAATAAATTATAGTTCGAAAACTAAAAAACGCGCTTTTATAGTGAATCGAACTAAAAAGTAAAAAAAACAATTCTTAATATAAGAATAAAATGATTAACGAGTAAATTAATGTCATTGGGGGTAAAAGCGTGCGGTGCTCTTATTAATTGTTATAATTTCTTCCTAGTTCTATTCCGAAATGCTGAGTTAGTGTAAAAATGTAGTACAAAGCCTCCACGTTCTTACCCCAGTGATATTAATTTTCTCGTTAATCATTTTATTCTTACATATTAAGAATTTTTTTTTTTTTTTACTTTTTAGTTCGATTCATAATAAAAGCGTGTTTTTTTAGTTTTTTTTGTAAAACTATAATTCATTTTTTAGTTTGATATACAATAAAAATGTGTTTGTTTTTCAGACTATCATTTATCGATTGTTGAATTTATCCTTGAGTTTGATGTTTGGAGCCGGGATGGGGGGTGGGAGAAATTACGTAGCAGCTGGAATTAGTCTTGCTCTTCAATGGATATTAATTAACGGGTCTGAAGGGTATTTATTCTCTCCGCTTACGGGGTCTCGGATCAGTCCCGTACTGTTATATTTCAAAGATTCCGTCTCTATAGATACAAGTCAAACTAATAAAAGTGTGTTAGAGGAAATATTAAGTGTCAATTGTATTATCACCTTTTAAACGTATTACTATAATGTTAATTCGTATCACCACTTCTAAATGTATTGCTTTATAAAAATAAAAAAATATTAAGCAGTTAGAACGTAAATTATTTTTTATCACATGCACGAGTCTTTTTTTTTTTATTTTCACATTCAGAAAAACTAGACACTTGTCTATATTACGGTAAGAAATTGCTCATGCACACCTACCCTTCCCTTTCTCACATAATGAGAACATTTTTTTGTTTGTTTTATTTCTATTAACCACAAGTGTATTCGTTTTTAGGGTTGCACCTTAATCTTTTAGTCGCTAAATCTGGAATTAGTCGTCAAATCTGGAAATGGCATATGGAATTAGTCGTCAAATCTGGAAATGGAATATGGAATTAGTCGCCAAATCAGAAAGTCGTTATTCCTGATGTTCTGATCAGGACAATGAAACAAAATTATGAAATTATTGTATTGTCATTGGTCCTTGACAAGTGTGGAAAATTTCGAATTATTCTGACCTTTTAAAGTAGGTTGTGACGGATCTATACGGTCTTTGACTAACCTCCTTTATTTTTCTTAAAACAATTTTATTATTTCAACCAATCTTCACCGAGAGCCAGGCGTGATTTATGTAAATAAGATATATTATATAAGTTCGGTTTTCGCGAGTTAAGAAGTTAAGTGATAGGAAGAGAGAAGTTAAGTGAATTAAAGATCGAGACGTCAACACGAAGTTGTTGACAATCGTAAATAGTATGTTACGTGTGGAGGTACGCGAGGAGAAGCGGATTGAATATAATGAAAATCCTTATTACAGAGCGTGGATTCTTCACCCATTCTTCCAGCCATTAAAAAGGCCGAAGTCGTCACGAAGGAACAGCCGATGTAAAATATAAGGTCAGTGTTTTTTTTTTTTTGAGATATTGAGATTATTCGCACGTGGCGTAGCTGTAATTGTGCGCGTTTAAGCTTTCCTAGATTCAGCTGATATTCTGAATATTCCGCTAGTAGTGATTCCCCACTTAGTTACTCCAATCTCTTTTGTTTTTCTTAAATTGATTAGTGTGTGTCTAAACGTATTTTCTGATAAGAATCAATAAATCTATTTGAATTGCAATTATGTCTTTTGATCCTTTAAGTCCGCCTACACATCCTGCAGTACATTCTGATAGACAGGGAGGTAGTAGTGTAAGGGGTGGCTTGAAGCCACAACAAGGTGAAAATCGAGTTCAAAGATTCCGATACATACAAGTGAAACTTATAAAAGCGTGTTAAAAACATGCCAATGGGACTGTCTGAAATCGGTGCATCGGTCTAGACTTGCCATTGAATCAGATGGTGAGTTTGTAAGCTTTTGGAGAAAAGCAGCACACGCAATCAGGTGAATAACATCATCGAACATTACGTATTTAGAAACATTTGGGGTGGGTTGGAATTTTTTATTGATATCTCATCGAAGTACATCTTTTTAAAATCAGTTTTATGATTACTGCGCTGTATCCAAATAAAATTATACATTCCATTTTGAGACAACATACAACAGTTAATCCTGATTTCAGTTTTTAGAGGATAACTCTCATTTATTTATAGCAAACATTGTTGGCATTTGGAGAGTTTAAGGGTATTTTTTCTATGGAGTGGCCTGTGTTATATTCATCGACCTTATTCCCATTCATTATCTTTGGGGTGATTTTTGGGCTTTCTTTCAGTCCATGTTCACATCTTTCTTGTAGTCGCAGAGATGTTAACTATCCTATAGGAGGAATATAGCCAGTTCTAGTGCCTGTGATGTTTAAACATTAACATTGAAAATATGAGCAATTTTCGGAAAGTTTATGTGAAGATATGTGGTGGTCACATATTCATTATTGTAAGTTTTATTATTATTACTTTTTTTGTTTTACACATCAAGTTTTATAATGATCCAAAGGTAACGCCATCATGTGAAGTCCTAAAAAATTAAACATTTACTATTTTTGTACTTACATATTGTTTTTAAATCCAACCGTTTGCTACTTTCATGTACAATTTTGTTTTAATCAAGGCTTTATTTCCCATTTTGGTGTTCTTACTGTGATGTGTAATAGATGTTAATTTAACTTGTATAAGACTCCTTAGAACTCTTTTTTTTCTAATTTAGTAATTTATAAGCCCCCCTCCCAAATAAAAGTAAAACTGTGATTTAATTGTTTAAACAAGATTTGATTGCTTTGATTAAAATAGATAATATTTGTAAAACTCTTTGCTAATTTCTGCTAAGATTTACTAACCATATTTTATATTACCAAGATACATATAATGCAGTTTCATTATTTTACGTCAAATTTTTTAAAATACAATATTGCTTATGTAATTAATTAATTCACGCAAAATAAGCTTGTAGATTATATGTTAAGGGTAAGTTATAAAAAACGTAATTTCTCTAGAAATTGAAGTTAAATTAATTTTGAAAATTAAAAAGATTATGATTAAATTTATCACTTCTTTCTATCTATCTTTCTATTCACCGTCTTTAACTCTCATGCGTAAAGTTAATTCGATGTTTCATTAATTCCTCTCAATTATATACTGCAAAAAATTCATTTTATTTTAACAAAGACAATACGAAAAGATAATAATTTCCATTTGGTGGGTTTTCTCTATTTCTTAGAAGTATTTATTTGACTTCTTAAATGTGCACATTTTCGATGAATGCACTTGTAAGAGAATGAAATCGGTGGAATCTCTTTTCTACATATGTCTAATTTAATTTGTTTTAATCGAATCCATAGATAAAATAATTAAACTGTCAGTTTTTAATAGGCAAAATTAAAAGTTCCTTTGGTTTTAAATTGCAGTATAATCGGAGATAGTTTAAATGTAAGAAGGCAAAATGTAAGATAACTCAAAATTGTCTTATCGATAGAAACTTTCTTAATTCTATCTACTTGCATGTTCTTTTAAAATATTTTTTTAAAAAATGCATTACCGTAAAGAAAAATAAAAACTCTATCAGTCATATATATATTTTTTGAAATTTCTTTGGTTATTAAAATTAAAAGTATGAGATGAACCCCACATGCTAAGAATTTTCTCATCAATGCAATGATAAAAACAAAATATGTACTATTTTTCTTATTAGGATTAAATATTTTCCCCTTAACTTTTTGGTTCGTTGCGTCGGAACTACTATCTTTCATTTTCCGGGAAAATTTACTTATCATAAACTGGAAATTATCTTACTTTCTTCACTATTAAGAACTGAAAATTGTTTTAAAGGGTTTGAGTTTCATTTCAGTGGAAAATTAACCTTATAATCATGTACTATTTGCTACTTGCAATTTGTAATTTCCATTTAATAAAAGTTTTAGATGTGTTCTTTTAATTTAAAATTTTATCACACCGTTATACAATCTGAAAACTTTGGTTATCGCTCAATTCTTAATGTATTCTGTACTTAAATAAATGTGAATGTAAACAATGAATGAAAGTGATTTCAAAATAACTCTAATTCATACCTACAATTGTGTATTTTATTTTCTTGTGAATATTGATCTCTGAATTTTGAATTTGACTTTTAGTTAGCGTCGCATTTTAAAGTTGCACGAAGGTTATTTGCGAAGAACCTCGAAATTATGAACCTCAGTTAAGTGAAGAGGGCAACCTCTCTGAGCTTTCTCCCCACTTTCCACTCCACGCTAACGTGGGCACTTATAGTCTAAATAGATTTAACGTGCATCAGTTCTTCTACGATTCGGATCTTCAGTGGATTCGACAACGTTCAGGTTTGCGATCATGGCCACTCGACCAACGCTCCTTGAAATTTGAATAATTGTTTTTCAAGGTATAAAGTTTAAACTAGGAGGCACTTTGTAGTTATGAATGCATGGTGTTGTTTCTGTTGAAACTGAATTTCTTTCTTTCTTTCTTTCTTTCTTTTTTTGAAAGAAATTAAAAAGTTTTATCCTGTGAAAAACATGCAAATGCTTTGATTCAATTTTTACTATTAGTTCAAAATCTCCCTTTATATATCTTGTTCAAATTTTCAATCGTTAATAAATACATCTTAAAGCGCTCAATTGAGCTGAAATTTTACATACAAGATTATTTTGGATGACAATACGGTGATTTAATTATAATTAATAAAAATTAGTTGAGTAAAACTAATTATTTAACGAATTACAGATACAGCCATGTTGGCATCGTTTTGGCGACTTGTGTCAAAACTTTAAAAGGTTTTTCTCTCACATTTTAAAGCGCTCATTTGAGCTGAAATTTTCTATACACGATTCTTTTGTGTGACAATACGATAATTTAATTATAATTAGTTGACTGGAACTAATTATGTAAAGAATTACAGATACAATCACGTTGGCTTCATTTTTCAGCTACTTGGCAAACTTTCAGCAAAACTTAAAAAGATTTCTTTTTCTTACGTTTTAAAACATTCAGAGTTCAGCTAAAATTTTGTATACACTTTTTTTAATGACAATATGATACTTTAATGATAATTAATAAAAATTAATTGCCACTTAATATTGTGATTCTGTCACATGTTTATACATGTTTATATTAATTGTAATTATTTGATAAAAAGTAACTAAAATAAAAATTTTCTTCGTTGACCTAAGTAAGAATTGACTTTAAAAACATTTTTTTATATTACTTGTTTTTACAACTGTTTGCTTTTGGAATGTATTTATTTAGTATGTTCCTTAGCTACAAGTAAGGATAAAAAGTGCTCTATTAAAAAATGAACAAACTATTAAATCTGAGTGTGGAAGATTTTCTTGAATTTAAAATTTTCTCTTATATAGAACTGAATTCATTTGCACTCCGTTAGAAAAAAAAATTATAGATTCTTACTAATGTAGGAAAAAATCCTTTTTTTCTTGACTTTATATATTAATGTATGCCTTTAATTACCATTTCATTTATCAAGATAATGCATTAATTTCCATTCGCAGATGGAAGGTATAATGTTGTACCTTTTTGAGGAATTTAAGGTTGAATCTGATTTGCATTTGACAAATCCTTTTTAATTAGTTTATTATTTTTATTTTCAACTAAAATAATCATCTTTGTTCTTGAATCGCTTTCTGCGAAGCTTTTGTTTCTAATTATAAAAATAAGTAAAAACAGTTTTCGTGAAATAACGTCTCCGCTACATTTCCATCGCTTATTAAGATTCCCATTTTATTAATATATCAACATTTTAAGTCAATGACAAAGTACTTAATTATAAAATTACCACATATTCAAAATCAAACATGCAAAGGCAAAAAAAAAAAGTATATATATATAAAAGCAAAATTTCATTCAAAGAGCACAGCTATTCTCTCCCTTTATTAATTAATATTCATTCCATCCGACATAGAATTATTAGAGGCAGTTAAAAAAGGCAATTAAAACCACCTTCTCTGAGTTAAAAATTAAAATAGGCTACAAGTGAGAAAATTTCCCTTCGGTATTTTCAAAGAAAACGAGAACTTCGTTTGATATCTTTGCATCAACGTTGATTTTTAGGAGGGAGCGAAAAAAGTACGATTTTTCTACCCATTGTCATATAAATCTAGCTTCCACAAATAAAATAAAATGATTTGCATAAACCTAAACTTGATTAGTGCGTTTGTTTAGTTCTTTTTTTGTCGCTGTTATTAACATTTTGCAACGGATGGCGGACTTATTCTCAAACTCTAGCTGCATTTGTCTGGTTGTGTGTTGGGTTTTTTTATGCAAAATTACTGCAAACTCTTAATTAACTTACCATGTTATTAATTAAGTATTTTTGAATTTTTAAGCAGGCTGTGTTTACAACGCCTTCGGGTCATTAACTATTAATTACAAATTTTAACCGCACAAGCGAACCGAGTAATTTCAGTCGCGTGTTAACCATCCGTAATTTGATATTGAACAAAATGTAATTCTTCCATCGCATCATAGGTGGGCTGATATTTTTTAAAAATAATTTGGTCTAATTCTTAACAGCTTGAAAGTACTTCAGCAGATCTCAATCAACTTTTAGATTTTTTTCCTTTCTGCTTCTTCCTTTCGTCGTATTCTACGACAGAAAAAACTTTTTATGGTTTCCAAATTTGCTTAATCAGTTGTTGATATGAAATGAGCTATTATGAGTAAAATTGCTTAGATCTTAATTAAAACTTGATTGTTGCTTTATGGAAATGTGTTCTTAGGTGGAAAAAAAGAAACTTCATCATCATTGTGTCTTCCTTAAGACCCGTATTTGTAATAACAGGTGTCTTTTGAGTAATTTTTGGAATTAGCTTAGTTCCTGCGAGTTTTCTTTGATTATGTACGAGTAGATTAAGCCTCTGTATATTAACGTGGATTTTCTCTTAACTGTCTTTTTATAAAATTCGTATTGTCCAAAATTTGATTTCATTCATTTTTTTTTAATTGATCCAGTTCCTGGTTGTGCATTGTGTTTTTATGAGAAAATGGTTTTGTTTATTTTAGTTGTTATGTTTGACGTATTAATTTTGGTTAATTGTGAGTACAATTTTGTTTCTATCGAGAGAGAGAGAGGTAGAAGAAATTTCAGATTTTTATTTTTCTTCACGCAGTAAAGATCAAAATACTTACTTTTTGTCCTCGTTTATTTTTCCAGGACAATACATTTACTTACTACATAAATTTTTAATGCATGAATTTATATGGTAATGCGGTTGTATTTTTATTACTTATATCTCTTAAAATCTCTAGAATATATATTTATTTTTTTCGGTTAATTTATAACTCTTTTTGGGATTTATAATCATTGTCCGATTTAAAATTAGTATTTTTATTCTCTTGACATACAATGACGTCTGAGAGACATCATTTCATTTCATGTACCATTGTAAACTTTGACATCTCCAAGACGTCAATAAGTATCTCCGGTGTACACCGAAAATCGTGCGTCGGTTTTATTTTTTTTTTCCGAATATTTTAAGTCCGCCTCCCTTCTTGTCAATAGTGCCCGAAATCCACACAACCGGAGAAAGAAAAGCCGGCATTAAATTATGTTTCATTTGTATGCCAAAGGGTAAAATTTATTAAAGGCTATTTTATTCTCAGTGAGTTATTTTTCAAATTATTAAAGTGTTCTTATATTGAAACTCAAACTATATATATAAGTATATTTCCTTAAGGCGCTATATTTTAACATATTTATAAAAAAAATAGTTAAATTTTTTTTTTAACTAAGCATAATAAATTTTTCTTTAAAAAGTTTCGTTTTAGAAATGTATACTTAAACTTTTTTAAAAACTTTATTTTCTTTGAACTTTTTATTTCATACTCATAATAGAGTATCAATTTTTTAGAAAGACAAGTGTATTATAATAACCCATTGGTAAAGGTATTGATTTTATTTTACTTCTCATGAAAGATTTTGTGCAATACTGAGGCCAAAAATTTATCCCTATACGTTATTAATTTAAAAGTATATAGAAGTTTTATTTCTATATACTGATGATTATCGTATGATTACACGGCATGTAAAAATCCCTAAAGTGTCTGTTTGGCTTGGATGCTCTCGGCAAAGTTAAATCCTAATGCAGGTTTGCATCCTCAGAGCTCAGGTGCTTGCCTCTGGGGAGGAAACTGGGGTCAAAATTGCTTGCTGTAATTGTTATCGCCTATATGGTACCGCGCTAAAAAGTGGTACCAGCTCATGGGGAATGCACTAGGTCTGCAAAGGTTAAAAATACCAATGCGCAGTTCCATTAAAAAATATATTAATCAAACCAGGTTTTTTCCTCTATTAATGTTTGTGTTCTTTCATATTTACTTTCCGATAAATGTGAACTAAACAAAGAAATATAAAATATTTTTATCTTTTTCGTTATGTCACCATGTTTGTGCAAATTAATACATCTTAATTAACATAATTACTTTTGTATATAGATATTATATTGTTTTTGCCTTAAGGTAGTTAAGTAAAATAACTGGAATAGTACTTCAATGTTTAGAAAATATTGAAGAGAATCAAAAATATCAAAAGATATTAAAAATAAGTATCACTTGAACAGTATAATTTTTAAATTTTACGAGTGTCAATGCTAATAATTATAAAATTATTATTGTTCTTTTTGTTTGTTTGTTTTAAAGAAGCCAACGTCATTATATATTATTCAGCTTATCTTACTTCAGTGCCGAGTTATAAATTTTCATTATACAGTTGACTCTCGATAATTCGAAGTTGAAGGGACCAATGAAAAACTTCGAATTATCAAGAGGGTAGGAAAAAACTCCCAAAATACACGAAGAGAAATTTTATTCTAACACATATAAATTTGAAACTATGTATTGAAACAACAATTGTACATACGCATAAACTTATTTTAAAGTATTTTTGGAAAGTACATATCATACAGTATAAATATTATAAACAGAAGATAAAATTCCTGTATTAAAATAATTCATTTATGTATTAAAAACAACTATTAAAATAATACATACTGTACATATTTAATATTTTTTGACGAAATTTTGTTTTTTTGTTTTATGGCATTCGGTCTAACTTCGTCAAAAGATTTTTCTAGAATAAAGGAAGTTTGGAAAACGTCCGTGTCAACATGATTTAAGGAAGAAGTTGCGTATAGTTTGTTTAGTCACACTTTAGCTTCTGTCCGAATTATCGGAGTCCACTCCGATGGTCATCAAAGGGGGTACGTTACAGGGGAGACAAGCAAAGGCAATAGAACACAAAACACGTAAGCTCCAACCTGTTTGCAATAGGACTCTACATGATACTGAGTGTTTGAATTGTCGAGAGTTTTATTAGATCACTTCAAATTATCACGTGTTGTAGTCTGGCCAGCCACTGATTTTACTTCGAAATATTGAGTGTACCAAAACGTATTGTTTTAGTTCGAAATATCAAGAGTTTTTCTAGGGACTGAGCATATACTTCGAATTTGCGAGAGGTTCGTATTATCGAAGGTTTGAATTAGTCACAGTCGACTGTATATTAAACAGCGAAATGTTATTTCAGTGTCGTATTTTAAATTGCCTGTTTGTTATAATTGTATAATAATGGTTAATGTGTGTATGCTGCTTACATTATAAGCCGTTTAATTCAAGGTATCCGACTGGTTGCGACAACTTTTTTTTTTAAAAAAAAAAAGGAGATATGGGGAATTTTGTTATTTTTAGATTTGTTTAGTGCATTTTAAGAAAGATTTGCTAAAATTAAGAAGAGAAAAAGAAATTATTATTACTAAAATGGAAAAAAATAGGTAAATATTGACAAAAAATAGCATAAACGTGGTCCATTCTGTACCAAAGGTTTATGAACAAATTTTCAATTTTTTCAATCTAATGTGTTGCTATATTATTTATTTTTGAAATGACCTTCAGGATAAGAGATATTTTCTTTTTTACAAAAACTAGAGCACTTTATCTCAGTTATTATATGAAATTGCTTAAAAAAAACAGTTATTATATTCACATAAGGGACTGTAAATTTTGTAATAAAACAGTGATTGATAAATCTGATAGTTAAAACAATTCTACTATTATACAGAACTTACAGAAACAATTTCAGTTAATTGTGTTCAAAACTTTTTTAGCAATCGCTGACCCCGTTTGATTATTTTCAAAAAATCACATTTCGAGTAAAACGCGTTTTAAAGAATGACATCTTGCTTAAAGTAATGGCATCTGCTTTTACTAAAATACTTGTAATTTTTGTTCTAGTGAACAGAAAATGATAAGCTTGGTATTTTTGTAAAGCAAATAAGATGGCCCATAAAATAAAATCATAAAAAAATTTGTCAATTTTTGGCAAAATTCACAATTTTAGGGTAGTCGGATGCCTTAAAGTAATCTTCGGCTAATGTTAAGAAATATTACCCCGATTCGGAATATTTTTTCAGATATAAAAGTACTTAAACATTAATATTATATTCTCACTCCACCATCTTGTAGAGAATCATTTTACTATACTGCTTATTTTTATCCGAGTTGACACATTTTTCTTTTATAAGATGTTTTCTCGCATTTTTTCTCCTATATCGTATTGCTAAATGAGCTATCTCCTCACATGTTAAAAGAAAAAACTGATTTATTTATGAAACATTAAAAACACCATTATATTATAAACAAATGCATGATTTAGAATTTGACAAATTTTTTATAAAAGTTGAAGCAGTTTTCTGTCCGAAAACGTGCGCGCGCGCGTTAATTTCACACTCTCGTAAAACATATTGCGAAACCAGCCTTAATTATACATTTATTTGTTTTATTATATTACAGGAATACTCTGCTGAAGAGCTGAAATGTCTCTGTACATTTCAAATCCGAAACATGACTTCAGAAGAAATTCTTCTCATTATATCAGGTAAATTGGCCGAATTTACAAATTTATTTATGTTTATTTGCTTTTATCTTTTATAAACTATTTAAATTCATTGGTTTTGCACATGCAAAAGTATCATCAAGTTTCAGAAATTATATGTTGTAGAAAATTGTTGATGGAAAAAAAATCAAATATATAAATATCCTCCCCTTCTTCGAAAATATTTTTTTTTATTTAATTTATTTCTGTCTAGAAGATTATACATTCAGAATACTTGACTCATTCAAAAATATTTGGAATTTGTAATTATAATCAAGGAATTTGACTGCTGCGTAATTAATTTTAATTAATCAATTCATGTACAGTAACATCGGATCTTTATTAATTTGTATTGTATACAAAATTATCCTCAAGGAAAAAAAGATAATACTGTCTGCTAGAATTTAATGAACTTATTGTATGATTTAGGATAGCATTGTATGATTTGTTAATCTAAAGAAAATATATATTTCTTCAGTTAATTGGGTGTAATTATTTTCTTTGGCATTCACATTTTACTTAAGTGTTATTTAATTTGAAGAATATGTTTTCTGGAAAATTTATAATTTCATTGTAAAAAAAAAGTAAGATATGAAGTAGATTTGGAATTATCTTTTTGTGTGTGTGCTGTCAATTTATAGCATCACTTCTTTGTGGCAATGAAACAAGTTTTTTTAGAGTTGTTTGATTGATTTTGGCTGCTGTTGTTGATATTGGTTTATTTGCTACGTTGGTTTATTTTTTTTTTAAATCATTTCATTAATATTTTTTGCTGTAAAGCAAATTGTGTGTATCCAATTTTATGAGTGATGGGTAATATAGTAGTTAATTTCGGGAAATACAGTGGAACCTCCATATTACGAACCTCTGTATTGCGAATTTTTCTATATAGCGTCCTTTTTTCTGGAACCAAGAACAGTTTACGATTTTCTTCGTAAAATAACCTCCCAATAGCGAAGTACATTTTTTATATAACGCACTTCTTCTCTTGTGGTTCAATTTTTTTCTCCCTATTTTTAAAGTATCTTTGAACATTTCAAGTTATTGTCTCTTTTATCACGTTTTAGTAGTTTAGTTATAAAATAATGTATGTTTAAAATTATTTGTGTACTTTAAATTACAAAATATCCTTAAAATTCATTAATTTTAATATAAAATTGTTTTCTTAATATTGAAAATACCGTGTATTCCTCAACATTTGCTTTTCTTGTTTTCACTGCAGTTTTTTTTTTTTTTTTGACGGGTAAAATATGTAAAATATAAATAAAATAAATAGATATTAATTTACAAAAAGGTGTGAATAATTCCTTTATTTTAATAGATAGTGTTTTTGAGTCTAAAATTTATTTGATGTGTTTTATAAAGTATATTGAAAGGTGAAAATCTCTATATAACAAATTTTCCATGTATCGAAATTTTTTCCGGATTTAGCGACTTCGTTAAGTGGAGATCCGGCTGTATTTCATTGTATATGTATGCATGTGCTTATAATAAGAATTTATAAGTATTACACAATTAAGAAAAGGTATCCCAATTCCTCTCTATTTGAAAGAATTTTTATATCATAAGATATATTATGAAGTATTAAAATGATTAATTTCTATCGAAAGGTTTGAATTCATTTTAAATCTTATAATTTGTATTATTTGTTTATATGTCAAACTTCTTTATTTTATGTATATGTTTTGCGGAGATACCCTCTTAACTGTGACTTTTCATGTGAGAGAGTTATTCATAGGTAACTTCTCGCCTTCACAAATCTTCAGTTTTTCCGTTTAATATGTATTTGATACATTTTTAAATGGATTTTTAATTTTATGTCAGGTTTAATTTCTTATTCGAAGTTATTATTTTTATCTCTTTACTCACACACTGTTTCTAAACTTCAAAAGATAAGAGTATTGTACATATACATTTCTAGTTTCATCGTGAAAAAAGGTGCTCGTTTTATGGTGAATATATCTAAAATTTTAAAAATGCAGTTTGAAAGTATACGGACGTGATATACGACGAAAAATGTGGGAAGTAATTTAAAAGAATCTAAGCGTGTAAGGAAAATTCGAGGAAACAAGAGAATAATGTGTAAATGAATGTGTAAAACTTCAATCTTTTTGCGACAGATGAAGAAAAACTGACATAAAAATCTCTCATTTTATTATTTCTAAAATAATACGAAAAAGGCTGTGATATTGATGTTGAGCGCAATTAGAAATTGTGACGTAAATTTAAATATAAAAAAAAATCCCTCAAACTATAAAAGTAATTATGTCATAATATTTAACTATTAAATGATCTTTTTTAAGATTTTATGTGTGAGAAATCTTTATTCACACACACACACACACTAAACATCAAGTAAACGTTGAAGTGGGAGAAATTTATCATTGCTGGAATTTTGAGTGTTTGAAATCGAAACTTTTTTAAGCTAAAAAAAGAAAATATCATTTTCTCTCAGAAAATTCCTATAATTAAAATTTTACAACTCAAGAAATTTTTTTTATGTTTTCTTATCTGGAATGGTAGTTTCCCATAAAATATTAAAGTGAAAAGATGGTAAGCAGAAGAAATGCGATGACTTCAAAATTTACGTCATTTATTACTTCTTTATTATCAGTTACATTTAATGCAATTTTATTTAAATTCTTGATATTTTTATTTGCTAATAATGCCATGCTATGAAATTATTGCAGTTTTATTAAGATTGAAACACTTTAAGATACACACATAAAAGGCTAATATTGGAGAAGTGTATTCAATAAAGCATAGTTAAACATTAAATAAGTATTGGATCATAAATTGCAATTCTTAATTATCCAGAATTGTACCATTACATCCATACTAGCATGTTCCCATTAAATGATTCTCACCTTATTCGGATAGCTATGTTGTCTGATTGTAAAACATTTCTGACTAAAAATAACATATATACATAGCCTTGTATCTGATAATTAAATTTAGTTATCCGAAAAATAGGCCTAGTTATACGAAAAATTACTCGTAAATAAAACCAAAAATGTAGATATCCTTATTTGCTTTGTTTTTCAATACTTCAGAATATAGCCCCCATTTTTAAGTTATTTTATACATTTCTGCGCAACCAAAATCCCATAGAAAGAAGGATCAAAGCCCACACTTCATTAGAGAAACAACATATAGAATTTAATTAAATGATTGAAAATATAGTTTGTGACGGATATATACGCGTTTCTACTAAATACTTCTTTTATCTTTAAATCAAAATATTCATTTCGACCAACCTTCATCGAGAAACCAAACGAGATTTATGTAAATGAGGAATATTATATAAATTCGGTTTTCGCGAGTTGAAGAAGAGTTAAGTAAGAGGTCAAGTTAAGTGAAGTAAAGTGAAGAAAGTGGGCTGTCGACACGTATTTGTTGACAAATTAAGCGAGGTTGATACGTTTGATGTGTGCAAGGAGAAGTGGGTAGTGAAGATTGAATATTACGGAGCGTGGAGTCATCGTCATTTGATCCAGCTAACGATAGTGCCTGAAGTTTTCCGTGAAGGAACCGAAGCATTAAGGAATCAGGTATCGTAAGATTGATTAAGTAAAAGCCGATTATTAGTGTGCGGCGTAGTTGTAAATGAGCGTATTTAAGCTATCTTAGATTCAGTTGAAGTTCTGTAATATTATCCCTGCATTTGTGTATCTCACCTCTGCACTCTACCATTGCTATATACCTTAATTAGAATTGTGTTGTGTTTGTTCATAATCCATAATAAGAATTAATAAATCAAATTGGATTGACATAATGTCTGTAGATTATTTAGTTCCTCCTACACTTCTAGCGGGGTTTTCAGATAGACAGGAGGGTTCGAATGTAAGGGGTAACTACAGGTTATCACAAGTTCTCTACAAGGGAAGCTAGACGGTGAAATCGTTATGAACTGTTGCTGCCACACATGCCTTGCCAATGGATGCAAGAGACTGTATTTCTTGTTGGGGTTTGCTAATTCATGTTGCATTGAAACATTGTCAAAATTAATCTGGTGTATCAGGATGTAGTGTATGCCGGGCCAGACATTTTCAAATCATTGACCAGACGTGTTTTTGATCGACCGTAAATCAGGAGAACAGACTATCCAAACTAGCAATAACACTCAAAAAGCAAAAAGGATGTCTTGAGTGCTACATGCCACATGTAGTCGCGTATTGTGCAGTTGAAATATCACTTCGGGAAAGCTTTGATGGTTAGGGTGACTCCAAATTCTCAGAGATACAGTATTAGTTGGTTATTGTACTGGCATTACGTTCTAGGGGATGTCGTAGTGGAATTCATTATCACTCTTAACTATAATATTGGATGCAGAACCATTATGACGATGCATAGTAAGTGAAAAACTTATATTTACGTCACTCTTTAAAACTGCATGAGGGTTTTATGGTGATACATAAGACAGCAGTTAAAGAACCTGTTTCCACGGTGTGTCCAGACCCTAATCTGTTGTGTAACATACCTTATATTTATTAAGATGTAATTGCTGTTTTGCGCACAATATGTATATCATTAAGTATATTGGAGAGATGAGGCTGGTGCCATCGGTGCCGCCACTCAGTCGTTCCCTCTTGCATCCATCGATCCACAGACCTGCATTATTTTTTTGATTACGTCTAATATGATCACCGATTTCCCGGAAGGGTTATCCACATTCTCTATGGACAACAATTCTCCTTTGATTGAACTCAGTAACTTGCTCGTATTCTTATACGAGGCATGCTGATTGTTCTCTCACGCAAAACAACTTACCTTTAAAATGACATTCTATTCTGAATTCCACTTACGTGTTTTTTTCCCATTAATCACCTAAAATATTGTACATAATAATAATTTGGTATTCATATTTTTCGAAAAAAAAAATTTAAGAAAAATATTTTTTGAAATTCGGATAGCTTTTTTATTATTTTTTCAATGAGTTTACAATTATTAATATTTAATGGTCCCTTAACTATTATATGTGAGATAATTGTGTTTTTTTCCCCCAATAAATTTGAATTTTTTCCTATTGGTAATAGGGCTTTGTGATTGAATTTTAGACATTAATTTTCCTTGAATTGGGAAGTTTCCTTCATTGCAATTTTCCTTTGCTCTTTTTTTTTAAACGGTGGAGAATTTTTAATGCAATTATATATGGTCTTTCCTTCTCATTATGTTGTAACTTACAAGTATATTTCTAATTTTTTTAAAATTAAATTAAATTTTTATAGTAAATTTTTTTGTTGTGCTGTATTTTAATTAAGTTTATGTATGCTTGTAATACTGTCTGAAGATAATTGATATTCGTGTTTGAGCTTTAAGAAATAATGCCTTGTCCACTCTCTTGTAGTAATCAATTTTAAAAAAAGTAAGAGAGTTTTTTTTTTGTATAAAGTTTTTTATTTTTCAATGTTACATAAAATCCTAAATTTCTTTCTTTCTAGGAAAAAAGACTTCAAATACTCCAGGTGAAAGTGAATCTACAGAAAAAAGTAATAATATTTATTAATATGTGTGTGTGTTCATAACGTAATAAATTCATTTACTAGTCAGTATAATTTTTCCTATTGCACGCTATCCTCTGTTTCTTATCCAACGATAAATCTGTACTTTTTAAATAAATATAAAAAGGCTACATAAAGTTTTCATTTTCATTATCAAATTCATTTCGTTATTCATCTTCATTATCAAATGTTAAATATCTAAAATTTAACCCTTTTCAAAGTTTTTTGATGAAGATGTTCATTTGCATTTCCTTTTTCAGTACACAGAAATTTCTGATATGTTTCCCATGTTTTAGAGCCTGATTTCCTTTCGTGTGACTTTATACTCTGTTGTACTGCATTTTAGTTATACATTTGTGTATTTGCTTATGTTTGTTACACATTATGAAGATATAACTGATATTCGTGTTTGGGTTTTACGGTAACTCCCTGACTACATTTCAAAGAAATTGTTTTTAAAAAAGATTAGATTTTTTTCTTAATAATATTTTTTGGTTTTTAGATGTATTTTCAATAAACGTAAACGAAACTTAACCTGAAGGATAAGTGCTTTATAGAAAACTGTAATGCAACAATTCTATTTTCTTTGCACCCAAGTTATAAAATAGAATAATGAATGAAACTAATCAAAATCTAAGAAAAAATTTTTAATTTAAATGCAATTAAGTTAAGGCTAAAAATATTTGCAAATGCATTTTTTCACGAAATTTTTAGCTTTTTCCCCCCTTCTAAATTCACCTATAAGTAAAAGAAAAGTATTTCACCACCAAAACTTTTTTTGCTTTATTTTATTTCCCATATTATATTATGAAATATGCTAAGATTTTTATGTAAATATAACTGTCTTAAAGATATGTTAAAGGCGGTAAATTTTTGAGAAAAACAAAACTTTGAGGAGCTTGTGAAATTAAAGATTTATATCCGGGGGAGGATTTGCTTCTGACAAAAATTTTATAACCGTTATAAACCTTTTTCTAAAGCAACTAGGAAAAAAGGTTTTAACTGTTTTAAAGAAAGGAAAGTTTAGCCTACAATTTTTTTTATAAAAAAATCTGCTAATGTGGTCGAAAATAAATGCTTTCGACGTAGTCGGATACCTGAAGAAACTGTGCCTTCACAACTCCCTTGTAGTAACCAACATAAAAGAAAGTAAATATTTTCTCTTGCTTGTATTAAGGTTTGTTGTTTTCGAATGCCATGGAATCTAAATGTATTTCTTTTAAGGTAAAAATTCTTCAACTTCCGGAGACACAAAGCCTTCGGATACTCCAGGTGAAGTTGAATTTACTGAAAAAAGTAAGAATAATACATGTATGTGGATTTTCATAATGCAATAAAATCATTTACTCTCATATCAGTATAATTTTTTCTATTACACACAATCTTTTTTTATGCTATAAAGAATTTTTTTATGCTACGATAACGCTATAATCTTTATACAAATATAAAACACAGAGGAAAATTTATAAATGCTGAGAAATATCTTCGGAAGGAAGAAAAAAGAATGTTGCATTTTAAGATTTTATTTTCATTGTCGATTTCGTTTCATTCATTCAGAGTCCGTTAACGTTTTCTTTCACATTACATTAAAACTTCCAGCATGTTTCTCATTTTTTAGAATTTGAATTTCATTTCTTATGAAAATTTTCTTCTATTGTATTGCATATTTATCATAAACTTATGTACAATAAGAATGTAATATGTTAAATAATTTTCTCGATATATTTATATTTTCTTCTTTAGTTAGACAATTGTATTCAAGATAGTTAAGAAATGTTATTCAAAAGAAAATTTAAGTCCTAGTCGTGAGATAACTCAGGAACAGCTGATTTAATAAATTTCTTGAGAGTTAATTTGTTGTGGCAGTCCTCATCGAAATTATTAGACATTAAATTGTAAGAGAAAGGAGAAATGTGAATTTTAATCTTTAAAGTATGTAAAGAAGTGTGTATTATGATTTTTAACTTCGATAAATGCGAAATAGTGAAAGAAAATGAGATTTTTTTCACAATTTGTTTTAATTGCATATATATATACATGCAATAATTTTAGTTCTAAATCAAAAGAACATATACCGTATATTTCCTTGCATAAGCCGATAATTTTTGCAAATTTTAAAGTAAAAGGATCGGAACTAAATATGGATCCTCTAATCTAGGAGAAAACGTAGTTTAGCCGTAGTTAATCGTAGTAGTTTTTTTTTTTTTTTTTAAATTTTCCATCAGCCATACGCAAATTATTTTAATCTTTTGAATTTTTGGTTATTTTCAATGGAACTTTTATTCTAAAGGGGGAAAAGTCACATAAATCGCTGAAAATCAATGTTAAAATTTGAGTTTCCGAATAATTCATAATTTCACATTCACTCATTGAGAGTCTGAATGTATATCATCATCCTGTAGTGAGTTTTCCCTCCAGGGTTTGATACATAAGCCAACGATTGTTCGCCGTATGCGAGTTTCTTTTCCCGCTCATTTTGGCACATACATTATGACCAGCAAAATTTCCGGACAAGGGAACAAATGAAAGGAAAAAACTTGTTAGCTTCAGATAAGGTCGCCAGAATAAAATTGTCATTGTTAGGTGTCTGCCTTTTTACTTTATTAGCAATTTGATTGGAAAATATTTCGCACGTTGTACTCGATTAAAAACATTTTCACCTTCATGGCGACATTTTTGAAAATTACAGGTTTTTTTTTTTTTTTTTTTTTTTTTTTTTTTTGCTTTATATGGGTTTTGAATTTTCGGTAAATTTTTGAAGAAAAGAAGCCCTCTCGGTTTATGCACGGAGCAACTTAAATTCGGTCTTCGGTATTAATTGATTTTGCATTTATTATCTGATATAAACTATACGACTTCTTTTGAAAGCAGAAATGTTGAAGTGTTGTTAAGATAGTTTACTATTTAAAATATGGTGCTTGTTAAGCAATCTGAAGGTAATTAATATTCGTGTTCAGGGACGTCTTAAGACTATTGGAGGCCCTGGGCGCCCCTATGAAAAAGTAGGTCTTGCCTGGTATGGGGCTGAAAAACCTAGGTACAAACCGGTTCGACCGATGGCCGCTTTTCGACTAAAGAAGTTGGATGAATGTTTATGATATTAGGCCTAGGCCTAGACACTGACAACGGTCATCACAAATTAATACAGTCTTACCACTTTTGCCAACTGACACGCAGTTCGAAATTCCCTGTTTTTCAGAGAATATGTACGAGAATAATATTTGACCACATTAAAATTTTCCGGATCAGAGTCGAGAACAAAACGAGGCCCCCACCGAGAGAGAGGCCCTGGGCCCAGTTGGCCCATGCCTTAAGACGTCCCTATTCGTGTTTGAATTTTAATAAATAATATCTTGTAGTAATCAAGTTAAAATGAAGGAAACTGAGTTGTTTTTTATTGTATTAAAGTCTGGCATATATATAATATATTTTAAGGTCATATAAAAACTAAATTAATTTCTTTTTAGGTAAAATTTCTTCTACTTCTGAAGATGACACAAAGCCTTCAGATACTTCAGGTGAAAGTGAATCTACTGACAAAAGTAAGTATAATTTATATGTGTATGCGTTCATAATGAGATATATTATTCATTTATTATTTTATATTATTATTATTTTTTTTTTTACATGTGATCCTTTATTTCAAAGAATTTTTTTTATGCTAGTATGCTCTTTAAATAGGTATAAATGTAGAGGAAAATTTTAATGCAAGAAATACATTTAAAATGAAGGAAATAATGTTACATTTGAAATATTTATTTTCATTATCTAATTCCTTTTATTTAAAATTTTTTCAATTTCAAATATTTAATGTTCAAAGTTTAGCCCTTTTGGAAGCCTTTTTAGATGAAGATGGAGCTCGTTTGCATTTCAATTGATAGTTAAAAATTATTTAATTAAATTTTTAAGCAGTCTTTCAAAAGTTTTTACCGATAGCTTCGGAATTATTATTCATCGTAAAAATGTCTTGTTTGAGGGTAAAAAATCAAGAGTTTATTATGAATTATATCTTTTAAAAAATTATTTTTGAAAGATATATGTGAATTATCGGATCTTCTTAGCTTAAGACGTAATAAGCTTCTTCAGGGAAACAATCCGAACAAAAAAAAAACACTCATGTGTCTCAAAACTATGGATAATTTGGTATTTAATCTCTCTTGTATTTTTGTCACTCTTAATGTGTTACGAAAAATAAAAATAATTCTGTAGAGATATTAAATCGTTTATAACGTGTTGAAAGTTTTTGTTTCCTTATTTATAATTGAAAAAATTTAATGTGTAAACAATTAATTTATAACTAGTGCTATTTAGTTGATTAAAATGAATTTTATAAGTTTAAAACATAATGTTTGACTAATCTACAGTTAATACAATTCTTAGGCGTTTTTTAGTTATTTACTTGATTTATTTCGAAGTTTTTGACTTTCATCCTATATTTATATTCCTATATAATGAATATAATATAGATTTATATTAAAAAAAATTTTTCTTAAGTGAATAGACATTGTTCAAATCTCTGTTACAATTTAAAATAATGTATATACCCCGTAAATTATATTTTTCGAAGAACATTGTAGTTTTGAAAGTTATTAAACCCATTTCAAAGCTTTCGAAGCTTATTTCTTAATATCATTGCTTAATGAAAGTTTCATATTGTCTGTGTTATCAGATCTAATTCTTCTGAGAAAGGAATTTCACATTGAGAATTCTCGAAGACGAATCCTTCCTTTTAACGAGGTGGATCGAGTGGTCTTCAAGTAGCAAAAAGATAATTCTCGTGAATCGTCGAACATTTTTAACTGGGCACACAAACACACACACTCGCAACAACTTCAAACTGGAGTCTTCGGCATCAGTAAAGGGTTGAAGTATTTTATTCCTTTTCCCTCGGAAACGCATCACCACCCCCTCTCCTTACGTTGCCTCAACCCACACTCCTTTGTTCCTTATCCCCCACCCCCCGCGATAAAACTATGTGTGCGCGCGGGCTTTTAGCCTTGAGAGAAAGAGAGGAGCAAGCATCCGATAATTTAATCAAATTAAACGAAATTAAATTAAATCAAATTAAATTAAATTAAATTATGGGAGTCTTTTCCCCCATCCGTGTCCCTTCCCCCACCCCCTAGCGCTCCTTCTTCTACTCTCTCTCAAGCGTGCCTGATCTGATAATGAGATTAGCAAGGTTTCAAGAAATATATGAAGCAAATTAGCGTGCATGTAATGTGCTTAAATGAAGAAGGGGGTCTAAGGAAAAGTTGTAGTTGTATTTAAAAGCATTAAAAGTTTCGGAGTGTGCACCATCTACCCCTCTTCCACCACCATGACTGCCCCCTCCCTCTTTTGAGGGGGAGCAAAATTATTGATTTCTGCCTTTCTCAACTGTCGCTACCCACCCCTCTAACCTCCTTATTCCCCAAGCCGGTGTGTAAGGTGGGTAGAGGAGCGAACCTTCCCCCTCCTTCCCAACACACACACACACAAGTTCTTCGCTATCTTTTCTCTCTTGCCAAGCGAAAGGCAGCAAGCGCTCCGAGGGATATAAGGAATATATATACGGCCGAGGAGAGAAAACAATGCCAAGCGACATAATGCTGTAAAGTAATAAGTATTTGCCGTGGAATTTAATTTTACCAATTTTACTGCCATATATCCTCGGCAAAATTAAATTCTCGGCAAATATGTAGCCTATTCCCCGGCGTAATTACTTAACAGCAATGGAAAATGCAAATTACTTCGAGAGAGAGAGAGAAAAGTTCATGGTGAAGGGGGGAGGATAAGGCCTGTATATGCGCTTGCATTATATGTTGGGGAGAGGAGGGAGATTCAGTTCGGGGGTCCGCGGCACAAGCTGGTACTTTATCCCGCTTGCGGGGCTTTTCGAACTTGATGTGAGCAGGGTGTTGCGCCGTGGTTGGGAGAGGGGGTGGGAGGTAGCAGAATCACCCGTCCACACATTCACCTCTTTCTTTCATTACACACATGCGACCAGAAGAAGGGGGAGGTGAGGGCTGTAGCATTGCCAAAGCAGCAGGTATTTTACTCTGTCCAAACATCTAATTTTAGCGGAGCTTCGATTCACCCCCTTCCCCTCCTGTATCGTTTGCTTCATTTGTTGCGTCTCATAACCCCCTCTATTTCATCCGAGTGTCCCGTCTATGGTTGGGCGTCGTGATTTGTGGAATGGGTGATAGTGGAACATCGTCCGACATACTCTGCTCCCCCCTTCCTCTTCGCCTCCCTGGTTTTAATCTTCCGACCGTATAACGGCCGTTTTCTTGTCCCTCCCCGACTCTCATCTTCCCATCTTGTAAATAACGCTTAAGATTTCATTAATTAATATCGTAATTCGTTTTAAAGGACGGCGCGCTGGAGCCTTTCGTTCCGAGAGTCGTTTTCTTTCCACTTCGGTTTCTGAGACCGGAGCTCGTTCTCAATCTCTTCTACTTCGCCTATTTTCGTAATAACGGGAGGAGATGCAGAGAAACGCATGGAATGCAGCGCTTCTTTTCCGGATTTGAAGTTCATCAGTTGAAAATTTTCACAAGCCAAACGAACATCTTTTCATAAATAATTAGACTTTTTTTCTCCTTTTCATTTTTTTGGGGAGAAAAAATGTCAATTTTTTAAAAAAAATAAGCAACAAAAATTAATTTAAAAATAGTCTTTTTATCAATTAAGTTATAAGGAAACAATATAGAAGGAAGAATATTTGTTTCTCATAATATTTTCTGCTGTGTAAATTGGAACAATACATCGCTGAAAAATTAAAAAAAATGACTTATATTATTAATTATTATTCCTATAGTATTTATATAGTCATTTCTATTATTATTTTTAATATATTCCATAGCAACTTCTTTTTTCCTTTCTAGTATCCATAATCATTCGAATGCGGTATTATAAAAAACACAGATTTCAATTCACTTCATTTTTAGAGTATTGCGTGTGAAGACATTACGCAGTCACAAATTATTTTGTACTGTGGTATTCGTTGCAGTTCGTGACCAGATTTAGGTATCATTTCTCTACTTAATTTAGTTTTCCATAAAAAATAATAATGCTTTTTAATTTTTAGTAATATTTTCAAAATAACGAGCACTTTCCAATAGTGGCTAAATTGAAGGCTCAGAAACTAATAAACATTGGTTTCCAGTGTTTGCTTTTAATTGTTTTCAAAAATATCTCATGAGCTAATTATATTGTTCAGAAACATATTCAGTACGAAAAATGGGCTTTAACAAGTTCATGCGACATATGCACTGAAGAACCAAAAAAAACTGGTATACCTGCCTATTATCGTTTAGAGCCTCCACGAACACGCAGCAGTACCGTAACATGACGTGACATGGATTCGATTAATGTCTGAAGTAGTTCTGGAGGTAATTGACACCATGAACCTTGCAGGGCTGTCCATAAATCAGTAGGAGTAAGAGGGAGAGATCTCTTTTGAACAGCACGTTGCAAAACACCCCAGTTATATTCAATAATATTCATGTATAGGGATTTTGGTGGCCAGCGGAAGTGTCTAAACTCAGAAGATTGCTCCTGGAGCCACTCTGTAGCAATTGTGGACGTGTCGGGTATCGCATTGTCCTGCTGAAATTCTCCAAGTTCCACGGATTGCACAATGGACATGAATGGGTGCAGGTGATCAGAAAGGATGTTTACATATCTGTCACCTATCAGAGTCGTATCTAGACATATCAGGGCTCCCATATCACACTAACTGCACACGCCCCATACTATCACAGAGCCTCCACCAGCTTGAACAGTCCCCTGTTGTCATGTAGGTTTCATGGATTCATGAGGTTGTCTCCATACTCGTGCACGTCCAAAAGCTCGATTCAATTGAAAACGAGACTCTTCAGACCAGGCAACGTGTTTCCAGTCATCGACAGACCATTGTCGGTATTGACGGGCCCAGGCGAGGCATAAAGTTTTGTGACGTGCAGTCAACAAGGGTACACGAGTGGGCCTTTGGCTTCGAAAGCCCATATTAATGATGTTGTTTCGTTGAATGGTTCGCACGGTGACACTTGTTGATGACACAGCATTAAAATCTGCAGCAATTTGCGGAAGGGTTGCACGTCTTTCACTCTTAATGATTCTCGTCAGTCGTCGTTGGTCCCGTTCTTGCATGATCTTTTTCCGGCCACAGTGATGTAGTAGATTTGATGTTTTACTGGATTCCAGATATTCACGGTACACTCGTGAAATGGTCGTACGTGAAAATCCAAATTTCATCGCTACCTCGGAGATGCTAAGTCCCATCTCTCGTGCGCCGACTATAACGCCTCGTTCAAACTCACTTTCTTAATAACCTGCCATTGTAGCAGCAGTAACATATCTAACAACTGCCAGAGACTCGTTGTCGCATATAGGCTTTGCTGACCTCAGCGCCGTGCTGTGATTGGTTCCATATCTCTTTGTTTGCATACTCATGCCTGTACCAGTTTATTATTATTTTTTTTGTGGCTCTTCAGTGTATATTAGTTGTAGCAATACAAAATTTGAACTTGAAATGCTGTGAAGGTGACTACTCCACTACATATATTTTTTGATCACTTCTTAAATGATGTAATTTTCATATTGTTCCAATTTACGCCACATTAAATAGAAAATCGATCTTTATTTTTAATAACTTTTGAAAGTATAATTTTATTTGATTTGATTAAACCATATAATGTTAATTTACCATTAAATTCTTATTGCATGAATAGTTGAATTGACTCGTATTAAAAAATAGCAGGCGAATATTTTCCTCCATGATCATATTTGATTTTTTTTCACATTCTACTTTGTGTTTTATTTTTATTAATCTCGTTAGACATTTTTTTTTTCAATGTGAAGATTCAAGACACGTGTTGTTTTAGGTTAGCTATTGATTTTTTGAAAATGTGATCGCGCCTTATAAAAGAACAGGCTCAAATTAAAAGAACCGTATTAAGTAGAGATTTATATTAATAATATCTATTTATCTGCCAATATATAATATCCAATTAAATTTAGAATAGTCAGATAAGCATTACAGCATTTGTAACACTTATATTACGAATCCTGGTAAAATATTACAAAAAGTAATTTGAGATACTTTAGACAACCTTAATTAATTTGTTATTGTCAAAAATATTGAAGATAACTAGGTACATGCTAGGTAAAAACATAAAGGCTGAGATATATCTTTACTTCTATGAAAATGAAAATATACATATTAATCCGTGTAAAATATTTTGACAACTAAATTACTTTTAATAATAACTTAGACTATATTTTTAATTTTTAATTTTATCCTTATTTTTGAATTTAATAAAAGCTAATCTTGTTACAAATAACTCAAAACTTTTGGATTTACAGTTTATACTATTTTTCAAAGTAATTTTTAAGATAAAAGAGAATCTTTTTTTTTCATTGTAATTTTACGTATTCAAAATTTTAAGAAGGTTTTGAATTTCTGTTTGCTGTTTGTAATTGTATTATTTTTGCTATTATTTCCCTGAAAATGATGATATTCTTACAAATATTTTTGTTTTTCTAATATCAAATTTTAGATCTAAGCAATTTTTAATATTGATTTACATTCTTCATTATTTTCGTGTACTATTATCTATACATTTTCTTTTGAAGAAAATGTTAGAATCTCATGAGACAAATTGAACCCTACTTCACTGCCCTAAGTTAGTGTCTTCTTGTTTCTCTTTTTTAGAATTTACGCTCCTTCTGATTTTAAGAATATTTAATCTATCAATCATTCAATTGATGTATAGTACAGTGAAAATTATTTAACACGAAACTGAAATATTTTTTCGTGTTTAAAGAATTTTGTGTTAAAGGATATTGCAAAAATGAAAAAAAAACATATTCAACAAAATTAACTTTATTAGAGTACGTAGATATGTATACATATGCATGTACTTAAATAAAAATCAATGAAACAAAAACATTCAAAAGAACTTAATGAAACTGACAAAAAAAATTTCAATTATTTTCAAAAACCAAATTTTTATGGTGTTATTGGAAAATAATCTGATTTTTCTTTGCATTGTATTTTTTAACATCAAATTGTCAAAAAATTGTTCGATATCGCCCATTTTGTTATTCATTTCACCATTGGAATGTGCATCTAAATAGTTTCATGATGTTTCCTCATTTCGGATGTCGTGGGTATAGGAGCTGCGTTATCCATTTCATTTTCGTTGGCGGTATCCAAATAAGCCAATAAGAGCCTCCGGACAGGAGTAATCACTTTTGTATGGTAGTCATGTTACTTGGCTTCGGATGTATAGATCGCGGGTTCAATCTCCTACAGATTCACTTCACTATTTCTTAGACACCATCTTGCACAGTGCATTTTAATTAAATGCAATTATGTACAAACTGTAGAAAGTGCAGCTCAAACTCTGTTTTTGTAAAGTTTGGACAGAACGTGTTATAAAGAAATTTATTTGATCATTTGGTGTACTTGCAGTGATCGCGGTAGCACAATATTTGCGTTGACAGACTCGTTTTAGGCGACACTTCAGTCAAGCCACGTGTTCGAATCCTGATTTGATTACCCGAAGACACGTCATATAGCTAAGCTAATGCATTTAAGTTTATTTGAACTCAATATCCCCATGTGTGTATGGTATTAGGAGTTGATACATTGGGATATCTGCTAAATCGCAGTCGTCATGCTTTCATCCTGTTCGAAAATTATGATATCCATTTAAAACAACTTTCATATCGATTCTAAGTATGACGTTGAAAAAACAATCGGGATTACACCCAATCACTGAATATTGCAGCGTAAATAAGAAAACTTTGATTCTGCTGACTCAACTGTTTTGTTACATTTTTGCATGAATATACTTTCGGTTATAATAATCAATTTACTTCTTTTTTTATTCACGTAGTTTATAGATTCATTCTCAATGTTGTTCTATTTCTTTGAAACAAGAAATACAATCTATATAAGTATAAAAATAATTAAATTTTTTTCTATCATTCGATAACATACCTATTAATTAAGTTGATAAATATGTTGGATTACAATAGTTAAAAATATAGTTTTTACATAACCAAATACCGTTTTCTATATTTAGGAAATATATATAAAACTCCCTTAGAGAAAAATTTTAGATAAAGATAGATCAGATAGGTAATCATCGATAAATGAATTGATATATTTACATCTGATAAGAGATTATGATTTGTTTTAAAGATATGGTGTTCTGATTTTATTTTAGGATTGAAGACAAATTTAAATTTGAAAGTAGAGTAATGAAATAAAATATACAATTTGATCACACTTTTAAAATTCTGATTTATTTTGAATTGCCCAAGGAATTAAAAAATAATGAAAACAGATTATAATTACTTCTGCGAATAACAATTGTAATTTGTAGAATAAATCAACTGTTTCTTTTTTCAAATTATTTATTTCGCTGGATAATTCTTTAAGAACAATAGTTTACCCTTGTTCCGTAAATTCTCCTTCATAAACAACCTCTAACTGTTGCCAGTACCGTAAAACTAAATACAGATTAGGAACTCTATAACTTGTGAGCAGTTGGATCAACTGCCACCATTCATTGGGTTGCAATATTATTTCTAGAACAATGATGCCTCTGAAATAATTACTTTCAACTTTCTATTAAGGTAAAATAAACGAAAATATAAGCAACGTGATTATATATATATATATTAAATAGGAAAAAAATTATTTTTTAAACATTTAGTTAATAGGACTGTACATTGTGATAAAAATGATCCATAAAAGCACTATGAGGTTATAGAAAATTAGTCTAATCGCAATAAAAAGAATCATTATAGGATCAGACAAAAAAAAATTAAATGTCTTTATAATAAAAATTTTATGTAGTACGTTATAGATGTAAAATGTATTTGTATAAAGTACTTCAAATATATATTGATGGTTTTTAATAAAGAGAAAACATATTAACTGTGTCTTTGTGTGCAGAAATATTACTGAATATCTAAAAATATTTCCTGAAAAGAAATAAAAACAAACCTAATCTTATATCTCTATTTTTCTTTCATCTCTCTCTTTCTTCAACTCTAAAACTTTTTGCTAGGATTAAAAAAAATTTTTTTTGATAAAATTAAAGCAATTATAATAATCTGATTGATAATCTGTTCAAAAACATTTCTGTAATGCAAAACAAATCGGAGTAAATTTTTTTCTATTGTGTCAAAATTAAGATAATATGCTATAAAATTAAAGATATTATAAACATGCTGTAAAAGTTTGTAAGTATTTTTATTAAAAAATTCTAAGTGCCTACCAAATTATCTCTTTATTTTTATGGATGCATTTTTAATTCTGGATTTTTATTTTAAAAATGTAAGTAGCTTGATAAAAAATACCTTAATAATTACAACTATTATTTCTCTCTGTAATTAAAATCCATCATTAAAATTGCCATAATTATTGTTTTAATTAATGTTTAACAGAAAAATAGTTTCATAAAAATATTTTTGTCTTTTATTATTTGTATGATGAAAAAAGGACAGAATTGTAGAAAATTAGAATCTAAACATTTGAAAGGTTATTAACAACAAAATATTTAGTGTGCGGAATAATATGTTGTAATAAAAAATGTGTCACACAAAAAAAGCTACATGCGGTTATAGGAAATTAGCCTAATCGTCATGAAAAAAAAAGTAACAATTATAGACTCAGATAAAAAAAAAGAAGCGTGTAAGATATTTATTATAAAAAGCTATCTATAAAGTTAAATATGATATTTGTCTATATAAAAAAAATATTTTAAGCATTGTGAGGTTATTAACAAGAAAAGAAAAAAATTGCTTGCAGGAATATAACTAGATGTTAGGAAAAAAATGTTTTAAGAAATAACCTCTAATATAATAACAAAAATCCTTTATTTTTTTTAATTCTGCACTAAAATATTCTTTTATAACTCAAAAATTATAATTAAAATGAGTCATAATTTAATTAAATTTGGGCTAAAATTTACATTATTAATATATGGTGCCTTTTCGGTGGAATTATAAATGTACGCTATCACAAATTTTTAATTGTTTGTAATTATTTCTTTTTCTTGTTGAAACATTTAACTTCATACAATAACAATATATCAATTTCGTTTTTATATAAAATAAAATTGAAATCAGTCAAGTTTTTTGAAATACATTTTAATCTGCCATAAAAAAAGAGTATTAGAAAATAATGAATTATATATAGTTACAATTATATATATTGAATATTACAAGAGACCTGTTGTGAAAAAGAAGGCAACGTAGCTGTAGCTTTGTTATTTCCACTATATCAATATTCTATGAGTTTAACTAGTTAAAAATGTAAGGAAATTAAGATAATTCAATTATATCTCCCAAAACACTCTATTCATTCTAATTTTAATGTCTCCTAATTGACCATTTCATTTTCAATATGAATGTATTTTTCCTTTTTAAATATCAATACACTGAAGAGCAATTGAGTTATAGACAACTGTTGACCTGAAAATGTGGCATTGCAGAAAAATATGTCGGAAAGCAAGATTTTCTAATACAAAAAACGTATTTGAAAAAATGTATTTGAACGGTAGTAGTAGTCGAACGTAAAATAGGTAAAACGAAAGATCTAAAACGCATTTAATCGAAGTTAAATTTATGGTCATCGACAATTAGGTCATTCTGTCTGTCTATTTCATGCTTGGATTTTTCGTCCATATATATTGGTACATATTCGTGATCGTTACCTGGCACGTGTGTAATAGTATCGGATTTACGAGCCACAGTGCGAGAAAGAAGTGGGCAATTTATAACACTGTTGCGCAAGAAGTGTGTGTTCGGAGCCACTACAACTAGAATTATCTTTACGCTATGGCGTATAGAGCATTTATCTCATGATTATGTTCCCAGAGGCAGTAAAACCCAATAGAAGGCGCAAAAATCAATAATGGCCATGTAAACGTCACCATTATACATCCAGAAAATATTGCTTTGACTAATTTGACTAGATTTAAGTTGGGTACATGCCGATGGTTGGGTACGAGTACAGAGAAATTCCTATGAAGCAATGGATTCTTCTCTATAATAAGGTGCTTTTCTAGCTGTTGGGTTATCACTTCCGGGGCGATGTACGGATGAACGGAAAACATTTTAAGGACAGGTGTGTCACATATGCATCCACCTTAAATGTCACATATACATCCACCGGCAGCTGGGTGATGCACCGGTGAATCGCGTTTCGTATTTCATTTGCAGGACTGATCGTCCCCATGGAAAATTGCATTGAACGGCCTACCCCTTCGATAAGAGGATTTGAGACTAGTGCATATATGATACGCCCATCGCGAAAGGGTTAACGTCAGTTCTCTCGTTGACATTAGAAATTTGGAGAGTGAGGTTCCAACGCATTTGTCGTCTTCGTCAGTTGACCGAGATTCAAAATTACGAGGTCAGTCCCCCCAAAATACTCGCGCAGCTTTAAAGTGTGATTCTGATTTTAAAAAATTAAAAAATCGAACTATTGAAATCAAAGGTCAGCATTTTGGGGTAATCTTGATGACCCTGTACTCCCGTTAGTGCGTCTTCGCCTCCTCATTGATTTTGTCTTTTAACAAAATAATTCACCGTGCCGCCGTAACTGAATAGTATCCTTATGATTCGCTGAACACTGTACAGGCATGGCTTTGTTTCTTTGACCAATTATAAGTCTTCTAATTTCAATCCATTTGAAATACCATCAAGAGAGATATTCAACCCAAACTTAGTTCCATCAAATCGTTAATTATGGAAAATTGTTGAAGAAAAATGTAAATTAAAATGGCTTCTCAACGCTTTTAGCATCGATCAAAACCAATTTATTTACAAAAATAAAATCTCAAAGTAACAGAATATAGACTAGAGATCATATAACGATTTAAAAATATTCGATTATTATAATCAATAAAGAACATGTATAATAATTTCTTCAAAAACTGTGAATAATTATACGGGGCAGATTCTGTAAATGCTTAAAGTGGATGATAGATTCCTTTCATTTTACATGTAATTGGAAAGCTTGGGTGATATTTATGAAATATATTGTGAATAATTATTAGTAAATGTCTATTAAAAATTTTATTTGAAATGAACAAGGGACTGGAATAGAAGATACAGGGTTCAGATTGTAAGCAGGATTTAAAACTGTTTCGGGTACCTTTGAATTGCTGGAATTAAAACTTAGTGAATCAGGTAGGGCATGTTGGAGTGTTGTTCTGTTGTAAGGCAACACTTCAGCTTTTTGTTGATTAGTGTGTTGGGTACCCGGCCTTCAGAACGTCCGCACAACTTTGTGGAAAGAATTTAAAGTGAAGCATCTGAATTTCACCGTTCGAACTGTGTGTGGTCGTGTTTGACAGTAAATTTAGAAGTCTCGTCGGGACGAAGCCCTTGGATTTATTCTGTGTGTCTTTATTTCAGAAATAAATCCATTCTTCGTCCCCCGTCACAATGCAGAGCCGAAATTGGATATCTTAGAGGCTGAGGACCAAATTTGTCCCACTTTGACTCTTTGTTGTTGGTGTTTTGTGGGGACAATTCACGGTCTGGTTGGCGTGTCTATTAATGATGCTTTGGGAAAGCCCCCAAGTTCTTCCGCTAACGTGTAAATAACGTGGTACCTCTGTTCGTTATCCATAACAGACGGCCTGCTCTTAATTTGTCTTTGAACTTGATATTACATTCCTTGAACACTTAAGGGTCATTCCATTATTGCGGGTGTAACATTTAGACGCATGTTGCTTATGCCACATGATCGACAGTACATCAGATCAAGGTCCACTAAATTCATCGCGGCTAAGGGCTAGAATTTTATGCCTGTCGTTAGCCTAAGCTTTGAGTCCCATGAAGGTGACAGTACGATTTTGCTCGGTACAACACGATAGATGGCGACACCATTCGACCCACTGATTTCACGAGCACTTACTTCGTGTGTCATTCCATTTAGGCATCGAACCCAGGCTTACCGGTCTGGAGTCTGATGCTCTAACCACTAGGCTATCCACGGCCTACGCATGTAAAATCTCTTAATAGTAAAATAAAAAAAAAATTTTAATGAAATTAATCTTGGAAGAACTACATTTTAACATGTTCAATTTATATTCGTTTACATGAACTTTAATGTAATATTTTAAAAGCCAGGAGGAAGGTTCATAGTACCATCGCGGGTGCAACAAAGTTTGCCCAACCTTTCTAGATCATAGACGAAAACAAGGAAGTGTGTTAATTGGGATGCATTTGTTACGTTATGTCTTCATATTTCGCAAGTACAAAAATAAAAAATGTATATAGAAAACAAAAGTAAACAATGAATTATTCACTTTTGAAGCAATCGCGGGTACAACCCATCTAATTTAAGTGAATATAAACATCAATATAACTTACATAGGAACAAATAAGAGATCAAACAATGTTAATTACTAATCAGTACACTTCTTTGTTATTATGTTAATTATTTCTTTTCAAATACGTCAATATTTGCCAAAAACTCTATGAACATATTACTTCCACCAGTCTTTTTCTCTGGCGCTTCCAACTTCGCGATAATATCTTCAAATTGCACGTCTAATATGCCATTCACGATTTTTGTGAAACGTTTGCCATCAAACGTCGTCAGAAATTCTACTCTAATTTCCACATATTCATCCATATCGCAGTACCATCAGTCTTACGGCATGATTCTACTAGTGATTTTGAGGCTTGATGAGACGTTGGTGGAGATTCCTCATTTATAGGTTCGTTGTCTGAATCACTACCTAAATCACTGTAAACATCAGAAAGGCGAAATCTCGTTTTAAGTTGGCATGAATGATTTACTTTGATTCTATACTGAAGGCGCAGATATAACAGGATACGGAATTTTTTTTTTTTAATTTTGTAATTTGTAAGAGGTTCCAAAACGTCATCGGCCTAATCACTTTCTGTATTAGTGGTGGTTATCGGTGATTTCAAAACCAATGTACATTTAAAATGAGACAGTGAAGTTCGTGCCACGGAAATGCTATGGCCATCTTCAGATTGGAAGAAATATTTTAATTGAATGCTTGGTATATTTTTCAGCCTTTCTCATTTATCATCTAACATATGACCATCTTTTCTTAAACTTCTTCTTTTACTACGAGTATAAAGAAGATGTTTTAGAGAGACTGCGTGCCAAACCATAAAATTCTAGAGCACTGTTGACGATGGCTTTCCGGGACTTAACAGCTATCCACACTGATCTTTTGACACTTCCACTAATTCCATCGACGGCACCTTTTCCGTGTGAGGCAGCGAAAAAGTTCCATTCAAGGTCATATTCTACTTTGAGTGCATTCATGCTTTCCTTTACACACCGATTCTTGAATTGGGAAATTCAATTATCACTGAAGAAATACAAGAATGTAATGCTATCAGTGACCGACTTGATGTTCTCAAATATTTTCTGCAGAAAGAGATACACAGTATACTTACTGTGGCTTAATTCATCACTTACTATTACCAATGAATGGAGTTTGTTGGTAGTCCAAATACAACACGTGAAAAGCGCGACTTGTCCATGAGACTAATGGGCTGATTGTATTTCGTCTTGACTAATCAGCGTGTAATTCTCAGTAAAGTCTATTTCTACAATAGCTTTCTCACTGGTCAGGTCTTGTTTTACACTTTGAAAGTAATCGGACTTAACATTTTTAATAAGAGAATGTAACTTGAATTTAGGAATGCTGCCATGTAATTCATCTAGTGCTTCACTGAAAGGTTTGCTAATTATGATCTGTTTTGGTCTCTGATTCTGAAAGATCCATGCCTTCCAATTGACACTGGGATTAGAATCTAGGGTAATATCCCAAATGTTGGATTCTTTGCATACCTCGCAACTGTTGGGCATGCAATCTTCATTATCGACACTACATGATACCTGTTTCAGAAGCTCTTGGTGTGCTTTTAGAAAGTCTGTTGCATGTGTTTCGAAATAGCGAGAAGATTAATGTAGTTTGAGTGGGTTGTATACACGCAAGCATTATGAGGAGTATATTTGATTGGCAGAATGCGTGCTGATCTCTCTTTATAAAAAACAGTCTTGCCAACAAATGTGTGTGTTTCTTGTTAAGTTTCTTTAAAAATTTCGAAGGGTTCTCGAATGTTTATAATCATTGTTCTCTTCTGTATTCGTAACTCCATTCCCATATTGAACTTGACTGTTTTAACATCTTTTATGCCAGGCATTTGTCTGCTGATGTCATCCCTATTATTAAAATCATAAAACTGTTTTTTTACTTAATCCTTCAGTTTTTGAGGCACAGCTTTAGAAGAGTAATTTTTGTTAAATACAGCAATTTGGAATTCAGCATCAATTTCTTTTACAACTTCCACTACTTTAGTGGGACTAGCTAGTGGATTACGTTTCACTTTGGCCACAGCTTTCCCTAGTGTGCGGGGACTGTTGTACCTAGAACCTGATTGCTTAACTTGTTCTTCTTTACGACGCTTTCTAGTTGCCTGCATTCTTTCTTTTGATATGATTCTAGCCAGTATTTGCAAGTCTTCATCCGCCTCTATTTTCTTTTTTATTACTTCTCTTCATTTTGAATCACGAGCCCTTTCTCGACGGAGATGGTCTGCATAAAGTTCAGGATTCTCTTTTAATTTCCGCCTATATTTCTGCGAAGCAGTCTCTTTGCGTAGCTCTGTTGTCATTTTAGTCAATAAAATAAGCAGAATACAATATAAACACAGATATTTAATATATATCATCAATCACATACATAGCATATATTATTACTCAAGGTATATCAAAACAATGAAATATTTTATAAATAACACAATAAGGCTAGTTGTCAAAGAGTTGCACCAGCGATTCTAACATCACAATCGCGGGTGCAACCAATTTAAACTAACGTTTATTTTAATCCAACAAACCTTACACTCTAAAAAACGATTGATTTAAGTTTGCATTTGAATTCTTATTACTTCTACAAAGTTTCAAAACGTTAGCAATTTATTTCTGTGAAAAACACAAACTTTTACATCTTTTGTGTCGCGGGTGCAACAAGCTAACAGTGCCTTATTGTAGTCAATGTTGCTTAAATAATAACAACAAGTACTTACATTTTTTGGCGCATATGAATAAATGAATGTCACTACACGTGTGGCCGGTAAAACTTAACCTCAAACTGTTGGTAACAAAGCTGTTTCGCGCCAGTGTTGCCTGGTGTAATTTTGCAGTTTACACCAACTCTTCAAATAGTAATATTTCCAAGAGCGCTAAAAATTTTAATATAAAGTAAAAACCGAAAAAAAACCGCTTATTAGACGCTTTTAAATTTGAGGGTACAATACAATAAATGAATACACGTATAATGTTGTTTAACATTAGATAAAGAGAAAAAAAAATCCATAAACTTTCTGAAAATAACCGAATTGGCATAACAACAATAATAAAAAAAAAGCTCAATTTTACGAGCCAAAGGAAATATTCGAATGGACAGAGCGATTTCAAATGCAGATGAAAAAATACGACTGAGAATGCTGTAGCAAATCAGGATCAGTAAAGACACATTTCGGGGATCACTTAAGTAAAATCTTTACAAGTACATGCCAATAAACTGATAATTTTTGAAGAAGAAATAGATCTATTGTTTGTTTTCAATGCTTTATCAGGTTAGTTATGGGATCACGACAAAAAATAGCTCATTTTTTTTCTCCCTACGATAATTGAGAGAATTCGGAGTCGTTATTTCCTACATGAATGTAAATTCGTATTAAATGTGATAATAATGAGAGGCCATATTGAAAAAATAAATTAATGGTGTCGAAATATGTAAAATATAAATTCGGTGAGTAAAAATATCTTTATGCTTATTTTTTGAAATTTTTCTTACTGTGAAATATAAGAAACTCTTAAGATTATTAAATATTTATTGAATTACTTTGTTGTTCTTATCCGTATTTCGTTGCTTAAATGGTTTTTTTCTTAATTATTGACTTAAAAATTTTTTCGGAAAAATAAAATTGAATTAAAAGATTTTGAACATAATTTTCAAGTATTCAACATCCTTAATTTTATTATTCTTTTATTTAAAAAATTTCTGACACATGAGTACCAGATTTATATTTATAGAAAAATGCTTTCTTGTCATAGAGATTAAAATTTGAATAATTTTACTTTACACACACACACACACACACACACACACACATATATATATATATATATATATAACGCTCTTAAAATTATTAAAGTTATACTGTCAATTATTGAATATCTTACGATTTGCAACATTTAAATTATATATTAGGAAGCATTTAACCCAAAAAAAGGAAAGCATTCATTTTAAATGTGTGAAATCTCCGTAAAGGGAAAAAAAAGCTTTTTATCTATCAGTACCATTCCTGTTTTGATGTTATTGAAAATATATGAATAGTTCATTCAAGTTACAATATTTTAATACAATTTGAATTACTTACCCTTTCGTTGATATGATCGAATTTAATGAATTGGGTTTTGTACCTATCATGTTCTAACGGTTTGTAATTCATGAAGTTGTTTTCACAAGTTTTACAATATTAATGTTACGTTTTGTTTGATTTTATTTTAGAATTATAATGGCCTATCTTGATATTGAAATAAAAAAAAATCCTGTTTGAAATCTTAGTGTATATGTAAGCTTATAGACTATTAAACTCGTTTGTGAAGTTATTCACTTGATTTAAAAGTAATTTTAAATTTATCTTGTATAATATTTTACTATGAGAACAAAATTGTAATAGAAATTTTGTGTTTATATATATATATATATATATATATATATTACATAAGATAATTTAAACAGTTGTTTCAACATAAACTAACTGTGTGATAAAAGTTATATTTCTTTGAAAGCTGCATATTGTTTGTCTTAAGTCTAATTTTATAGGTATGTTTATTTATTTTATTTTTTAAGAGTTTCGTGTGGAACTGTTTTACAATTTGCAATACATAATTCTTTTATTTTATTGAGAAACGTATCTTAAAGAATGATCCTTTATATTCTCTGTAAACGCTTTTATGCATTTCTATTTTTTATAAAATAGATTGTGTGATTCTGGTAGATCAAGGCTTAGTTGGAATTATCTCAGAAATATGAATGTAGATTATATGTTCCACCAGTATATTGTAATGATAAATAATGATAAATATAATTTAATCTTTATTTTTCTTGAAGTAATATTTTTTTTATCTCTTCTTTCTTTAAATAAAAATAAACTACTATTTGTAAATTTCATCACTTCTGAAAATTGCAAACTAAATTATAATAATACACTGGTTATTAATTTTCTGTTTAATTTTTTTTTAAAAAAATGTTTTTTTTAAAGAAGAAAAAATTTTATTTATATAATTTTTTTCTTTATTATGACATTAAATTAAAAATTGAATTAAACTGAGAAAGACTTCAAATGTTAATTTTTATTCTAATCATAATTTGGGGGGGGGGCATATTTAAGAGAGTAACAGAAAACAGCTATTAAAGAATTTGGGAATTCTTCCTGATTTGAAAAAGAATCAGAATTTGTTTTTTTCATTTATCCATTCGAATAGAATATAATGGTCTTATTCTGATTTCCTTAACCGAGCCACAAAACAAGGTTTCTGTGTACCAGTTAAAAAGTAACTTTTCTTTTGCAACTGGTTGTTCTGTAAATTTTCGGACAACTTTTAATAGATGGCAGCACTATTCGTTTTCGTATTCTCTTCATGTGACTCACACTAATCCTTCTTTGAATTACAGTATTTTTACTTAGCATGTTACGAAAAAAGTATCTGTCAGCTTTTTTCTTCTTTCATGAAAAATATGAAATTGTATAATTCCTAATGACATACGCTGTTTTAGTTAAAGAACAGCCGTCTGCAATTTCCAGAAATGCATACTTTGTAATGCATCGTTTCACATCGCTATCTTCAAACCCTGGAAGAAAATTTATTTTTTTTTATTAGGCTTGACTTCACTGTTTTCCAAATACATTTCATAAAGACTTTTAAATAAATTTATTAGAAGTAAATGTTATTTATATTGAATATAATATATAAAATTCCCGTTGAATTCACAAGTTAATCACAGATTTCGGAGGATTAAAAAAAATGTTCATTAAATTTTCGCAAATATTAATCTTTTATTCTGTCAAAAAAAAAAAAAAAACTTTAATTTTAATAACAATTTTTTTTTTTTTACGAAATAAATTTTATATGCATAAACTCTGAAGTTACACGTTATCTTGAGTTGACCAATAGATAAACTGATACAATAAACCGTAATAATACAAAAATTGAAATCATTCAAAATAATTGGCTACGGTTATTTGGCTATACACAACTGTTTATTAATGTATAACGATAAAAGATTTTTTGAACAAATTATTACTGAAGTCTAAAATTAATAATATCTATTAGGGAGGATCGAAAAAAAAAAATTTTTTTTCAGAATTTCGAAACTTACCTAAACGGAAAAGATGTTCCCTGGTATATGGATGAAGGGAAAAATAAAATAAATAATTAATTTTTAAGTTAAATACTGCCACAAGGAGAATGCAGTTTATGTATTTAAGCTTTTTTTATGGTAAAAAATCAAAATAATTTTTATGAAAGAAAAACAAACATTTTAGTACTTTAACATTTATTGCTATATAAGGACAAATACTAATTAATTACTAGGAAAACGTCAGGCACATTTAACAGCTTCTTTAGTATTAGATTTTTAAAAAACCAACTATCGAAATAGCAGTGCACGACAAAATAGAAGACGGAAAACAACTTGGATTGGACTGATTCGACGATGCGAAGACTGAGAACGTGTACTATTCAGTTTACAATAATCATAGCTTTGGTAGAAAAATAATTATAGAGAAATAATTTCATTATATAGTAGAGAAATAATTTCGAGTGTAAAATCATCTAACCAAAATTAAGTTTGTTCCCATTTTTTCGAAAACTCAAGCACTAATAAATTTTCAAGTTATTATTTTTTTAATTACTTTTCTCCTATTCTCCAAACTATACAGCTAGGAAGGGTGGAGAGATTAATTTTGCATAGTAGAATAACTGAAAAGTTTATTGAGATTAAGAGATGAAAGAGATCAAAAACGATGTCCATCCGATTTCCCCCCCCCCCACACACACACACACGCACACAACTTTTTTTTAAGAAAAAAGCTCTGCTTTCTGCATTAAAAAAAAAAAAAAAAACGTTGGTATTCGAAAATTGCATAGATGATTAACAGGAATTCTTTTGAGTTCAATTCTATTCTTCATTAAAAATTTGAAAATATTATGGAGTTGTTTATCTTTACTTTTTTATAGGAATAATAATACGATTAATTATTCGTATATGTTTTGCAACTTTGCTTTTTATGTATTACAATAAATCAAAATGTGTGTAGTTAATTTAGTTTTATTAAAATTTATCAGTGTACCATATTTAATTATATTAATAAATCAAATAAAACGATATATGATTCAGTTAAATATTTGAAAATTTTGGGAAGACTGGGCAATTATAACGATTACTTTAAATGTTGTCTTATAAAATGAATTACTTGAAATGATTTTTACATCATTACTTTAAATGTTGTCTTATAAAACACTTCAATTGAGACTGTATTCAAATAGTAAGCAACAAAGTTTTTACAATACGTAGTTTATAAATTTACTTTGCTAACAGAAATATATATGTATATATAAGTAGAGGATTCTGGATGCTTAAACATTTTTTATACGTCAAAGAGGTGGTTATCCCCCCCCCCTTCTAATCCAAAGTTCAGAAAAATGAAATCATGTACTATTCAAAGAAAACTTGATCATACAAGATACAGTCTAATGATTTTTCAAGTTTGGATAGCAAAAATATTACCTTAATCATCCAGATGCATACATGAAAACTCCCGAGCATTCATGGTATATAGTAAAAGCATATACCCCAGGAATGACTTAACATGTCGATCGCAAAGCTAATTTTTAGAGCATAAGCTGAATAGATTACATGATTTAAAAAAAAAAAAACGCTTTATAATCCCTGTGATAAAAAGTCGATTACTATATATTTAAATAAGAAAAAAGTGATCTAATATACAAAAAGTAAGGCACTCATGTTATTTACCAGTGGTTCAAATTTTTGAATGTCACCTTACAATAAACTAGAAATTATTGTAAAATGAGGGAGGTGAGACTGAAATGTGATTTGCGGAAAGAATATTTCGTTTTAATGCTGGAATATACTGTAATTCTCTTTCGAAATTTAAATTCGTTACATTCGTTCATAAGTTATTCTGTAATTCATAGTTTGGTTTACTTTTTTTATTTTTCATTGTGAAACGAAAATACAATAAATTCAAATGCTTCAATGTTTAAATGATCATGGAACGGTATTATAATTATCTGTCATTAATTTTGTCAACAAATAAAGAATAAGAGAAAACCGACATTAAAAGTCTTATATGCTTAGAGTTACGACAAAGCGAGTTAATTTTTTATGAAGGTTATATAAAAGACATAAAATTATAAGACTTTTTACTTTGAATAATTTTTAAATTATTTTAAAAGTTGTAAAATGTTAATATTTATATGTAAAAGTAACAGGTAATTTTTTTAAAATTTATTAAAGGTAATCCTTTTTGAAGATAGTTTAAATAATTATCTCTTATTAAACGAACTTTTAATCTAATCTTTAAGATAGTAGACAAGGTGGGGAAAAAAGCTAATAAATAATTTAGCTGAAAAATTTTAATGAATGTAATAATTCCCTTTAATTTCTCTAAATAAATTTTTAATTTGTTATGACCCTGGCCTTCAGGACTCGCGTGTAAATAATTATTGCTTGTCATTTGACACGATTTAATCGTAATCGTATCTTAGAAAACTAACAGCTTGAATTCTTAAAGGTAAGATTACATTAGAATCTATCCACCAATCATAGCCTCCGCCCATGGAAGTCATGCGGTTGCAAGATTTCCTGTTGCCTCTTCATATAATTGCCAGGACTCTAAAAACTCACTCTCTTTGTCTTGTCTTCAAAATTTGTAACCAGCTGCAGCCAAGACTTTTTTTTTGTTGTGTCGACCACATTCCCTGTTTTGTGTCAAAATGTGAATAAAAGTGGGTTAACTTGCAACAAGATGACTGACTACTCATCCATCCAAAATCTTCTACCCTCGGCGAAATGATTATTAATCAATAGTTAATTACAATAAATTCCTTACAATCACCTTGTCTTTGCAGGGTGCTGCGAAGAAACCCGGAAAAACAATTCTTTATATAACTCTATAAAAAATTAACAAAATACAAAACATAATAATTAGAGTACACTCATACTAATAAATAAATTTTATTTGTTTCAAAGTGACCGCGCGTTTACAGCAATGCAGTGGCACAAATGCTTGCAGAAATTTTCAACAATGGGACTCAAGTCTTTTACCTTTAATCTATCCCATTCCTGCAGAAGCGATTTCTTTAGAGAGTTCAAAGTTTTGTGCGGTTTAGTGTAGGCTATAGACTCCAAATTGGACCATACATGGTAATCCATGGGATTGAGATCCGGCGAGTAGGGTGGCCATTCTCCAGATGATATCCTGTCTGGAAAATTCGCTTTGCACCTCTCTTGTGTCTTTTTGGCCTTGTGAGCTGGTGCAGAGTCATGTTGAAACGTCCAATTTGTATTTTCGAAATGCTTTTGGGCCGAAGAAAGTACAACAGCTTCAAGAATGCCCCTCTAGTACACTTTTTGATTGATTTTAACGCCATCTTCAACAAAAACCAAAGGTGTTTTGCCACTTGCGCTAATTCTGCTCCAGACCATGACCGACTTTGGATATTGGCGATGTTCAGCAATTGCCTAGGTGCTTGGAGCACCCACAAACCAGATTCTATCGTTTGGGGAGTTATGAACGTGTTTAACCGTAAAGAGCTTCTCATCAATGAAAAGGAATCTCTCCCAGCGCTGACTTGCGGCCCGTCTCAAAAGTTTTCAGCATCTTCGGAGCCGTACGAGTTTGTTTTTTCCAGTGAGAAGCTGAAATTTTCGCAACTTGTAAGGCTCCGTTTTTGCTATTCGCCTCACCGATCTGCCACGTATTCCCATGTCACGAGCGATCTGTTTCATGGAAATCCTCAAATTTCTCTGGACTCGCTTTTCGATGGCCTTAAGATTCCTTGAAGTGTTTACAGTGCGTTTTCGCCCACTTCCTGGACGTCGACTATCATTGCCAAGCTCTTTGAAACAGCAGATTGCATTAGACATTGTTTAACGAGGTACATTAAGCAAACGAATGATTTTACACTGTCATTTCCCTTGCTGAAACAACTCTAAAACAGCAATCTTTTGTTCGATATTATCAAAAATACGTAAATCAAAGTACAAACTAAGAAACATGTTAAAAATATTTTATTGTTGAAGTGATATGTAAAGAAACATGAAAACTCTAATTAAAAAGAAATTCGTTAACTATTCTAGGAGGCATGAAATGCTCCCGAGTTTTTTAGCCGTACCCTGTATACATATATATATATATATATAATTTTTTTACCTATACTGTTTCGTCATACTTCTATCAATTGCTTTGCTTTCTGAGCTTTATGGAAATTTAGTATATGATTGTTTAATTATTGATTATATGTTTGTACTAGCCGTTTCCACATTTGGTATTTCATGATTATACAGGGTTGTCAGAAATGAATGACCTGATTACAAATTTTAATAATTCCCAGATGAATTAACAGAAAATGATAGTTATGATTACGTAGTAAAGATACAATATTAAATTTTGAGTTTGTAACGTTGTTTTTGACCAATTGGTGGCAGCAATGCTGTAATCAAGATGTTTTTGAAATTGTAGACTGAAGTGGAAATGGCGTCGCAGCGGGAGAAGGCATTTTGTCTTCTCTCGTTTGCAAAAAATCTGTCAGTAATCACGGTTCAGCGTGCCATGAAAAGCACCATAGAAATGCACCGACATTTAAGAGTATAAGAAGATGGTATAAACCAGCGATATACTCAACCTGCAACCCTCTGGGCTTTTTTTAAACGGCCCGGTGATGGTCTATTGCTCTGAGAAATTCATTTATATAAGAACAAAGTATTAAAAATTTGGTGAGAAATTCTTTCAGTCAAGAAATCAAATATATTAATTTTGCGAATTGATATTTTTTCCTAATTATCACTGTAACGGTTAGTGATAACAGATAACAGTGGAGTAGAGACCATTTTATGAGGGGAACTAATTTTTAACTGTTCCTCATGGGTATCAAGTGAAAAATATAGGAAGAAAATAGGTTGTTTCAAGTCGATTAGGAAGTTGACTGTTTTGTAGTGAAAAACAAACATGGATCCGTAATTGTTTGATTTGTCGTGAAAGTGTTGTATTTAAAAATACCAATAATTGCGCATCGTTCAATGACACTTTTCCTCAAATAACTCTTATAAGAGGCGATAAAAAGGCTTTCTTGAATAATCTTCACAACAGCAACAAAGTGTTTTGTTAGTGGTGATGTCACTGCGGTAAGAAATGCATCCTATGAAATTTGTTAGATTATTTGCAATCATATGAAACCCGTTTATTGATGCAGAATCTGTGTAGGGGAGTGTTTCTTAAATGAGTGTGTGTGTGTGCTTCTCCAATTTAGTGTTTGATAAATTCAGTAACAAAAATATAAAAAAATGTATAAAAAATAGCAATTAAAAGGAACAAAATAGGAGTTTTAATACTTTGATCATTTTCTGCATTTTAAGTTTCCTATGTTAACTTGGTCTAAAGCGTTTCTCCCCTCCCCCTCCCATTAATCCCCATGTTGCGGCCCGCGTGAAATGGCTATCTCATGTATGCGGCCCGGCAAAATAAAGGGTTTAGTACCCCTGGTATAAACAGTTCCAGGAAACTGAATGCCTGTGTAAGGCAAAACTTCAGGGCGTCCAGATTGTTCCGAGAATGTTGAAACAGTACGAGAGACTTTTATACGCGGTCGAAAGAAATCGACGGTTCGTGCTAGCTGTGAACTGGTGTTACCTCAGTCTACCGTATAAACTGTGTTGAGAAAAAAATTGTATTTTAAACCGTACAAATTGAAAACCGTGCAAGCATTGGACCATAGTGACGAGTTGCAACGTCTAAATTACTGCCTTTACGGGGATGAAGCTATGCAAAATGAGCATTTTTTTCAATCAACTTGTATTTACTTTGCGTCAATAAACGTTACGTACGAAAAAAATTTTTATATTGTATCTTTACAAGGACATATTAATTATCATTTTCTGTTTATTTATCTGGAAATTATTAAATTTTGTAATCGGGTCATTCATTTCTGATAACCCTGTATATGTTACCGGCAAAGTATAAAATCCGGTATTCTATAGAATGTCTAGGTATTGTATAGAATGCCTGAAACTAGCCGGCAATGTATGAAATGGTTCATATTTCATATATTGCCTAGGCATTCTATAGAATGCCTAATGAGAAAACGGCAAAATATGAAATACACCTCCGATTCGTTTCGAATATTGCGTGGCAAGAAGCGAGACATTTAATGCATGTTTCAGGTTCAGAATTTCTCAATTGAATATTGCGGTGGTTTGTTCGGCAGTGCCAGAATACTAAATTTTACTTAAACTATTTCAACAAAAATTTTGTTTTTTCCTGTGCTGCGTGAAAATGGAGAGAAAGCTGTGGTGTAGGAGAATGAGTCACATGGTCTATAGCAGGTGCCGGTAACCTATGGCACACGCGCCACATGTGGCACGCGGTTCAATTATCGGTGGCACTTTGCATTACTGAACAAATTTGTCAATTTTTGAATTGTTTCAAAAATGCCCTAATGGGTGAAACGATGAATCATATTGGTAGATTGGTTTGACACGCCATAGCTAAAAGGTGGCCGATGTCTGGTCTATAGACATGAAACTATTCGACGACGAGCTGGGCAAAATTCGAGTTAATGCTGCAAAAAAAGGTGTTTTTTTTAACTTAAATTACTTACTAGAAGTTAATAACTGATGTACGTACAAAATGCCAAAATGACTACTTAGAAGGAAACCAGGGACTATATTGTTTGTTGAATAGCTATGATGTGATGTTTGTAGAAAATAAAATTACACTCACACTTAGCCTGTTAAAGGCGTCGGTACCATACAGCAGTGGTCCCTAACCCCCAGTCCGTGGATCAAATGGTATCGGGTCACTCAAGGAGCAGTAAATTATTTTCATTTTATTTACTGGGGTATATTTCTCTCGTGTATTTCTCTTTCATAGAAATCATTCTGTATTCGTTTTTTGTTGAACTGAATTTTGTTCTGAAGGCATGTTTAAATGCAATTAAATTATTAAATCAAAACAATCTAAAATATGAATAATCAGCATCCCACCCTCAGCCATCCGACGAAAAATTATCAAACGTTGACCGGCCAGGAAGATAAAAATATTGGGAACCACTGCTATATAGTATATCATCATGGATTTTGTGGACATGATTGTTCGTGCTTAATATCGCTGAAGACCCACCGTGTAGGGAAGCGATGCACGTTAAATCTGACGAGAATTCAAACATATTCCCGTTGGTGTGGTAGTTAGCAGAAGGGGGGGGGGGTGGCATCGCATGTGTCAACTTCGTCACTTGACCATGGTTCAAAATTACGAGGTCTGTCTCCAAAATCCCTCGAGTAGCTGTATTCACTCACTCACTTTAGGACGTGATAGAATTCTGAAAAAGCTTTTACCAAATGCAAAAATTAAATGCATTATGATATTGAACTGTACATCCATCTTTGTGAACCTTGACAGAAACAACAGAAAACTATTTTTAAAAAAAAGATATTGTTGTGAAACTTCTGATTTTTTTTCCAAATGCCAATGTAATTGGCACTTGTAATGAGTGGGAAATTAGTTCCTATCGAATTAGAACTTCTGAAGGAATTTTAAAATAAGTATATGCAAAATTGCAATTTATACTTTTAGTCCTAAGAACTTGCTTAGAATTAAAGATATTCCCGAGCACGAAATTCCTCTCCTGTCAGTTCCAATTGTTCAGTCCAATGGTAGAGTCCAAGGATTCATCAAATGTATGTGTAAAATAAAGTACCAACATAAGAATTGTCTTTGCTTGAAAATGTAATTCAAAATGTCAATAAGCCTCTACCATATTGCAGCAAGTAGGTTAATTTTGATTTCTTATTTTGTTATATGAAAATTTTGTTTTCCTTAGTAAGCGACATAAATTTTGTTTGGTACGAATTTCATTCTCCTTTACGTATTTTGAATGATTTTTTAATGTCTCTCTCATTCTTTTGTCAGAATAACATTTGTAATTTTAGGAATGTACTTCATTGATATAATAGCCTTAACATTACCTTTTTTCATACTTTGTCTAAATGGCTTCGGTCATTTTATAGAATGCCTAGGCAAAGTATGTAATAAATCTCACATTTCATACTTTGCCTAAAAACATCTGGCATTCTATAGAGTGCCGACATTTCATACTTTGCCGGTAACATATATACTGTACTTAAGTTATAGATATCGAAATCTTACCATTAAACTTTCAAGTATATTCCAAAACATTCTTATAGCCCTTTCTCTTGATTTAAAAAAGACCGGACTTGAATTCCTAAAACTGAAGTCTATTTATTTTGAAAACCCTCGTCGATTTCTGAAATTACCATTCTCAGCGAATCTCTGCTCAACAAAAGAAACATGTTTGTCAAATTTCTAGTCTGAAAGTCTAATAGTTCGTAAATGGGAGTTTTTATGAATAACTTCCTATTTTCATCTTTCTTTCGGTAAAACCCGTTCTTAGTTGCTCTCTACTGAACAAAAGAAACAAGCTTACTAAATTGTAGTTGTTCATTGAGTAGTTCAAAAACGGGAGTTTTTTTTTTATCTATGTGCCCCTTAACATCCCTGGCAATCAGTTTCGTCAAAACCCGTTATTAGCAGATCTCTACTCAGCAAAACAAAAAAGGCATGCTTACCAAATTTCAGGTTTGTAGATCTACTACCTCAAAAACGGAATTTTTTTATGTATAATACTCTTAAATTCCTCACCTCACCCCTTGGATGTGGAATTTCGCAAAACCTATTCTGAGTGGGTCTCTATTCAACAAATGGACATGCTCACCCAATTACATGTCCGCAAGTCTGTAACGGGTCCCTATCCGCGGAACTTCTATTAATCCTCTTGGGGAAACAATTCTTCAACTGTACAATTGGAGTTTAAAAACCGTTTTCCGTAAAGATCACTTGGTTTTGTGCTAATGTAAATGCTATTTAAACCCTAGCATTGGGATGTATGAGGGAGTATCGTGAAATCGTGGAATTGTGAAAAGTTAATAAGAGAAAGTGATTTGTTTGAGAAACACTGCTATATAGCATTTATACTATACTATGCTTCCATTGTTTTACATATATCTTATATCTTAATACATTAAGTAATAATTTATGCATTGTATATACATTATTACTTAATGTATATATATATAAGGTACATACATTTATTAAATTATATTTCTTCTGTTAATGCAAGTGAATATTGTATTACCTTATGGGATGTTATCTATATCCATAGGATGTTCATTTACTTATTAATATGGATTTCAGTTTGTTTTACTAATTTTAAACTATTATACTAACATGGAATAATAAAAATATATTAACACATACATGGAAAGCCACTGGTAAGTAACTCTCATAAAATAAATGATAATCTGTTTTATGACCGAATTGTCGTATTCGGATTGTTCGAATCTTTTTCACTACAATTTGAAGCATGTTGCAGTACAAATGATAGTGTTGTTTTGCTCTTTATTCAAAAATTCTGACGAGCATAATTATCTCATTTTAGACTAATAAATTTTGCCTATCCATTTCCTATATAAACTAAGCATAAAAGGTCGCACATCCGGTATAGTGCTTAGCGACGCTGACTGCTGTGCCGTAGGGCCTGGGTTCGAATTCCGGAGAAGGCATGGTTGTTTGTAAAAGTATAGTGCCTTCGCGGCATGTTAGTGCTCTAAATAGCCGTCGAGCCACAAGTCCTCTCGTGAGGTTGGTGGAAGGGGTAGAGAGGTGGGAGGCCCCTGACCACTTTCAGGGTGCTCTCCCTCAAAATAGGGGTGAAACCGAGCCAAATCGTACTGTCACCTGCATGGTGCTCAAATCTACGGCTAACGACAGGCGTACTATCTAGCCCGATGCCATGATGAACTTCGTGGGCCTTGATCTGACTACGTCAGACAGGTGGCATTAGCAACAACAAGAACAACAACACTAAGCATAAAATATTGTAAGACTACATCAAATCAGCTTGCCTTGTATTTAACCAATAAGAATAAAATGAATGTCATATTTAAATAGTATTTGTACGTCTAGAACTCATGATTAGCTATTTACAAATACTTATTTTTCTGTTACTTTATAGAAATTGAGCAATTCTGAATTTTCGCGTAGCTAATTATCAGTTTAAGATAATTATATTATAAAATTCGATATAATGTATATAATTATAAATGTGTACTAACAAAATTTTGAAATTCTGTCTGAAACATATGTAATGACTTTTAACCCATTTTTTTGTTTACAAATTTTCGAACATTTTGTTAGTTTGGCAAATATTTTTCTTTAAACAATCAAAAGTTATTTTTGAATTGAATATTTTTGAGCTACATAAAGTCTTTTTCTCTATTCTTGTATTTGTAAATAAACTAAAAAAAAAAAAAACTTCAAAATTAAATAGAAATTAATGTTTCATGAACAGTTTACTTCGAATATTAGTTATTATTTTATTAGTTATAATAAAACCGATATAAAAGTTCAGTTTACATTTTTTTTCAGTTGTTTTAATCAACAAATCGGTTTTCAAAATTTTAAAAACTGATTGTAAATAAATACTATAAACTTATAAAGTAATTTTTTCAAATGTTTTACTCATATTCCTAATTCCCACGTTAAAACTCTTTTGTCAAATACTTCATATCCTATGTAAAGGAAATATAATCGCTTTTGAATTATCTAAATTATATGCACCCAACTCTTTTTGTACAGGTTACGCGAAGATTTTTTTTTTTTTTTTTTTTTTTGTTCTAGCTTGAATTCTCCTAAAATTTGGAGATTCGTGCCCTTTGGATGAGAATGATTTGATCGAATTTATGACAGTTTATGAGAACAAAGCTGTCGATAATGAAGAAGTTGAAGGTCATGTTTAGCAATATTAACAGCTGATTTAATTCGAGAGGGCTTAAAATTTGCTATAAGACTTTCCTTATTTATGATCCTGACATAGAACGTGCATGATGAAATTTTATCTTATTCTTAAGTTTCATGTAGCAGGATATCGAGAAATATATGAGCAACTTGAGAAATGAAAGAAATAAACAGCCGCTAATAACAAACTTTGTAACAACAACAACAAAAAACAGGCGCACTTAATAACGAAAGAAATTCTTCATTTGAATCAAGGGCTAGTCATATCTGACATATTTGCTGGTGATAGGATTTTTAAGTCAGTTCCTAGTAAACGTGCTTGTTAGTAATTTCATTCTTAATTTCAATTTGAATTTTAATATATTGTTTATTTTTACGGTGCACACACGCAACACACACATTAATTTTATTTTATTTTATGTATTTATTTTTGTAATAAAAATGAATTATGTTTGTTTTATAAATAAGTAATATGAATTTCATTATTACTTTGTTTGCGCGGATTTTTGGGGAAATATATGTGGAAATTTTTCATTTTACATACGATTTTTTAAAATTGTAGAGCATATCCCAAAATTTACCATATATTGCATGTATTTTTTACGTAATTTTCCAATTTTTTAAATATCTACCGTGTAATAAAAGAGTTGAGTGGGAATAAACATTAGATGTAAAATAACACAAACGGGGAAGGAACTCACATTGGAGGAATTGAATAAAATAGATTTATTTAAAAGTAAAAATGCGTTAAAAAAAGCTATTTACAGAAAAAAAAAATGTAAGTGCCAACACACACAAAAACACGACTCCTGCGAGAGCCGGCCAAAGTTCAAATGAATCTCTCACATGGGCTCAAAGTTCAAATCCTCTTGTTGGTGAGGCTCTTCGCTAGCGCGTCAAGGGGAGCTCAACAGGCAGGTGGTTAGTTGCTCTGAAAATCTCCCGCTAGTATTCTCTCCATCACATGGTCGATTCGCTCGTCATAGCTCCACCGTATATTACACACACACACACACACACACATATATATATATATATATCGGGGTGGGTAATTGTTCTGGTTCAAGGAACACGTTGCGGAAGTGTCCACACACATTTGATTACATTAATTGAAGATTGTATTCCCAGAAGAGGCATAAATTGAGCCATAAATTAACAAAATATGAATTAAATAAAATAGCGGTAGTTTTATTCAATTTATTCATAATGTGCTAATTTCGTACCTATAGCTGCAAGCATATTTTATTTTAGAATCAATTTAATGAGACAAATGTATCGTACTAAGTTTTACTACAACTTTTTTGAAATCAGGAATGAAATTGCCTGATGAATTCTCATCATAGCCTGCAAGTTTATGTCAGCTATCTAGCATCTATATTTATTTTTGTTGATTTTCATGCAAGAAAAACTTTGCTCACAAAGTTATATGTTGACCCAAACATGGAGAGAATTTTCTGTCTTGGAGGACCGGAACACAAAACTCTTTGCTAGTCGCCTGTGGCTCGCTGTTTACCCACCCCTGGTATACATAGGTTTTAATAATCTCTACTGGAGGGACTGAAGTATTTAAGATAAAAGAATCATACAGGTATTGTATACTTAAAAAATGGATGCTACTGTATTATGAACATTGCTGACTGAGGACAGCTTCAAGTTTTATATAAAAATGGGGTTTAACCAGTATATATATGTATATGGGGGGAGGGGTATTTGCAAATCGAAAAAGTGTGTCCAAATTTTATTCAGATTTTAAATTTTTTCCTTATTAACATTCTGTGCTCATACTAATTCAGTGAAATTTAAGAATACATTAATTTCCTATACTAGACTCCGTTTGCGTTAACTCTAATTTGATAAAAGACACTCTCTTTTAAACGTGCGGAAATTTTGCGCTTGTATAATTTCGTTTCTTAATTAGTCTTAGATCCTGGGAAAACTTTTTATAGTTATTTAAAAATCCTTCTTATATTGATCCTTTTGTTAACAATTTCTTTTTACTTAGCGATTTTTATTTTAACATTTAAGGAAACAGACTTTCTAATTCCGTATCTCTCGTATAAAATGAACTACCGAACCTAAACGGGTGAATTCGCTTAATAAAATTACCAACAAGTTTTGAAACCTTCACGGAGCCACTAAGAATAACAAGGTAGAAAACTTCGTTTGACTTTTCTTTTCTCCCAAATCGCTTTCACTCAAAACGAATACTCTCACCCCGAGTTAATTCCGAACTAATTGAAACAGCTTTTAATCGACGTTTTAAACAAGCACCATTTAAATTACACAAGCTGCATACGGTAGTTTGAGCAGCAGCAGCTATAAAAGGAAAAGAAGGAAAATTAAGCGAAAGCGCAGTGGCTGGAGGAAGTGAGAGAGAGAGAGAGGGAGGAAAAAAATAAAGTTTTCTGAAGTCTTAAGAAGCTTAAAGAAAGTTTCAATAAAAGATCTGATAGCGGAACTGGAAGGGAAATAAATTCAACCTTTGACGACACCGATTAAGTGTAATTGCTTTTCAAGAAATCGCTCTGATTTCATTTAAGAGCTCCATTCACAAGTTAAGAGAAACTTAGACTGGAAAACACTTATTTAATGAAAAGAGAGGTGGAGTGGCTGTGGGAAACGCTTGTGTGGACTCAAAAATTACATTAGATTAGGAATCTCTTGACTTTATTTTAAAAACTTTTCTTTTAGCGGCAAATGATTTTCTCTGTCTTTTAATTCGATCCATTAATTTTAGCGTTATCGAAAAGTTTTTTTTTTTTACTTTCTTTTACAGTAACTGAGTGATCGCTTTTTAGTTTATAAAACGCAGCGTCATTTACAACTTTTAACAAAAGACACGCAAAAACTGCTTGGCGAAACTCATTTTTAACAACTTCTGCAGCTAATGGCGTGTAGGGAAGGGGTTGAATTGGAGGGGGGTAGTGATGGAATCCGTTGATTGTTGAAAAGCTAGTGGAAATATTAATTATCTAAATGCAATAGTGCGGCAGAGCACAAAAGCTTTTTGGCGGTGAAGGATCAGTGTAAAATAATAATAATAAAAAGATTAAAGAAGCCCTTCCAATGCCTCGGCAGATCAGGCAATTCCTTATATTCATTACTTCCTTTTGAATTGCCTTATTTGGAAAAGATGATGCATAACCGACTCGAGGAATTGAATAAAATTCTATGGATAAAAAATTAACATAATGAAAATCGTAAATTCAAATAATGTATCACCAGTGACCGAAAACAGTACGATTAAAAAAATCAAAAGACGGAAAAGGGAAAAATAGCTGAAAAAGAAAAAGGAAAAAGTTTTTCCTCTTCTGAAAATGGCGATACATTTTAAATTTTTCACGCCTTGCGTGCAATAATACGGCTAATATCAATCTCTTGTTTTCAATAGATTTGCCGTTTTGGCGCAGTGAAAATTCTTCACATTTGTTATTTTGGTTGAATAGAGATTCCTTATTGTAAAGAGAGCAAAAATCATTTATCAAATGTTTCGACTTCGGAAAAAGAGGGAAAAAATTAATATTAATAAAGAAAAAAAAAATGAAAAGTTAAGTAACAATAATCGCATTTCTCTCGATTGCAAAATCAATGTTTCGAAAAATGTTCTAAAACTTGATGATGTTAATAATAACAATAAAATTTTGTTTTCGATGCTTTTGAAAGTGGCAACAGATTAATTCCTTTTGGGTTTGAACGATTTTTTTTCTATTTCTTTCCTGCGTTCGTTTCGGTTTTATCTCTTCATTCAAATCATGTTATTTATGAAATGCGCACTTGCTACAGTTTTGACATTTTCACAATGGCTCCCTTTACAACAATGGGAAAGATTTTTAAAACATTGCTGATAGTCATTAACTGAAGAGAATTTTGGCAGAAAATAAGAAGAGTTTCATTTGGAAAAATAGAAATGTTATGTATATTTCTCACATTGTTTCATTGTGAGCGAAACTGATTCTATGCCAAAATATCGGATTATTGAAATCGTGAAAATGTGTTTTTAACAAAGTGATTTATAGCCCAAAATCATTTATCATAAATAAAAAAATAACCTTTTTTTTCTTGTCCCCAATGTTATTGATTTTCAAATTCTTCCATTTAAAAAACGCGTGATAAATCAGTTAGTCGGGGGAAAAAATCAAATTTTTTGTCTTTTTTTCCTTTTGAAAATAGAATTTACGTCACAAAAATATTTTGCACTATCTGTTATTTATTGCTGCTTCCGTATTTCAATTTATTGATTTACTGCATGTTTGATAACTTCTTAAATACCAAAGCAAATCAAATGATCTAATAAATTGTAACGCTATTGATATTTTTTTGAATGGATGTGCAAGAACATCTTCAATCAATGTGGTTTTTAATGTAATCATCACAAAATGAAACAACGATAAAAAAGTTTTAATAAATTGCGATATCACAACATTGCTATATTACAATATATATATATATATATATATTAATTTATGAAAAGACATCTCTTTTCAGTTAAGGTAATGCTTAATGTAACCATTACAAAACGAAAATAAGAAATTTATTTAAATTGCGATACTATCATTTTTGTAACTACACTATAAACAATTCTAGATATCTAATTAATAAGTAATTTTTTTTTTGGATTTCTTAATTATTTTTTTTAAATATTTCAATTAGTTACTTTAAGCGTTTGTTGAATTATTTTACTTGAGCATTCAGATAAGTCAGTGGCATAATGTACACCCCCGGGACTCTTGATGGCCCAAAACCTGATTTTGCGGAAGGATCGTTACGCCACTTAGATAAGAGACATCTTTATAATATTTTTCACTTATCTAAAAATAATTTGAATACACAGTCGAACTTTTATTGTCAGCCGCCGAAGGGAATTGTAGGTAAACATAAGAAGTAATGAACAAATGAAAATAACCTCGTGTATGATAAATTCACGAATGCAACTTAAATTGATATCAATAAGTTTAGTACATTAATAACATGTTTTTTTCCTTAATCGACCTTTTTGTTAAAAAGGAAAACAAATATTTGTAGCCATTATTTAAAAGTTCATATTTTAAATATGTGATAAAAGTCTTACCAACTTTTACTGTACAGCTCAATATAATCTATTAATGTTGCATATCATATGATTTTAGCAGTATGATAAGACGAATGAAATAATCTGATTCAGTTAAAATTTTCTCGACATGAGCTCGCAAGATTTTACACTATTCATTTTTTTTTTATTTAAAAAGTCTACTGTGGTTTGAAATAAGCTGCGCATACCTACAATTTTGGGAAATTTTTTAAAAGGAAACCATTTTTTAACTACAGGTGAGCATAAAGATTTTTGAAAAAAGCCGGGTTATTGTGATAACAAAACATAAAAAGTAACTTATGGTGAAAGAAAAATAAAACCGTTGTGACGGATCTATACGCGTCTATAACTAAACCCTTGGAGACTTTTCTGGGGCAATAATTTTAAAAACCAACTTTCACCGAAGAAAGGAAACGGGATTATGCAAATTAAGTATATTATATAAATTTTGTATTCGTGAGTTTTGAGAGTTAGTTGGTGAGGGGAAGATCGTGAAATTATTAAGTGCAAATCGGAGTTTATCAATTGAAGAAGTCTAAGAAAGGATCACTCGACGGTGATTAAATCCGGATAAGGATTGCATTCAAGGCTTCAACTATAGGACATAAAAGTACAGGTATCGTGATCCTTGTTTACATAGAAGTTTAGCTAATAAGTGCGCTACGTAGTTTATATTGAGCTTGTATAAGTTATCGTGGAATCAGTTAAGGGTTCGTAATATTATCCCCAGGCTAACGAGTCCTACCTTCGCGCTCTGCTCCCTGATCATTTGTCGTAATTAGATTCTTCGTGTGCTTACTTGATATTTTGTGTGAATAAAATAAATAGAGTGGATCATGTCGAGTGATTATTCAGTTCCTCCACACATCTAGCCGGGTCCGAGAGTAGACAAGGGTGATCAGAGGGAAGCAGGAACCGACAAGCATTACACAGTTAAGGATCAAAATTGATATTCTTTAAGTATTGATGTAGAGTGAACTCAGTTCTTCAAGAGTCGAAAGTCAAATTAATACTCCTATCCGTATTAAGAATCTCAAAGTGGCAGTATGCAAAGATTCATAGTACTGTGATACTCTTCTTAACTTACTCGATGGGTGGGACTGAATGATAACCGCTTAGGTTGATTTCGCTAAGTCGGGGTATGATTTCGCATATAAATACCGATAAATTATTTTTATTTGGAGCCAAAGACGAAAGAAAATAATAATTTAGAAAAAAATATTTTAATAAAATCTTAGAGATAACACAAATACAAAATCGCAAACCAAGGTTATGTTGAGGTAGAAGGTTACATAAAATTTAACAAAGTAGCCTGCCAGCTCAAAGATGTTTTTTTCTTCCGCAAAATTTCCTCGCAGCATGTTAATAATAATTTTTTATTCCTTGTTTTGTTGAAAAAAATACGCTCCATCATTAGAGTCTATATTTTCTAAAATTGTTATTTTCAATTAAACTGAGGCTTTCTGTCTAATTTCCAACACAGTCGTTCGATCCTCTAAATGAACTGTGAACTTGAGTCTACAGACTCAAGTTCTTCAATGTCTTGCGCTTGCTCATACATTTCTATGAGTTTTCATCAATTGTCAGCTCCTGTTTGAGGGAATCCAGCAGTTCTTGAACGCCATCACTATTGCCTTCTTAATTTATTTGCCTGGCAAGTTCGACAATTTCCTCAATCACATTAACAATTTCATCAGGCTCTAGCAATGATTCCGCCTAAATTTGAGTGATGGGGGAAAGGGGGCAAATCAAAGAGATTTGAAAATCGCGTTACTCCGAATTCGCGGAAGTACAGGTATTACTGTACTGGAAAATTTATTAAATCACGCGAAAATCTCCATTGTTTTCATAGCTAAGAATATGAGTTTTAAACAAATTTAAACAGGGTGCAGAAAGTAAGAATTGTAACTATTACTATCAAATAAATTACAAAAAAAAAATATTATTTTTATATTTTAAAATTTTTTTTTACACCAGAGAAAAGCTGAAAAAGGATGATGGGACCAAACTGAGTTTTGAAGCGTCTATTGATTTATTCGTTTTCTGTGAATTTTAATCTTGAAGCTGTGAACCTGCTTAAAAAAAGTGACACATACGTGCCGGAAAGAAATCGTAATTTTTGTGAAAACGGAAAGATGTGTGGAAACTATTAACATTGATTGAACTAGATACGACCTTTAGTTTTGAAGAAAGTAACTTAAATCATCGGGAAATACCTATAAGATTAAGCTGAACCGAGACTGTGAATAACTTCTTAAAAAATAGTGATAATCGGGCAAAGTTGAAAAGTAAAACCCTTCCATCCATTCCTAGATCCATTATTAGTCGAGCAACTTGTAGAAAGTTTCCTTTATCGTAAATTGTGACAGGTTTGAACCTTCCACGCACCAGCTGAATTGGGTGTAGTATTCTGTCAAAATATCCAAATGTAAAATTTCGTAAAATGAAGCACCAACTTACCTTTACTTAACCCTTACGAGACCGTAAGATTGCTAAGAGTAAATATTAGAATGTAGCTATGTTATTTTAGTTTTTTTAGGCGTAAAATAAATAAAAGTACATAAGAAAAATACATAAAAATGTTTTTTATTATTAATGTGTAGTTTTATGAAGCATTTGTGTTCATTTGTTCATATTTATATTTTACTATTGCACAAAATTTTACTTATTGAATAACATAAAACATACGAGAAAACACAAAAATATATTCTTCTTTTTCAATGCCTCGACAGCCATGGGTGGGGCCCTGGCTTTCTCCAGGCATCTCTACTTTTGGCAACTGTTTTCCAGTTTTTGACCTTTAAAATATTTAGGTCTTTTTTGACACAGTCAATCCATCTTAACGGGGGTCTGCCCCGAGGTCTATTGAAGAAAGATTTTCTTGCAGCAACGATCTTCATTCATTCTAGCCAGATGACCAGCCCATTTAAGTCTCTGTAATTTGACAAATTTTACAGTATCAGGTTGTTTGTAAATTTTGTAGAGTTCTAAGTTAAATCTTCTTCTCCATAATCCATTCACTTGGATCCCACCAAGAATGCAGTGTAAGATCTTTCTCTCGAAAATTCGAAATATATTATTACACGACATAATAAACTGAAGTATAAGTAATAAGTAATAGATTAGAAGAATGCGGCCCGTGCATGCTTTGTCTTAATGCATTTGGCTGTACAAAGTTTTTTTATTTATTAATTATTATTTTTTTCCCCATTTACACATGTAGATAAGGTTGTAATTAAATGCGACAATCATCAGTTGGAGCGCTTAAGGTTCGCAAAGAAACCTGTTGCTTTTGACAATCAGTGGCACAATGTTGATTTTTAGACAAAAGAAAGGTTCACAGTCTCGACGGACAAGAAGGATTCAAATATTATTGGCTTGACATCAGGCATGAATCATCCAGGTTCTCTAAACGACAATATGGGGGAGGATCTATGATAATTTGGGGTGTTTGTGCTGCAGGAAAAACGACACCAGTTGCAAAAACGATACCAGTTGCAAAAACGACACCAGTTGCTTATTTTAAAAAATGAATTTAGAACACTACCTATACACCCTTGCAGAAAATGCATTGCCAGAGGCCCTTCCGATAACATCTGATGAGTACTTGTACACATTGCAGAAGAACTATGCATCCATACAAAATTCTGGTATCAAGCTAATAATGCTCAACTTCTGAACCCAATGGAAAATTTATGGGGCATTTTAATACGTGAAAATTATAGAAATGGTAAAACTTACATCACCAAAGATGAGCTTAAAGTGGTAATTGAAAACAGTTAGAAAAATTTCTCAAAGAAAATTTGGAAAAACTTTCTAGTTCTGTGACATTAAGAATGATTAAATTAATTAATAAGAAGGGGAAATGCGAAGTTTACTTGCAGTTTTTAAATAAAAACTCATTTGCCTTAATTTTTTTCCAGCTTTCTACTTACTTAAATAAATTTTCGTATGAAATATAAATGTTCGTATTAATATTTATATATATGTATAAAGCTGTTATTTCTTTCAAAAGCTGCTGAAGAATATCGCTTGGCCTAGTAATTTTTTTCCAGCCCTGTATCTTTTATTGATACAATGTAATACGTGCTAGGATTGAATGAAAATTGGTTCAACCTAAACATAAGATGTTTGTGTCAGTTCTGGTTGTATTCAGTTCTGAAGATTTTATGATATTGTATTATGGAAAAAAATTAACTATCTCGGCTGAACGAAACGCATTGAAACTCGATTAACGCGTTGAAAATGTCATCATGTGCTTCCTATTTTTTGTCAAACTTCTTGCTTTAAGTATTAATATTGTTACGTTGATCGGGTTCGAGGATTTTATGCAAATCAGTCACAAAGAACAAGACAGTTCTTTAAGAGCGATGAGAATTTATTGTCCCAAAAACAATCCTTGAAATACAGGATGCAGCAGCAATATTCACAGAATAAATCTCAGAAGGTCTTCACACCTTCAACAGCATTCAGACACAATTATCAGTATCTAAAGTACACGTATATAAAAGATTATTCACAAGCACAGCCGAGCTAATCGATAATCATGGTCAAGGCAAGTTTGCTAATCGCTAGTCCAACTCACTAACAGCTGTTTGAAACAAGACTGACTCGTTTCGGCAAGCCTCTCTCTATTTATATGCCCGGCGGATCCTTCCAGAAAGATTGGCTTGCGTCATGTACCATGAAATTAGTGGATTTCTTCACTATTTTCCAGAAGAATCCAGAGAGTCCCAAATTCGGCAAAATTGGTCGCCAAAAATGATACCAACTTGGCTCTATTGCCAAGATCTTGCCAAGTTCCCATTGAATCGCCTTTATAACGTAAGAGACGGCGTTGCTTGCGAATATTACACAATTTTAACATAAATTAAATATAACATAGAGTAATATAAATGCATTACACATCCAAATACAAATTATTTACACTATTTCATACAAAATTCGTAACAATATCTTGATAGTTTCGAAATGTTCGCTTGAATAGTTAATTGATTCTATAATAAAATATGGAATTACATCACAACAAAAGAATCCAAAAAGGTATAATATTCTACAATTATTTAGTTCCAGATTGAGAGATCGCTGCATTGATATCTACAACGATTTACCATTACAAATATGTTAATTCTTATGAATTCAAACGAATGAAATAAATTATTTCTTAAAATATATCTCCTTCCTACATTACAAAATAATAAAGTGAAATTTTTCATTATTCCTACCTCTTGTCTTAATGAAATATATGAATATGTTACATGTTTTTTCTCTCGTTGTTGTTGATTTTGTTTTCAGAAATGAATTTTCTTCTTTTTTTTCCATATATTTTGGCAAAAGATTAACATTTTTTTTTAAAACGCTTTAAGTTTCTTGAAATTTACTTTAGAAATATTTATTTTCAAACGTGGATGACAGTAATGAATTTATTTATCATTCTTAATGAAACCGTACACCAGGGGTGCCAAACTCGCGGCCCACAACGAGTATTTTTGCGGCCCGGTCAATATATATATATTATACAATTTGTTTTGAAAGAAAATTACATATTTCATAATGACTCATATTATCAACAAATTAAAGGTCTGCCACAGGGTGGCCCAGCTAGTAATAGTCTGGCTAATATCTATTCACACTATTACGAGAATGAAAAAATTGATACAGACTCTTGTTACTTTTTTAGATACATCGATGATCTAATTATTTTCAGTAATAAAGTTGACTTTACTCCTATATTTGATTATTATCCAACCTACCTGAAACTATTAAAAACCAATTGCAATATAGAGTCAGCAAATTTCCTTGATCTAGAATTAAAAGTTGAAAATAATATGCTAAAAAGTAATATTTTTGATAAAAGAGACTCTTTTGATTTTAATGTTATAAAAATGCCATATTGGAGTAGTACCCTTCACATTTCAATTTTTAGAAATATCATTCTAAACTATATAAAAAGAAATAATGATTTAGTATCTGAAGAAGTATTGAGAATTAATAATTATAAAAAATTCTTTCAAAGTTGCCTAGACTATAACTATCCAGCTAATTTTATTTATAAATATATGTCATCAAAGTTATAGCTATTTAATTATTTTTATTTTAAGTATTCATTTCTATTTATTTTATAGTATATAATTTTATTGTTATATTTCTTAATATATTTAGTCTATAGTATATAATATTCTTAATATATGCTTATATTAAGTTTAGTTACTAAAAATATACATAGATGGCGCCTTTATTCTTAGTATTGCTGTGTTTTTTTGATGCAGTGAGTCAGTACATTGTGGAATCTGTATACATCGGGTAAGATTAGAGTTTCTTTGCTCATTTACATTATTGTTAATTATGGTTATATTCATTATTAACATCTCTTGCAAATATTTTTGTTTATACATATTTATATTTGTCTATTTCTTCCGGATTCCTATGGTAATTTAATATTGCAATTTCTATTATATTGCTGTTATATTCACCCACGTGGGTTTTAGGCTTTTGCCTTAGTTTATACTGGAAGCTATTATGTAGAAACAATTTCTGCTGCAGGAGAAGGTTGAGATCTCACAAACAATGTTTAATCCTGTTTCACTGTCCTAAACCAGTGACAGCTCGAGAAATCATAATAGTTTTCCCCGCTAGATACATTTCTTTTTGGTTTGTCATGGTTCCATGTTCTTGGTTCTTCCGGTCTGATCTTAGGATGCTTGGGATTTATTAGTCTTCTTTTGAATTATTTATTGCTATATATATATATATATATTGGCCACAATAATATATAATAAAAAATTTCTCCCGAAATAGGAAAGATAGTAGTAGAGAAGAGATGCCAAGTGTCAGAACGTACATATATAAAGGAACAAGAAAAATCAAATATGTTTATTATAATGTATTGGGTTGTGTTCGGAAAGTGATTTCGTTTTTTGTGTGAAAATGAAAGACAATTTTCATATAGTGAAAAAATATTTTATTAAATTATATATAGTCCATTCTAGTCCTATAGCGTTTGCCATCTTTCTGGCAGTAGCATGATTCCACTCCCATAAATATTTGTCCTTTGTTGGTATAAAACTGAACCAGGTAATTTTTGACCTCCTCCTTTGAAGTAAAGGTTTAACCGTCTAAAAAATTTTGTAGAGACCAGAACAAATAATAATCAGAAGGTACCAGACCTGGAGGATATGGTGGGTGCGGCAGTACATCCCATTCAAGCTGTAAACGTTTTTGGCGAGTTACAAACTTTTTTGAGGTCTCGCACTATCTTGGTGGAACACTACAACTTTTCTCCTGATCAATTTTAGCCTTTTCTGCTTAAGTGAATCATTCTATTTGTTCAGCGGATGACAGCAATCGTTGTGTTGTCTAATAAAAGCTAAAAAAAAAACGATTCCTTTGAAATCCCACCTAACAGAAAGCATTACTTTTTTTTTTATGAATATTGGCTTTCGAAATGCTTTGAATCGGTTTATCTTTTTTTACTCCATGGCCTACACGTGAAGCGAGATCATTTCCGTCCGAAGGGTACTTGCCCCCACAATTTCTCTTTCCTCTCGATCGTGTCACGTCCGTCTTTTTCTGCAGGATACCGTCTCAGGAGTCGATCCCTTCCTTTACCGAGTTGACTCTTTTAAACTCCAGGGGCGGGTCAACTCCACATTCCTCGTCAACTTCCATTGGCAGGTTTTGCACCCTGCACCTCAGTCTCACTAGCCCACCACTGGTGCAGGCAGAACAATGGCTCTGGTCCCTTTCGAAGGTTTCCCGCGACAAAGGTTTGTCCGACATCTGGTTCTCGATCCACATCGCCGCCTGTTCCTCTTTGAAGGGACCCGCCGCCGTCTGCCGAGGTGCCAGTCTTTTAAGACAGACAAGTACTGCCTATGGATGCGCACAATCTAATTATGTCCAGTCCGTTGTGTTATTAGTCACACCGGCGTCGACAGTCCAGATGTCAGACGAAGGACAATGACGCCAAAGCCATGTGTAATGTCTCCAATCCACAAACGAACCACCCGATCTCCAGATGTCATACTCGCCATGTGTAGGGGTGCGTTCCATTTCTTGTGACGACATCACAGCATCAATTAATGTCTTTATCAGCTTCAACTGGCCTTACAGAACGGGGCGCATCTTCAACATCCTAATTCCCGGATCGAAATTTTGCAAACCAGTTTTGGCACTGGCCTACTGATAATACTACTAATTTTTTTCTTGTTTCAACTACGTTTTTATTTTTTCGATTATAAAAAAGTAAAATATGTTGAAAATCTTGCTTTTCACTCACCATATTTGAAAGGGTACCAACCAAAAACTACGGCGTAGAATCAATTAGACTTTTTCACAAGCAAGCCTTGCTACATCAGCTCTCAAAACAGAATTATTATGTGGCTTAAATGTGAAGTTGGATGTGAAAGAATACAATTAAATCGTCTGTCGGGGGGAAAAACTAAATTATTTTTCGAGCAACCCAATATTATTCGAAATAAACCTACGTTTCTATGAATATTGATTTTCTTAGCAGCCCACCTTAAGTTAAAACTTGTTTACTTGGCCCGTCAGCCTTTGAGTTTGACACCCTTGCCTTGCACAAACAAGCGTTACATAAAAGCTTACTACGAATAAAAACATTCTGCTTCATCATTGCAACGGATTTTAGCTTATATCCTCCTTTTACAAGAAGTTTTAGAATTTTCTTTACTCTCATACGATTTCCGGGTTTTAGCACGCTGATAGGTCAAATTCGGTGCTGGGTGCGTTACAAAAATTTTCAAAAACTAAATTTGCACTTAATATAGTATTTCCCGTTTGGGGTGAGGGTCAAACAAAAAGAATTAAGTAGCATGAAGTAATGAATTAAGGAATATAGCTCTTAATTGTTGGTAATTAGTTTGCTGTTTTTTCTAAGAATATAGAGTAAAATATTAATATTTCCGTGTATTGTGTATTATCTGCGTTTAATAACCTACATACTCAATTCATAAATGCGTTATATATATATATATATATATATATATAATCAGTTGACCTAAATTGCTCAAAAACATTTGTTTTGGACTCTCTCTGTGTTATTTGCTCTTGGATTATGTATAAATCTCTGCCATTTGTTTATTTTTAATTTTGATCAATTAAGTTTTTTCCCCTTCGTGATATCTATTGCAATGTCCTTTAAAAACGTCTTAATAAATTTTATGCCGACCGTACAATTTTAGCGTCGATTAATTTCTTTTCATTATTTGCTCCGACGAAGAGGCGACTCTGGAATATGCCATTTTGTTTGCTTTCAAAATATAAAAAAGGTATAGTTTTGTTTGCTATCATCATATAACATGTATTTGGGATTTAACTAGAAAACATAAAATATAAAATTTCATTTAAAGGTTCTTTTAGATAAACTCGTAAACGTTTTTCAAGCACCGTATATTTATATATAATTCTTTTTTTATCATTATTAAGGTCATTAGAAAAGTTAAGTTTATTGATTCTCTGCAAAACTTTGACATAAATGCTTCAGTTTCAAGAAAAATGAGTTTCAAAAAATAAATTCAATGCTTTAGTTTCCAGTTATAACAATAAATAATGTCTTTCAGTTTTAGAACAAATGCAAAGTTTAAAACTATCTTTATGCAATTTTAATTAAAGTTTATGTTATAAATTGCTCTCTGAATTATTTGTTGCTTTCAATGTCAACTTGTTTCCTCTAATAATCTATAATTCACGATGTGTTATACATTAATCTAAGAAGTTATTTCTTATCCCTAAATTCTAATACACGAGGAAATGGATTATTGCCGAATAAAGTGAATGCATTTGTATAAGAATAAAAATGAGTTCAATATTTATATTTAAGTTTCACAGAAAGCTAATAAAGTACTTTTACAAAAAGTACTTTATTCGCTGCTATATTCGTGGGATATTTTTCTTTTAATTAGATTTCATACTCCGCTATTGAATGGGAATATAACAAATTAGACTGTGAATACAAATTTGCATCGCACAATCAAGAAAAGTTATAAAATATCTGAATAATCCAAGGCCTAGAGACCCTGCCCCCCGCAATGCGGGGATGTACGTTACGTTACTGGCACAATGTAAAAAAAATTTTAGAGTTGAGAAGAAAAGAGACTAACCAAATCAAATTTGATCAAGTTTAAAGTAAATTATATTGAAATATTTTACCCACAAACCAATCCACATTCAGAAGAATTCGGTACAATTATCGAAGATGATGATGACACTAATGTCAATAGTGAAAAGGATCTGTCTGTTGAACAAAAATTAGAATTAGTGATAACTAAAAAAATTTAAACAAACCAAAATATAGTACAGAAATCAACTTATATCCAAAATCATCCGACGAGAAATCGATTTATTTGAAGATGAGGGATTTAGAGGTAAATACTTGGAAAAAGTATATCGCGCATTATTAACAGTACCATCAACAGGCGTAGATGCCGCAAGAGCGTTTTTCGACAGCTGGTAATTTTTGCACAAAATTATGTTTCAGGCTTAATGACAGTACAATTGATGCATTACGTTTTTTAAGAACACTTTTCAAACATTTAACTTTTAAAACATTAAGAACATTTCAAAAATTTGTAAAAGTACCACAGACTGAATAGTGATATTTGCACTTTTTTGTGATTTGAATAAATAAGATGTCCCTTTATTTATTTATTTTGTGATGCTTTATATATTGTTATAATTTATAAGTTACAAATTATTTCTTGTGATATTTACACTCTAATAAAACTGGCAAAAAAAAAAAAAAAAAAAAGAAACACACATGCGTTTTCTTTCTTTTTCTAAAATTTCTAATACCGGTATCACGTTCTAAGAAATACCGAATACCGGTATTGAACTTTTGGTCCGATATTGCGATCCCTACTCTTGCCTACCTTCGTTCTACAAGTTTTCTCGTTTATATAATCCCAAAGTCTGATTCAACTCAAGCTATCCATCTCAGCCTTGGTCTTCCACGCTTCCTAATCTCAGTGACTTTGAACTGCGGTATCTTTTTGACAACTTTATCATCTGACATTCGAATTATATGGGCCATTGAATTCATTCTATTAATTTTTATGTATTTAACAATGTTCCTTATAAATTTTCATAAATTTAAAATTTTAAATACTTTAAATTATTGTGTTTGTCAGTTAAAGTTTTAATCACGAACGTTATTTTGAATATAAAGATAGCTATTTTGAGTAACTGGGTTTTAGTAAAAATGAAAATCTATTGAGAAAACTACCTAGTTCTTAATAGTCCGTTTAGAGCAATTTTTTTTTGTTGCTAATGTTAGATAACTGTGTTTATAGTATTTCTTAATCAAATATTTTTACTCATAATTAGGTATTTTTTGTGTCCCTTATTCCCTGTGAGAATTTGTTGGCTATTCAAGTATCCTCTTAGGTATTTGGTCGTATTTAACTATAAAAGGAGTTAATTAATATACTAAGTATATATTATATGATACACCAATTGTTTAGGCAGAGAAAAGGCTTTTTTAATAAGTTACTATGTAAAAAATAGATTAATATAAACTTGATAAACGTATAATAACTAACAAAATGTCTTAAACATTATTTTGACAAATGTAACATTTTGAACTTATCAAACAAGCTGATTTTTCAACAGAAAAAGCTAAGAACCAATCAAATTTCGCTCTTTGAAAACAAATTCAACTTTTCCCCCGAGAAATGAAAGAGGGAAGTCGTGAGGAAGGAGTAAAACTTTTACGTTTCAACTTCTCTCTCCCAGCGTCATCATCGAACGGATTTTCTACTCGGAATCGTATGAGAACGAAATAGACTTAATCCACTTTTTAAGTTCTTTTTCTCGCTGTTCTCTGATCGATTTACGTTCATTCCATTTCCTTCCCACCTGGCCCTCTCCGTTGAGTAACACCTTTTTTTTTTTATTGTCATTTCATTTTCCTTTCAAAGAAGCGAAAAGTGTAATCAGGGTTGACAGTAAAATGTGTTGACGCTAAGTTTTCAACGTACTCCTACAAGAATAGAAAGAAATGAGAAGTGGAAGAAAAAAAATATTTTTCACCACGTTGGCTTTCTTTGTAGGTCTCGCCGAGGTTGTTTTGATGTGTTCCGTCTTCTTTAATCTTCCACATATTTTCAGAAAAGATGACTGAGAACTTGTACAAAATTTTATGATTTATTTTGTCAGTTGCTTTTAAATTAGAGCATTGACGTAAAAGAAGAGTTCTCGATCTCTTTTTCGGGTAATATAACTAGATTCGCTTTAAATGGAAATAAATATTTCCGTTGCTTTAAAACTTTATTTAACGACTTGTTTAAACTGTGTTCGAGGTTAAATGATCGGAGTATGTTTGCGGTAGAACCCACGTGGTGTTCAATGCTGCATTGTTTTTATTGGCTTGTTTTTGGCACGTGGAGAAAGTCGATAAAGCTTCTTGAAGCGAGACATATAAAATAAGATGTCTGTAACTTTAGTCTCCAAATATTTATTTCTTATCATTGTTTTATAATATTTGATGATATTTCGGAGTAATGTCTTATAAATCCAGGAAAATACAATGTATAGTATATTTTTGGTACACAAATAAAAGTGGCGAGAGAAAAATCAGTTGTTTTTTAGAGAATAATGGCTCCGCAAAAAAAAACTTGCAATTTTTCATAACAGTATTAAAAAATTAAAATAAAAGAAAAATGATTTTTTTTCCATTAGTGCATGTCCTTTTAATAATTCAAACTATGTATTCCTTAATTCAAAAAAAAAAAAAAAAGAGCCTTATAGTAGTCGCATACGATGTGTAACATCTAACATGTTATCGTGGTAAATTCGCAATAGCAACTTAAATCCTGAAAAAACTGAATCGAGTATGATTGGAAAAATTTTTCACTGGAATAATTATATCTTTAATGAAAATTTTATTTAATTAACACTAGGAGTAATGCAATTTTTTTATCAAAAATAATTATTCTTGTTCAATTTGGGGAAGAGCGGTAATGATAATTTATGATAAATAAAATATGACACATATACTTGTGTTTTCAAAGTATTTAAAAACCGTTGTGAAAAATAGCGTCAATAACAGTACCACTGTTATTTGTCGAAACATTTCTATTTGTGTTCATTTCGAGCTTGAGTTCATCATTCAAAAAAGCCATGAGTGGCTCGGCTTCTAGCAAACTGAAGTTAACTTTGAAATCCCCACTCAAAATCATGGGAAGCGAGTGATAGTTTTTTTTTTAAAGAGCATTACCACCTTTGGTATATGGTAAAACTAAAAAATGTAGGAAATCTTTAATTTTTTGAACCGTTTGATTCGCAAAAATGCATACGACCACCGAAATCACTGTTTATTCATTTTCAAATAAGCATTTTGCCGCACATATGTCCCCAATATCTTGACTAACAATACCCAGTCCACTTGTTTAACGATAAGTAATATCCATATGTCGAGCCGCAACATATGAGTTGTTCTGTTTACGATAGATTGCAACACCAGCTGCTCTGTGGCCCGGTCGTTTAAATTGTCCGCAGCAATCGAAGTCAGGTATCGAAACACGTTCGTCATTGTCTAACCACGTTTGTCATTGTCTAACCACGTCTCTGCCTAAAGGACTTAGCTTCTTCTCTGATCCTAAAGTGAGAAAACAAAAACAAAGATCCCACGGCCTGGACCACAGGGGTGGGGGATGGAGGCGGAGCCCCTCCCGTATGAAGGAGAAAAACAGAACTTCACTGAATAGGGCGCGCTTCCCCAACTTCCTGTTCGCATTTTCGTCCCTTTTCACGAAATCACTCCCACAAATCTCCAGCAATCGAGAGGAAAGATGTTACACATCAAAATTATGCACTTAAATAATTATTTTAGTATTCCAAGATATTGTATATTGCTTCAAGTTATTCATATTCCACAGTGGCTTATTGCGATTTCTTAAAGCTCTTTGCTCCTATGTAAAATCAGGCTCCACCTGCGACCCTTTTACAAACACTCGCATAAACGTTTACACGTAACATATGCGTGACTCACAATCTTTGCTCTTAGAAATTCATTTATTTATGAAAATTTGGTGGGAGATTCTTTGTTAAAAATCAAATATATCAATTTTGATATTTGCTGCCGATGTCGTATGGTTGCGAATTAATATTTTTTTAGCGCGTTTTTCACGTAGTGGAACAAAAGCGCTGAAATACATTGCTCAGAAGGGCATTTAAATATTTATAACTGTGTGAGAAACTTCCGCGTATTCTGAAAATTTGCAACCTAAAATTTAAGAGCTGGTCCTTCTCCTTTATTGGCAAGCATTCTGATTTATCCATTCATGTTTGAAGCGTGTAGTTTTTTACGAAATTTAAGCATTTATTTTATTTTTAAAATATTTATTTATTTTTATTTTTACAAGCAAACTGCCTTGTGACGTAGTCACAAAGAAGAAAACGCACCCTGTTACATTGCGAGTAATACATCTGGAGAGCACGTGGCTTTGGCGTCATTGTCCTTTGTCGGACATCTGGATTGTCGATGCCGGTGTGACTGGTAACACTATGGGCTGAGCATAATTATATTGTACGCGTGCATAGGCATAGATTGGCCGTCGTAAAAGGCTGGCGCCTCGGCGGATGGCAGCGGGTCACATCAAAAGAGGAAAAGGCGGTGAGGTGGTTTGAGGTCAGACAAGCCCTTGTAGGGGCAAACCTTTGAGAGGGACTACAGCCATTGTTCTGCCTTCACCAGTGGTGGGCTAGTGAGACAGAGGTGCAAAACCTCCCAATGAGAGTTGACGAGGAATGTGGAGTTGACCCGCCCCTGGAGTTTAAAAGAGTCGACTTGGCAAAGGAAGGGATCGACTCCTGAGACGGTATCCTGCGGAAAAAGACGGACGTGACACGATCGAGAGGAAAGAGAAATTGTGGGGGCAAGTGCCTCTGGACGGAAATGATCTCGCTTCACGTGTAGGCCTGGTAACGAGGGGCAGAGAGAGGGACGATGGAGGTTCCTGACATTGATCCTGGGGACTAAGAAGAAAGCGCGAGGCGAGTGCCCGCAGTAGAAAAATTTGGTTAATTTCTTTTTGTTCTCCGTATCCTGAAGATCCGATACCTGGAGAAGAAGCGAGTAGTGGATACAGTGTGAACCGGCTGGACAATTAGGACTAACACATGAAAGTGACTTTCTTAATTTTTTTTTTCCCCAGTGAACTTCTGAATGTTGGAAATTAGTAAAATTGTTCTTTAGATAACAATTAAAATTATTTTTAATGTTTGGCTTAACTTCGAAACAAGCTACTGAGTCCACGACGCCACAGCCTTTAAGAATTTAACCTTTTATTAAAATTAAAGTTTTACTAAAATTCTGATGATTTGATTAAGCAAATAGTGATCACTTGCGAAACTTCTGACAAAATTCCAGGGAACTGTGGTTCCGCGGAATCCAGGTTGAAGACCTGTGCATTAGCGTAAAGGATGAAAGGGGGAGGGGTGCTAAATTATTTCAAAGACTATCAAAATTAGTTTGGATCAAGACAAAAGCAATGTTACATGTATTGCATTAAGAATTTGAGAATTAATTATTACCATTGGAAATTCTATAAACAGGGACGTTTCGTGTTGATGATGACGAGATCATCTATTGATCTCTTTAAAAGTAACAAATAATTTTGTCATATCGCTATAGTTTCAGTTTCTGTTAGTTCACGTTTTCATTCTGTTATGTTCCAGTTAAAATTTTATACGTGTTAAATAAAGTAAATATAATATTTTTGTTTCTCATGTGACAGGTTTATTCTATAATCCATCCTTTGCTAAATATTTACTTTGGCAATGGAAACTCATCGTCAGAAGAAAGGGGGGAAAAATCGTTGAATACGCTTGAAAAATGTCTCTCCTTGCCATTTTCACATTGACTGAAATTTACTCAGGTTTCAGTTTAAGTATTTTAGTAGACCTTGAAGTTGAACAAAGAATACAGAAAATGGAAGTAATAATCAGAAAACTAAACTTTTTGATGGAAAAAAAATTAATGAACTAATATACATAGAGATAAATAGATATGTGTCTGTTTTTGCAGTTAAAATAACAACTACTAAATGGCCACACAATATTATTCTAATATCATGCGATTAATTCTTTATATTTATTATTTAAATATACAGATCTGTAAAAAAATTACTGCTCATCAAAATGTGTAATAAGAAAATGTAATTATTCATTTAATATTATTCTAATCTGTTATTTTTAATTTCTTAGTTTAATTATTATGTTGTGTAAAATGTTCTAAAGTATTTTCAAACGATATATTCATAAAAACTAAATAAAATAAAGGCATTGTCCATTATTAATAATTTTTCTTTTATATAATTAAAAAAAAAATTTATTTTTTACTTTCTAATTTAGAAAATTAAAAAAAAATTTTAATATCAAGTGGTTTGAAATCATTTCCTAAAAATATTCTAAATATTTGTGAAATATTCTAAAAGTTCAGCATATTCCACTTGAAAATCCACCTAATTTTTTACATAATTTAAAAATTCTCAAAAGTTGCTTAACTTTTTCTTAGTTAAGTCGTTATTATTTTAACAGATTGCTAATTACATTTATTCTATTCGCTTTTACAGTGGTTAAGCACATTGACTATTTATGAAGAAAATTTATTGAATTATTTATTGAGAAAAATTTTGTTTGTGCTAATATATGTGAAGAAAACACTCACAAAAAAAACCCCTTTAAAAATATTAAAAAGTTTGGGAGTTTGTCCTGGGTTTTCAAAACACTTAATTTCCAGTTTCCAAGGTATCTAAAATTTAACAAAAATCCAGAAATAAATAATTTAAATATAATATTTTTTAATATAAATAATATTTGATTTATATTGTAGTATTGTTTTCTTGGGGAAATTATATACTTTAGCATATCTGTCACATTTAATGCTAAATTAAGTTTTGTAATCGAATATTGTAATAATTTTAAAGAAATTTATGTAGGGTTTTTTTTTAAATTACTTTCACAGTTAATTTAAATTCGAATTCAAAAATTATGAATTCTCTTAAATCCCTCTATTTCCTGCGAAATATTTTTATTTAATTGCTTACATTTCTTTGTAAATTCAACGTATCTAAAAAAGTACACCATTTGATATAAGGAATTCTTTCTAAAACATTTTGTAATATGTGTTTCTTACATTCGTACACCATTTTTTATTCCGTTTCAACTACTCAACCAAGTTATTTATCCTTGTAGTTAAATAAAAGCATTAATTTTAAAGAAAGAGAAAAAAAGGGAAGAGAGCTTAAGTAGAGCGCTTCAGAAACAAATGAGCTACATTGGAAATGAAGAACGCTAATGAACAGGCGCTTGGCTCATTCAAGCACTTTCAGTATAGTTTCGTCTAGGGAATAGACTCTCTCTTCAGACGGTTTTTAACATAATCATCAGGTCGACTTCTTAATTTTTTCCCCTCATTTTCCATGCTTTTTTTCTACAGTGCCCCCTTACATATTCCACTTAAGTCTATCCTATCCTTATGGGAACGATTTTACTTTTAGAGAACACTTTGTGGTTCATTTAATATTTAATATACATTTTTTTCGTCTCTTTTTAGTTTTCTTTGGTATTACTCTGACTTCCCTTGAGCCCTTGCTAGAATCAAGCGCTATTTAATCCAAAAACTTGTGTTAAAATTACTCGAAAAGAAATAAAAAAAAATTATAATAAAAACTGCCGCTTTTAAAAGTTCTTTTTTCTTCCTCTCTCTCTCTTTTCCACCACCTCTTTTCCGTCTTATTATTTTTCTACTTTTCTTAAATTTATTCTCCCTTTTTTTTTTTTCTTTTTTCATCCTCCTCGACTCATTTTTTTATTGAATAAAAAAGAGCTTAAAGCGAAATGAAATTTTTATTGGAGTAATTAAATGCTTCTTTTTAACTATTTTTTTTAACCGGAGTTTATTAGGAGACGAATAGTGTTATCGTTCGCATGGAATTCTCAGATGACACGTAGGTTGGGGGGTTAAAAAATAAAACTTCTTTTATACGTACGATTCATATCCAGGGTCAGTAATTGCTATGTTTCGTGCGATCTAGTTTGTATGCGATATTTTCCCCCTCCTTTAAATCAATTAGACGAATAATATTTAACGAATAAAGAATAGCAGGTTGTTCAAGGGGTAAATGATGCTGACTGTCATGCGCTCTTAATTGCTCGTTTGTAAGGATAGTCTGTCTCTGAGGGGAATACATTTACAGACTGCAGAATTGTTTTTTTTTTCCTTTCATTTTTTTAAAGTTTCTGTTACTTTTTATTTTGTGAAATTATGATCCATCCTCATGCTGTAATTTATTTCTGTATTTTTTATTTGTTGTGAAATAGTATTTTTCAGGATATTCGTACATCTTTTAATTATTTTTTTCAGTGGGTGTTTTTTTTTTATTTGTGCTGGTTTTTTTTTCTTTTTTTTTTTTCTTCTTTCTAAATATAAATTATCTTCCGCCTGGTCATTGTATAAAAAAAGTTCGTCTAAATTCTTGCGTGTGGTCTGAAAATTATGTTTTTGAACACAAGTTTATATAATGTAGAAACTTTATAATTTGAAATTTGGTTCAAATAGATGATTAAAATTTCAATACCATACAACTGGGATTTTTTGAACAAATGTTTTTCAGTTAATTAACTATACTTTTAAAATGCATCGTGTGTAGGGATATACTTCATCAATTTCGAGTAATGGATAAAAATGCCTAAATGTTAAAGGATGTTTAAGGCTCCTCACAGACCTTAAGGTAAACCATACAATTTGGAAATAGATAGATTTTATTTTTCTTTAATTAAAAAAAGAAACCATTTAAGGTTTGAAGTTTGAAGCAGTAAAATATAATAAGTAAAAAAAGGATTTTTAAATTAGATTTGTTTTATTTACATTTAATTATTTCAAGAAACAAGTTATTTATAAAATGAAATATGTCCTTGTTTTTCTAATTATGCATACTGGAAATTCAGAACTATGCATTTTTTTAAACGCTTTCTGAATCAAAAATAAACGTATTCAATCAATTGTACACGAAACAAAGGAATTTCTTAATTATTTTAATAACCGTGTATGATTTATATACCTGTAGAATTTGAATTTAACAGATTTATTTTGAAAAATAAAGTTAAATCTATATTTATTAATTTATGTCAATCTTGGTTGTTGTTTTTTTTTGCATTATGTGCACATGAAATATGATGTTTTTGAAATTTATATATTAGTTTTTATGTCTTGTTTTTCTGTCTAATTAAGGATTTTTCTTCCCTAATACGTATGAAATTTAAATATTTATGTGAATTAAATTCCACAATTAACATAATTGTACATCATAATCTTAACTAACATTATAATTTAAAGAATTTTAATTTACTTATAAATTACATCTTTTTCGAATGATTAGTAATAAAACAAATTTAAAGACTGATTACTTCTAAACGAAATAAATAAAAATCTATATGATTCACTTACCCACCATCATTTACATTTAATATGAAAAAAAAAGCAATATTCTTCCCAACTTTTTTTACTTAAAAATTCATCTTAGAACCATTCAGCGATTAATTTAAAATTAGCATCGAATATTATCCTCTTCACTTGCGTAGAATTTCGATCGCAAGAAAAATACAAACAAATTTTCCATCTAGAGATATAAACCTCGACCGCATTAGTGTGTTTAAGTAAAAAAACTTAATTACTGCTTAAACTCCACTGTATCATTGTTATTTAGTGTTTTAAGAGAATATTATGATGAATGTCTTCCAGAAGGATCTTCATAAGCGCAATCTTATAAATCTCATTTCAGGGCTGCTGAACCGAAACTCCTCAAATCTCAACCACTTATAAACTTTTTCGTTGGATTTGAAACGTTAAATGAAGCTGAAAATCCTTTCCTTTTTGAAACTTTAACCCACATAAATAAACTTACCATATCGGAGTAGTTTTAGCTAAAGGAAGAATTGAAGGAGGAGGGGAGGTCGTTCGTTTTTAGCGTATTTTATTTCGTTTGCCAATTTTTCTCCCCTTTTCCCTTCGAAAACATTCTTCCCGGAGTTCTAATCACGCTTAATTAAACCGGATTAAAAATTTTGATGGGTAAATGAATTAATTTTCCCGCGAAAGGTGGATGGTGGGGGGAGGAGGTGAAGTATTTATTTTAAAACCCTGGATTGTGGAGGGGGTGTTTCCCTCCCGCCTGACCCCCCTTTCTCCCAATCTTGATCCCTTTTGCCGTGAAAAGGAATCAAGAGTTTTGCTCGTTGAAATAAATAATATTACAGTCTAGTTAAGCCCCCTTACTCTTTCAATCCTAAGCTTAGATTCTCTGAAATTTATTAAATCATACGACAGAAAATTTCTGTCCTTTTCTTCCCCCTCCCACTCTCTCTTTTTTTTAACTAATCTCAATCGTGCATGTGTACTTTCCTAATAAGTATGCAGGGCTCTTTCGAACTTTTGAAAATCGAAAATTCCTTTCCCCCATCCCCGCGTTCGCTTTATCGTTTATTACTTTAGTTACTGTCTCTCTATTTTTGAACCCTTTGGGCACCGAAGCAGCGCGTTATAAAATGCGAAGAAAATACATTCATGCGTGGAGGGGGGAGGGTGCGAGCGTGCATTTCTCCGTCCGTCTGTCTGTCTGTCCGATCGGTCCCGTCTATCTATCTATCTATCTCTTGGAATAATAAGGAGAGTTAATTTAAACAATGTAATCACATTTAGCTTAATTGAGTTTGGTGGAGTAATTGAATTTATGCTGATTTGCTGCAATTCGGTTTATCTGTTTAGCGCCCGGCTCGTTTCCCCTTCGGAATTCTCCGCACCAATAACTGCACTAAAATGACATAAGGCAGCAAGATGAAGGGGGTTGAAGAATTTTCCAGGGGGTGGAGGACGCAGTCTTTTAAGAGTTAAAGGTACCCCCGATTATAGAACGGAGCTGTTAGGGAGTAGACGGTGGTGTGGCGGTGTGGAGCAGAATGAATCGTCTTCAAATCAGGCTTTGCAGCTCTATTGGACTGGAAACGGTTAAAAGTCTTTTCCCTTTTTCGATCTGTAAAGAGAGGGAAAAAGAAAATCTTTTGTTTTCAACCATCCCCTTCTCGTTCCATCTTCCTTTCGAAATGCATTCTCTTACAAATTCCCTTTTTTAAAAAGCCAAACGATATATAGGTTTTTGCTGTGGTCGTGGTGTCTCTCCGAGAGAGAGACAGGGAGGACAAGAAGGGGTGAAAGAAAGAGTTAAAACCAAATGAGGGAGAAGAAATAAAAGAAGAAAAACTACTCAAAGGATGGAGGGGGAGGAAGAGATGATTTTGCGGAACGAGCGCGCGAGATATATATAGAAAGAAAAAGAATAAAAATTAAGAGAAAACCATCCCTCGCGGGAATTTTTGTCAGTTGTAATTATTCACCACTGCGGTTTGAGTAACAAGAGTGATGAGATTATAAAAAAAAGAGTGAAAAGTAAATAAATAAGTAAATAAACTCGAGCGGAGTGATGAAACACAAGTCACTGAGCTGTTTAAAATTTAAATGGTGTCGTCCTTTTTCTCATAGCCTACGGGATATTATGAAAGTAAAGAAACTTAACAAGTTTTAATTTCCATCAGATAATACATAAATAAGATTAGCGTGGGGAGGTGCGCTTTTGATTTCTTTGGGGGCATGTTGACGAGAGGATTACTTGGGGACAGATACAGGCTCACAAAAGAAAATTGCTGAAGTCAGTTTTTGCGAGTGCATTATTTTCCTGATTTAAATGCGGTGGTCTCATGGCGAAAATCTTAATTGAAATTCTTCGTAAAAAGAGGATAAGATTTTCCATTCCGGTGATTTAAATGAGAGAAGTGAATAAATTTGTGATTGGTCAGCGTCATTTCTTCAACACCTCTCCTTTCCTATATTATTAAGAAGAAATAATTTGCGTATTTTATTTTTGTGAAGCTTTTTCGCTTTTTTTCCTTAGATGCTTCCAGTCTTTAATTAACTATTGTTACAATTTCACTAGATGTTAATTATCTTTCTATACATGAAAAAACTCATTAAAAGTTACTTTATTTTTGTGTGTTCTACATTTAAATAATTCTAAAAAAAACTCTTTATTTTTTTAAAAAATATTATTTTATTTATTTTTATTTTTGAGAAATTTAAGCCCATCTCTACAAGTTGGGAGTCTTTAAATGAAAAAATGAAGTTTTCTTTGTTCCAAATAATCGATATCTGTGCACTTATAGTCTTTATCGTAATATTCAAATTCTTCTACAATTTTTTTTTTGTTTGTTACTATAATAATAATTATTTTTGTCACTTTTTAAATTTGTGTTTTAGATTTCATCTTCACAAATAGAAATTTTGAAAATAATAGCGAAGAATTACTGCTTTGTTTTATTGACTGGAAAAGATTTTTTTCTTATAATTATGTAACATAATAATAAAAAATTGAGAAACCTTCCGTTTAATAGCTAACAATGTTTTGGTTCTTTATATTATTCAAATTAATGTAATTAAAAAAGTTTGTACTGATTTGAAATTTTACGAACAAACAATACAAATTCAGAACTCAGTTTTATATTTTACTGAGTTCTCAAATCAGGTTTTAGGCAGCAAACTTGTAAATTACAATGATATAATTCATCAAGATATTCATCGCTTTACATAAATTTTAAGATATCAGTATTCTTACTTTTTTGGAAAATAAACATTTATATTTAATTACCTGTGTCATTATGAATATGTGAGCTCAGACTTTCAAGTATATGCTTGTTCAAGTATAAGACAAGAAAAGTGACTGAAATGTGACGAGCTGAGAATATTATATGAATTGTTCATAAATTCAACAATACTCAATTAAACATTTTTTTTTTTAATTTACTATACAAAATGATTGTGAAGTTTTTTCTACATAGAAATTAAACATAAAATTATTTATGAAGAACTAATTATACGAATAATACAATTCATTTAGCTTATTACATTAATAAATCAATATGTAATTATATGAATAATGAAAATATAATTTTACAAATTGTGCTTCTTATTTGTAAGGTTTTTGCAGATTTTTCCGATTTAGAAATTTTTTAAGGAAATTATTATTAGTTAGATTATATAACAAATTAATTAAAATCCATTAAAAATCTTTGATGAATTATTTTATACTATTTGAATCTGCGGTCACCAGTCCTTGGTCTAGGAAAACATTTTGATGGTCCAGAGAAAAGTTGAGACATTTTTTTTTTTATGAAAATTTAGTTTAAAATATGACAAGACATATGATAGAATTTTGATTATACCTTTAAAAAAAATTAGTTACTACTTTTAGCGAAATTCTTTCCGAGTTTAGTGAACTTTTTAACTACTTTTTCATTTGCATCAAACGAAATTTGAAAGTGAGAGTTGGCAACCATGGTAAATTTCGTGGCATGACTTTTCAATTTGTTGAGATTGCTTTGCGTTGCCAGTTTGTCCTTGCTCTTCGTGAAGTTCCTTTTCAGTGATATGGAAATATAAATAGAGAAGTAAATAAGTGATAATATAGCTGTTGTGGGCCGCCATGTAGTAGTCAATCATGTTAGTGGTTCGCCAAATGTAAAATTATACATTTAGTGATCCACGAAGTTCTAAAGGTTGACAACCTTTGATTTAAATTAAATATTTTTTCCTAATATATCAGGTAGATGTGTATTTCTTTAATAATATTTTAATTGTTACTGTCACATTACGATTTTCCCAATGAATTGTCATTCTTTCTATTTCTCAAGGAAAAAATACTTTAACAAGTGTTATATGGCTCTCTGAGTACACAGTTAAGTTCAAGAAAAAGTACATAAAAACATCCAAGCTCGTTGTTTTGGCCATTGAGTTTGTACTTGTTTATGCCAAACTTACAATGTACAGTAAAGGCGAGAACCAATGGAGCTGAGAATATCATTTAAGATATTATTACTCTGTTCTTGCAGGTGCAAATTTAAATGATATAGCCAAAATAATTTCTAATGAACAAGACACAGGTGTTCACCCATGCGCGTGCCAGTTGACATTGACTCGAAGGACTTTAATGCCTAATGACATCTTATAACAAATGAAATTCACGTTGTTAGAAAAGACAGGTGCCCCTTAAGGCCCTGCTTCTGCAAATTCTAAAGGGCTTACTTATCTCCTATTTTAATAATTATACAATCTTATTAACTTGTTATAAAGAACAAACCTTAATACTATTAAATTGGCAGAATATTTTAAGCAATAATTTATGGCAATCAATAATAATGAGTACAGCCAGAACTTTGATTGCTGAGAATAATGATCCAGTGAAAAGGTATTGCCATAAAATACTATTCCGGGTTAGCGTCATGAATTATATAGTCACTATTCATCACAGGAAAAACTGCTCGGTTGGCGCATCGAAGTTTATCCATTCGTTTTGAGGGGGAGCAATTAGAATCAACCGCCGCGCCTACCAATCTTGATAAAAATGCTCATATAAAATGCCTAAAACACGCAGAACCATCCCGACAATGAGTGATTTTACCTCACATTTAAGACGTATACTGATTTACGCTACACATTTAGCCCGGAAACGAAAATCTATGAACTCCAGTCAAACTTCCTCTAAAAGTAAAATTTATCTTTTAAAGAAAACTCGATCTGTGCACCCGAAAGCCAAAGCCTATCGATGAAGAGCAATCCATAAGCATTAAGCATCGTCGACGTCTGAGCAACCGAAGGGGAGGGAGGGAAAGGGTTTCGAGTTGAGGGGTTTTCCCACCGGGGCGATCGCTCAGCGTCTGTTCTTCACAAGAATCCAACTTCGTCAAAAGTTTCGCCAATTGATTAGATTACGGAGTGATTAGTCTTTCGGCGCAGGCACCAGCGAAATTAAATTTCGATGCGCGTGTTTGACTGCTGAATGTTAAATACTTTTGATGAAAGGATTATTTGTTTACTTTTATTTTCGAAACGTCCCTTTTCACCCTCTTCATTTTTTTCTTTCTTTTTATAATTACCTCGTATACTTGTTGTTGATTTTGACTACAGTTCGCATAATCAATGATGGGATAAAATTATTAATAAGGATTTATATAGTAAAGAAAGCAGCTGGGGTTCCTTGCTTGGCTTCTCATCAAGTTACGTTCTTCGGCTGCAGATATCTATAGTTGTAAAATTGAGTAACCATCTCTATTAAAGGTAGCTTTGAATTTAGTTCTTGTGTGTTATACTTACTTAAGGTATCCGACTACTTGCAACTACTTTTTTTATTAAAAAAATGGAAATATGAGGATTTTGTTTTTTTGTTTTTTTAGAGAAGGGTTTAGTACATTTTGATAAAAAACATGTTCAAATTAAGAAGAGAAAAAGTTATTAAAATTAAATTATTGAAGTGAAAACTTCTTTAGCGGCGTTGGGCACTTTTTGGTAGGGGAAAATCTTATGGGTTCGCGTCACCGACATGCTCTGACTGGCGCACGCGCAGTGTGCTGTTCGCCTTAAACTTTTTGGATGGGTGAAATCTGGTGCTTTCGCGTCACCGACATGCTTATAGCTGACGTAGGGTGCTGTGTATATCTTATAAGTGAAATTGAATGGATTTAGTGAAAACTTCAATGTGTATATATTGTGCATTGATGAAATAGTGTTTTTGTTTCATTATTATTTGAATCGTTTGATTAAAGAATCATTGTGCAGTATAATAGTGAGTACTAAATAAAAAAATAATATTTTTAAAATAAAAAATAAATAACAGAAAATTATTTTAAATACTCGTATTTATTTATTAAAATTCTGGCGTTTGAAAATGTTGTATTATTTATTTTTTAATATTTAACCTCTGCAATGCATCACGCAATCCGGATTAGCATTTCACAGTGGCTTAGACGTTTTCTTACTACCGTGGTAAAACAGACTTCTAGTTGTTCAATCATATTTTTATCGTGGATTTTGAAATTAAAAATTTTATAAAATCTAATAATAATTCAAGATTAACATGTTAAAGTTTAAAATATGGTTATTAATACAAAATTATAGTTTATTACCTTATATCATTAAAATCTTTAGTTTAAAATTATAAAAACGGCTCCGACTTTAATTTCATTAAATATTTTATTTTATTTAAAAATTTAATGTTTCGAAATCATTATTTATTAATTTAAACTCCCGAAAATAAAATATGTGCTTTGCTATTTTTTGCAAAATGATTATCTATAATTTTATATCATTCGATTTTATTATTGGAAATTTACGAAAAAATATTGTCATGGAATTAGGGTTATTTTAAATAATATCCGTTTTTCATATTTGCTTAGATCCTTGATCTTGATGATGAAGATCAACAAGTCATATAGAGGATTTAACGTTAGAATTGAAAAGGTTACAAAACAATACACTACAAAGGGTCACCAAGACTTTGCTAGAATTCATCTCCAAAGAAAGAATTATCGATATTTTCATTCAATTGTCAAAGTTTGCATGCGCATGCAGCTGACCTAAAAAATGATGCTATCCTAAAAAAGTCAAATGTTCTGCTTTTGTCAGAAATTCGTATGAAAAACGAAGAACCACTTGATATTCCGAATTTCAACTTTGTTGTAAGATATAAAGGATCCAAAATTGCAGCAGCAGGCGTAGCTACATACTAAATTCTCTAGAAGCATTGGTATTAATGTTTCTGATATAGGCGAAATATGCGTTGCTCGTTGTGATTCCGAGAATGGGCAATGCATATTAATGGTTGCCGTTTATATTTCGCCTGGAAAATCTATGAGACATATACAACAATTTTTATTCGAAAATTTGATGATTTAAACAAAAGAAGGTTCTGAAATACTCGAAAAAAGATTTAGCGAAAAATATGATAATGTACTGATGATTTTAAGTGCAATATTAACTTTGCAGATGATAAAAATCTACCACTAATTAAATTTCTAAATGAAACACTTAATTTAAATATGTCCAATTATCGAAAACTCAGTACTACAAGATATAAAATGACGATCAATGCGGTTTTTACGCGATACTTAGATAAATTTGAATCAAACATTTTCCTTTCTTTCTTTAGTTACCATAAGCCTATTGTATCTTTTTAGAACAAAATGAAATAATTGAAAGTACAAAAAGTCTAAGTATTGTTGAAATGAATGTGACAATGATGCAAGCAATTAAAATGATGTTAAAAATCAAGTACATTGAAATTTAAGTAAATACAAATACTATCCATAAATAATATGATTGTATATTAATATATATTTCAATTGAATTGTATTTATATTTTGTCATGATCTTGTACAGCCCGTAATATATTTGAATATTAAAAAACCATATAAACATGCATGCAATTGTTGCTCGGAGTGTCAATAGATGTGAGAACCAGATTAATGTTGATAATTTTATTTCAAACATTATGAAATTTGAAATTTTAATACTTAAAGTTCTAAGATTTCACTTCTATCGACAGTCTTTATAGCTGCCAATTTTTTTATTACTAAAATGGGAAAATAATGGGTAAAAATTTACAAAAAATTACATAAACGCGGCCCATTCTGTACCAAAAGTTTATGAACAAATTTTTAATTTTTCAATTCTGATGTGTTGCTATGTTATTCATTTTTGAAATGACCTTCAGGATCAAAGATATTTAAATTTTTACAAAAACTAGAGCACTTTATCTCAGTTATTATATGAAATTGCTTGAAAATACAGTGAATATATTCACATAAGGAACTGTAAACTCCTTAATAAAACAATGATTGATAACTCTGAAGGTTAAAACACCTCTACTATTACACAGAACACACACACAAAATTTCTGTTAATTATTCAAAAACTTCTTGAGCAATCGCTGCCCCCGTTTGAGTTTTTCGAAAAAACGCAAAACATTTCAGGTTCAACACGTTTTAAGATTTGACATCTTGGTTAAAGTAATGGCGTCTGTTTTTACTAAAACACTTGTAATTTTTGTTCTAGCAAATGTAAAATAAAAAACTTGGTATTTTTACAAAGCTAATAAGATGGTCTATAAAATAAAATCATTAAAAATTGTCAATTTTTGAAAAAATTCTCGATTTTAGAGTAGTTGGATACCTTAAGTTGTAAATGTAATACCGATTTAGCACAACTTGTCTATTAAGAAAATTGATAATCCGTAATAATTTCCCAATAAACAAACTGTTTTCGATTTAAACTTGTAACTCATTTGCCAAAATAAGAAAAATTATTATTAAGAACCTGCTTGCAGCCACATTACTTAAGAGATTGATGTTCTGATATGCATTATTACGCTATATGTTAAGGCACGTTCTCTATATTACATTTGCGTTAGATTCATTTTATGAAATTGATCGTGAAAGTCTCTAATAGTTTTATTGTTGAGTTTTCGTCAAAAAAAAAATGCAATTTAGAGTTTTATCAATGGTTATTATCTAGTAATATAATTTTTTTTATTTATGCAGACAATTTTTAAACTAAACATGTAGTGATATTGTTAATTTTCAGTGATCTAACATACAGGAAGCTCTATTTTACTTAGCATCTATGATTTAACTGATTATGACTTCATTTCCGCGCATTAGAAGTGTTAAAAAAGCAACTATAAATTATGCGAATATAAAGGATAATTGGATTGATAAACCTTGAAATTGGATTAATTAATAAATTGAATTATAAACCTTTACAAAACTTTGATGAGACCAGTTGCCCTTTACGGAAGGGAATGCTGGAATTTCAACAAAGTAGAAACGGACATGCTGTTGATCCTTGAAAGGAAAATCCTAATGAAGATCTTTGAACCACTGTAAAACATAATGACGTGTGGAGAATATACGATTGTGAATTTATAAAAAATATGGCGAACCTACAACGTTGTAAAAATAGCCAAAACATCCCACACTAGATGGTTGGGTCACATATTCAGATATAATGACTTATTTCCAACTAAAAAGATAACTTTTTCAAGAAACGGTAGAAAACGAAAGAAAGGATGTCACCAACTAGGTGGCTGGATAACGTTTAAAATGACTAGTAATTTGAGAAAAACCGATGGAGAGCTATTGCACCTGATTAGGTCAGATGGGACAGCCTTAGCTTGCAACCGGTTGTAGTGCTTAAGAATAATTGTTTCTTCTACATTCTTCATATGTATTGATTATGGTTATCAATACTCTTTGTTATTTTTAAATTAGTTGAAAAAATAAAAAATGTTTTAAAATACTTTTATAGAATGCATTTATATCATACATTTTTATATGTGTAACTCTGATACGCAGATAATACCAATATCACAAACAGTGGTAAAGTTACTTATTTAATTTGAACCATGTCTAATTATATTTATTTTTGTACTAAAATGTTCTTTACATAAATATACTAATTTTAATTAACGGCACATAAAAATGAAGTTCTGGCTGTATATTTGTTCTAAATTTTTAACAAAATTCAAGAAATCTTTTCAGACAGCGGCAGAAATAAATTGTTCTGTGGGGGAAAAAAACTTTCAATTTAATTAGTCAATCATGCATTTCCTTTTAAATAAAATAAACATTGATCATTATCTACGCCCCTTTTTTTCAATTTAATTTTGTAAAATTCGATAGATTGTAGAGAGATGGTTAGTTAAATCTGAAAAAATAAAAATTGGGAACGATTTTTCTAGAAAAATCACGAGATTTCTTCAAAACCCTCCAAACTGGGGACTTCTTAATTCCGTGCGTAGAATTAATTCAGTTCAAACAAAACGATCATCAAGTGAGACTAAAAGCAAACATCTCCATTCGTGACACTTGAAACCGCTACTTCGATCGTTGATTTAAATTCAACCGTTCTTCCGTCACTTAAACTTTCCCGTTCAAATGAAATAAAATGGACCGCAAAAATTAAACTGAATTAACGCCCGCCCGCGACGGAGCAGCACAAGACCGTGAAAAGAGTAAGAGCGGAGAGAGAAAAATGTTAAAACCTTTAAGATCCCGAGTCTTTTACCTTTAATGAACTAACTTAACTTTTCTCTTGAAAAATTAATGCGCTTGTTAAATTTTCTCCTTTTCTAAAAAAGGAAAGATATATATATATATAAAAAAAGTGAAATGAGATAAAAGTAAAAAACAACCTGCGTCGTTTTCCATTATTTAATTATATCTCTTCCTCTTGTAGATGAAGTACTGCAGAGACTGAGGAATAAATTGTAAATTGGATAATGCAATTTAGAACTGATCGTAATTTATAATTGGGTTACATAATTTCTCTCATTGTTTGAATTTTTGCGGGCAACGCTACCAAATACTTGTTGTTTAAGATCGCAAATGAATTAAATAAACATTTATTTAGCAAAAGCCTTTCCATCACTACAAATATTTGGGCGCGGAAGGGGAGATATGAGCGTGCATGCTTTTTGTACACTTCTCTCTCTCTTTCCCGACCCCCCTGCACTTTTACTGCTCCCCCCCTACTAAATCGTATTTATTACGCTGTTATATGTTTAGTGAGGCGTGCTATAATTGGATAACGATATGTACTGGAAATGTCTTTAATTAAACGGGATTCAATTACGTGTTTTAAGGAATCATGGATCGGTGAGATAAATTTCTGCGTTCAAATATCTGTAAAACTCAAGCGGACAAATTGTTTTAATTCGCTTAAGGAAATACCCGTGCACGCTCGACGAGGCGCTCAGCGATTTGCTAATGCGATTTAAAAATTACCTTTCAAAAAAACATGTGTTCGGATGAGGCTATTTGGAAAAGGTTAAGTTTGAAGAGATGCAATCGAAAGTTAGAACGGTTGCATCAGGGGGGAGGGGGCACTAATGCTCTGTATTCATATTCCACCAACTGAGATTTTGTGATGTCTTTCTTTTCAAAGTTTAGTGTTTCTTGTTGCTAATGCTAATTCCCAGGTAAGGGTCGTCTGTCTTAAGGTGAGTCAAGTATAAAATATTTCAGTTCCGATAGAAGAAGAAAAGGGTTTCATCTTGGAAGATTAAGTATTAAAAACAGTTCAGAATTCGAAATAAGGATAATTTGTATTCGGAGTAGTATTTTGAAAAAAGGTTGATTACGTAAAAATAAATTTTATGCAAATGACGAGAAGTAGATTAAAATTTCAGTTGGGACAAGAGTGAAGCAGATGAAAAACAAACATTAGTAATTGATTTATTTAGTTCTTTTAAAGTATACTTATGTTTGAGTAATGAGAATTTCTTTTTTCACTTATATAGTTTTGCTCATTATAACTATATAGGGCTGACACTCGTGTTTTGAAATTTCCAGATACTTTATATTATGCAGTATATTACACTCACACAATATAGATATTTCTTCTTACCTAATTTTAATTTTAAGGTGATGTACTAATATTACAATTTCCTAATATTCTTTCCTGGTCATAATAACAATGAAGTATAGCTCAATGGATTCAACCTGTGCCCTCACAAACTTTGATTGCAATGTTGTTGGTGAGCATCTTAACCTTCTTTACAAAAAAATTAAAGAAAGAAAATGCCTTATATATATAAAGAGGCGGGGGGGGGGGGTAAACTCCATGCCATTAAACTGAATTGGTCTTCTAATTTTTTCAATTTACTTCAAGTAAAGCTTCATTCGCATTATTTTGTAGTTTCATTGGTTCGATTTTGTAATTTTTTTTCGTTGTTCTGATTTTATAACTTCGTTATTTCGCTTACGTTTTTTTATTGTCTTGGTTTTGTTACTTAACTCTGTTGAGTTTTGTAATGTACTTACCTAACTTTGTAACTTAATTGTTTGGTTTTGTAACGTATTTGCTTGACTTTGTAACATAGTTGTTTGATTTTGTTACTTCATTTGTTTCGTGACTTTTGTTTTGCTATTTATCCTTTATTTTCTTTGTTTTATTTACTTCTGTAAGTCCCGTGTGATACTTGCAGTATATGGGAATTATTTTATCTGTCTTTAATAAAAAAAATACTAATATATAAAGTTCAAAAATCGAAATTAGCTAAGCGATTCAGGTTTTTATACCCAAATAAATATCTTATACCACCCTATCTTATATAACCTAACATATCCTGTACTAACTAAAACAGATCGAAATGGCTTAATACAAACGACTTTAGTTTGTCTTTAGATGAAGAAATCGAGCATTCAAAACGTGATTTTCTTTAATTTAAAATATCCAAACTGAAAACAATGATCCTTGTTAAAAAATGGATTTAAATGCATACACAGGTGTACAAAAGTTAAGCATAATTGATAATTATGTGAATAAAGAAGGAACTGTAAATCAGAATGGCGGGAAAAGTGATATGCGAGTGTAAAATGGTTATAAAATAAGGAAGCAAATCAAAAGAATGATAATAATTAATTTTATTGTCCAAAGTAGCAGTTTGAAAGAAAACTGAGCATAGCAAGGATTCACACTTTAAAGAAAAAAATGGAAAAAAAACATTAAATAAAATACTGATGCTGCAGTTTAATAAGGCGTGGGGTCACCTCTGACAGCCAGGCACGCTGCACAGCGATTTACCATACTTTCTAATACATGATGAATGAGTTATGGGCTCAAACAGTTCAAAGCTTCTTGGAGAGCTCTCTTCACTTCTGTAACGGAGCTTGGTGTGTGCGAAAGGGCTGCAATCTGTCTCTCGAGCATATCCCATACATGCTCGATTGGATTTAAATCAGAGGAGTTCGCAGGCCACGACATGCGCTGGATGTTTTCCGTTTCAAAGAAGTCATCAATCAGCACCACTCGGTGGCATGGCGCATTATCATCCATGAATATGAAATCAGGACCGACAGCACCTCGAAACAAGTGGACATAAGGCTCAAGAACTTCGTCTCTGTATCTTTGAGCAGTCACAGACCCCGTGTCAAAGAAATGGAGGTCTGTGCGGCCGTCCATCATGATGCCTGCCCGTACCATTACTCCCTTTGATGGAAAATGATGTCTTTCCGTTATGTTTCTTGGTTCAAAACGTGTTCCACGTTCTCTCCATATCGTTACCCCCCGAGATTCACTACTCAGACTTAACTGGGACTCGTCACTGAACATCACATTGGCTCACTCTCCCACACTCCAATGTTGATGTTTCAAACTCAACTGTAAAGTAGATTCAGACGTAAAGGGGAATGCAAACTGCTGGTCTTCTGGCATACAGGCCAGCATGATTGAGTCTCCTGTAAACAGTTTGTCTCGAAATTCATATTCCTGTGGCGACTGTGATCGCCGAACCCAGTGCTCTGGCAGTACTGCCCCTCTGACGTCGCGCACTTATTACCAGATATCGGTCTTGGCGAGGGGTTGTGACTCTTGGTCGACCTGATATTGGTTGTCGGGTAACATCTAACGTTCTTTGAAACCTCTGCCACAGTCTTGAGATCACAGACTGGTCCACATTCAGAATTCGAGACACTTCGGTTTGTGATCGTGAGGATTCCAACAATTCTTCTTTTCGTAAACATGTCTAATCGGCGTCTTTGTGCCATCATTCACCTTGTTTGATGGTTAACAACGTTCCTTCGCACAGCAGTTGCACGAAACTTGTCTGAACTGCCTATGCTGCGTGAATCGGTTTCTCCGCTTTCCAACATGCACCGGTGTTTCGCGCAGGATGTAGTCGACTGAAAAGTTTTGCATATTAACCCAATGTTTCTTCACCTAATTAATATCCGCAAGAAATTTGGGATAATTTTACGAATATTTACTCCATGCTTTTCGCATTTTACGATTTATGCATAACTTTTGGACATCAGTGTATTCTTTCCTTTCTCAACTCGGAAACACCTTTTATTCTAATTAATATCTTCGAGGTACAATGTTAGTGTACCAAAGTAATGAATTACATTCATTTCAAAATAAAGATGAATAGGATTTAGGGAGAATCTTTAAAACTAAAAATTAAGCTAGAAGTTATAAATTATACTCAGTTTTAAGAATATGTATAGATTTCTGGCAGCTTTCAAGACATCATGTAAAATTAACTACACCAACATTAAATTTAAGCTAAAAGTAATATAAAAAGCAAACATTTGTCTCGCAATCTAGCATTTAAATGCAAATTAGTGGTTCTAAACATGAAATTAAAGTTGTAAATGCAAATAGAGTAACATTAATTTCTTCCTGTCACGCTACAATATTCAGTAAATTATCCGACAAAAACAATTAAGTTGTCCTAGGTATAGATCATGTACACGTTTTTAGAATTGCTAGAGTGAAACTGTGCATGCACAATGTGGAAAATAAATGAACACTATATCATTTAGAACTGAAATGAAATGCTAATATATTTTGAAGCTTCTTTTTATATCAGCGATACGTAAATTAATCGAAGAGCTTGAATTGTAGTACTTTTTTGTTAAATGTCTGATATCATTCTCGTTTATATATTTGAGAATTTTATTAGATACAGGACTTGTGTGTGTGTAGTCCTTTCCTTTATAACTGAATAAATTTTGTAACGTAAAAAAAAACCCCAAATGAGAATATTCAAATATTCTTTTAGATCTCAGTGGTTCCCACACTTTAACCCATGGACCCCTTTTTTATAGTCAAAACTTGCCCACGGACCCCTTTTTATAGACAAAATTTGACCAAAGACCCCTAAGTGAGAAAGATGCATAAATAGATAGTATAAAAATTACAAATTTTAAGAAACGATTTGTTCAGTGAGTGAATATTAACGTCGCACTGTTCAGCTACATGGGGGCTTTTGGCGACGGACCTCGTAATTTTGAACCATGGTCAAGTGACGTGGAAACAATTTGTTGGAGAATTATTGTTTAAATTATAACTTTTGTTTAAACTGAAAGTAAAAAAAGGATAACGTGGATAAAATTGAAGAGATGTTATGAGTATATTTATGTCCGTCTCAATGTTTGTGAGTAGCAACCACAAATCCCTACGAGCACTAGTTTTCAGCCGGTTTCTCTTTTTTATAAGTGATCAGGTTTTTTAAGCTGTTAATCCACGTTCTACCAAATTGGAAGACGAGAAAGTAAAGTAAGTCAACAACTTCTCTACAATAATCCATAATGCGGGATATAAAATTGGGATCTGTTTTTGTAACCAGAATGTGTGTGGTATTCTTGTTCAAACATTGATTTAAGTTCCTCATTTCAGGATATTTCAATTAGATGCTACTGTATTAATACGAATTCTTCTGTTTTGGGGATCTGAGTTAGTCCACGCGCAAAAGGGTTCAACATCCAATCGGGAATATCTGAATTATTGTTATTTATTTAAATTTCACAAAAATAAAAATGGGTCAATGTTTGTTTATATTAAACCTAGGGCTGACACCGTGATATTGTTCAGGGACCCCCAAATCAATTTTAATTTCCCACGGACCCGCTGAATAATACCGGGGATTCTTGGGGGTCCGCGGGGACCCCTTTGGGAACCACTGTTTTAGATGGACTTCATTGCGTATTAGTTGAAAAGTGGGTTCTGTTTTTTTTTTTTTTTTTGATGGTTCTATATCTAAGAAATAAATAAAAGGTTTAAAAAATATTTCAGTGCATCAAGTTTAATATCCTCTATTTGTAGATTTATCACACACACACAGTTTTAAACCACAACACCCAAGTGGCCTTGTGACTGCGGTAGCATAGTGGTCAAGATCACGTAGCTGGCGTATCATGAGTTCGAACTTAGTACCACTACTACCACGAACTAGTACCAGATAGAGGGTGTGTGTCAGAACGCGTTAAATATGTCGAGGCTCAAAAGTCCTACTCCCGTTGGTTTTGTGTGAAAGGTAGGAGAGGAGGGAGGGATTGTGTATGTGTGTGTGCCAGCTTAAGTGTCCTCATCGTCACCTCATCACGTCCTGGTTCAAAATTATGTGGTTCGTCGCCAATAGCTCTCGTGCAGCTTTATAGTGCGAAGTTAACATAACTCTTACTCACTCATTCAAGGGGTTATCGCCGCAAGCTTCTTGACTGGTGACGTCGGTTTAACAATATTGTCACTAACTGATACGCTCTGAGTGGCCGAACGGTTAGAGCACTGCTCTACCATGCAGGTGGCTCGGGTTCGAGCCTCCCAGATACTTGTTTGTTAAATTTAAACACACATGACTTTCGTTATTTATTATTATGGACATTTGCAAATTATGGAAATTGAGTTTATGGTAATCTTTCCCCTGGTGGTTATTCTAGAACTCTCCACCAGGTTTATAAAAGTACTGCAGCTGGATAGGTCTTCAGTTGTGGTGCTGCCCGTGTAAGACACTACGACAAAATAAATCTTGTATTGGATAACATCGCCTTGTTCCTTTCTACGTGACAATATGTTCGAATCTTTTTTACGCTGTTGTGAGTGATAGTAACTTTCTAGACTTTATGTAAAACTGAGCTTCGATGTACTCCCAAAATATGGTACAGAAGTTAGGTGTAACCTCAAGTGTCATCTTAATTTGATAGTAATTCAAGATTGAGAGTTTCGTTATCACTGATGCCATTGAAGATCCACGTTGTAGAAGGGCTATAATGCACCTTAAATTTTCCATGGATCAAAATCCCCACGTTGGCGTGGTGTGAAAGCTAGGACAGTGAGGGGCCACCAGAGCTGCCATCCTTGTCACTTGAACGTGGTTCAAAATTACAAGGTCCGTCACAAAAAGCTTTAAGTGAGACACTATAAACAATCACTCTCTCACTTTTCTCTGGTCCATAATATGAGGCTTTGAGAATGAAATAAAATGTTATCTGTCAAGACATACAAAACATTCAAATATAAAAAAATTGGGATGCTTGAAGTTATTTATATACCACTCAAGATTTCAGGGCTCTTAGGAAATGAGATTCACACATCAAAGTGAAAATCGCAACAATTCGTTTATTGGATCTAAATCAATTTCGCGGACCGTCAAACTGAATACTAACTAATACAAGTTTTAACTTGATTAAACAAAATAATAAACAGAAAAAGAATTTAGGACCGATGTCCACACAGCCAGATTTAAAAAGATCATACTTTATCATATTATCCATTAAACTAACTTGATTAGTGCCGTGGGTAGCCTAGTGGTTAGAGCATCGGACTCCGGACCTGAGGGCCTGGTTTCGATGCCCGATGCCACTAAATACCACCGAGTATAGACGGAGTACGTGCTCGTTAAATCGGTGGGTCCGAAAGTCTTGTGGGCGGTCGCAGCAGAAACCACGAGTGCAGGGGACTGGAGAATATTTCCCTCCCATTCAGTTCCATGCTAAAATTGTGGAGGTGGAGATAGGTGGTGTCGCCATCTATCGTTAAGAAGTCCAACCTGTCTTACAGGCAATGGCAACTTTCATTCCTTCCCTGCGGGAAGGGCACAACAACAACAACTAACTTGATTGAAATTTTAATTTTTCCATTGTTGTTCGTAAGAAACATCAACTAGCGTCTTATATCAACGAAGAAAGATCTCAGTTTAAACCATAAAAATTTACAAATAGAGATTGAAAAATTTTACTAGTGATGTATAAAAATTTATTATCTCTTAAGGAGGTTAAGGTTTTTCCCAAGTAATATTCACTAATAAAATGTAATATCGTAAGAAAATGGGGCAGTTTCAGTAACTCTTTCGTAATTAAATAAAATTATTATATTTTAGTTCGCAGGGACCTTAAGTATGATGTTAATGGATTAACTAAAGTAAATTTTATTTCTCAAATATGATTCTTCAATAGGCTAAATTCATATGGCGTCATAGTCACGTGATAACGACAACCACATGACTTTCTCTTAAAAAGTTCATATCTGTTAACAATAATAACGCACATAGGAATAAAAAATTCATTCTTTCAAAAAAAATTCTACAAAATAATTTTTTTTCAATTTTAAAATCTTTTTGAAAAAAATTTTTCTCATAACATGTGAACATCCTTAGTCAGTTATGAAATTTAAAATTTTTTTAAATTTTACAAATAGACAACAAGCACAATTAGGTTAAAAAACCTTTTTTGAAATCAATGGATAGCGCATGTTGGTCTCTATCATGTGACCGTCATGCATTAAGCCCTTTACATAACCCAATTTCTCTTACATGTATCGGATTTTCATCCTTTAGTTTGCTTACTCTCAAATTTCGTAAAATTCTAATGAAGAGCTTATATGGTTTAAAAAATGGGTCCTCCAGTGTTAAATGAGAGTCACCTTTTTGTCAATGGTAGATTTTCTAGCAATAATTTTCAAAGATGTTGTAATGTCTGTCGGTTCCTGCTTCCCTCTGAAACCCCTTGTCTACCCTCAGACCCGGCTAGGTGTGTGGGAGAAACTGAATAATTAGCAGAGATGATTCTCACTAATTATTTTGTCACCAAAATATCAAGCAGACACAATAACAATCTAATTAAGATAACAGATCAGATAGTAGAGTGCGGAGGTGAGACTCAATAGCCTGGGGATAATAATACGGACCCTCAACTGATGCCACGATAGCTTAAACACGCTCAATATAAATTACATCTCGCACTAATAAGCTAACTTCTATTTAAATAAGGATCACGATACATGTACTTTTATGAAGTCAAGTCCTATACTTGAACCTTGAAGGCGATCCTTATCTGGATTTAATCACCGTCGATTGATCCCCTCTCAGTAATCTTCCAATGATAAACTCCAAATGCACTTAATCATTCCATGATCCTCCACTCTCCAACTAACCAACTAACTTGCCAACTCAGAATACAGAATTTATATAATATACTTAATTTGCATAATCACGCTTTCTTCACTCGGTGAAAGTTGGTTGAAGTAAATATTTTTTAAAGAGTCCTGAAGGGGTTAGTAGAGCCGTAAATAGATCCATCTCAATGTTTTGACCAATTGATAGTATTTTCAATTTTAAAAATATAAAATAGTTAAAAAATTAACATTATTCTAAGAAATATAGCTTATTAAATAACTATTAGGAAAAATATGTGAACAGAAACATAAATTTGTATGAATTTGGAACCCACATGTCCTAAAACCTCTCATTTCAAAATTTCATAAAATTTAATGAATAGTTAACCAAATACTTGTAAAAATGTTTCAATTCCTAATTTATCTGCTTTAAGGGATGGTATACTAGTTTCACACTTTAGTTATCAATTTCTTTATTCTTGTATTATATAAAAGGAATACTCTAAAGTAGTCTAGTATATATGCCCTTCTAACACACAATTTATTCCCAAATATTTCTGGGACCAATTATTAGATTCGAAGGAAATTTGGAATATTTGCTCTATTGGGTTATTCTTTAATTCCCTAAAAAATTAAGTTCCTTAATTGAAAAATTTGTAGAATTAACAAGGTATCTTGATTTATTAAATAGTTCGTTAACACCATATGGTTTGGTTCCCATTCAGTAGTTAACTGCCATACCAATTCTATCCAGTTGCGATGAAAATTATAAAATTTATTGATAGTGTCTCTCTAATTACTGTATTAATAATTCTAAGTTACATTTTTTCTATTATATATATTCTTTTATATAAAGTTTTATATAAATTATTTTATATATAAGAGTTGTCCTAAGTCAGCAATGTTTATAATACTGAAGCATCCATATTTTTCAAATTCTAATGTTTTTTAAATTCTAATATCTTTTTTTCTATATTTCATCTTAAGTGTTCTAATGATTTGTCTCTATAGTAGAGAAAAATTAACTGTATATATAAACTCAAGATCTTATAATTTCAAATTTTTGCTTAATAATAGAAACGTGATTGAATTATATACATTTAAATGTGTGTGTGTGTGTGTGTGTGGTGTGTGTGTGGTGTGTGGTGTGTGTGTGTGTGTGTGTGTGTGGTGTGTGTGTGTGTGTGTGGTGTGTGTGTGTGTGTGTGTGTGTGTGTGTGTGGTGTGTGTGTGTGTGTGTGGTGTGTGTGTGTGTGTGTGTGTGTGTGTGTGTGTGTGTGTGTGTGTGTGTGTGTGTTGTGTGTGTGTGTGTGTGTTGTGTGTGTGTGTGTGTGTGTGTGTGTTTTTTTTTTTTTTTGTGTGTGTGTGTGTGTGTGTGTGTGTGTGTGTGTGTGTGTTGTGTGTGTGTGTGTGTGTGTGTGTGTGTGTGTGTGTGAAATACATCTTTGTTGAATACACTTGTGACCAAAAAAAAAAGGTCGAGTAACAAGTAAAGAACTTATTTACGTATTTTAAACATAGGAAAAAGAATTTCCATTTATGTAAAATATCAGAAGATAAAATTCCGCATTTTTCCAACAAGAGAGAGAATTATCCCTTTTTTTTTAAAATTTAATTGTTAAGGAAATTAAGAAAAACTGGGGGAATGGTAAAAATATAACCACATGTTCACGTCAAGGGAAATAGTAATTATTTTTAGAAATTACATTAGTATTTCAGGGAAAGTTTCAACCATTCAATAAGGCACGTGTAAAGAATTAAGATATTCTTCATTAGGAATCGCTAGTAAATTAGTCAAAAACTCAAGGTCTAATCCTGTTAAAGAGGAATCAAGAATGTATCTGACGAAACATATGTTTCAATCCTTTAGTACTGAGAGAAAGGGGATTATGTTTCGATAATTATCATTTGGATGTAATAAATAAATAAGATAAGAAAATATTAATTAATAAATAAAAATAGTGGGTGTGTGTTACGGCAACACCAAGTTTTTTAAAAACGATTTCATTCAGCGAGCAATCGACAGATTTTACGCTGAGAGAAAATAGAACCACAAGTGAAGTCTAAGTGGTTTTACCAGATATGTCCAGATGTGTTAAACACTCTTCTTAGTTTGTGTTATACTTGAAATTAAAGGATGTCATGTGGGGCTGTAAAAATAATGATCTGGGATTATAGAAGTTTTTTGTTTGAACTATTTGTTCCAAGAAATAATTGGGCATTTAATTTAGGACTTGAAGATGTAACGAAAAATAAAAGTTAAGTGGTATATAGGGGTTTTAATTTTAGATCTGATTTAGTTAATTATATATATATATATATATATATAAATGTAATAATCCCCAAAAATTATTCTTAATAACTTTTAATTACCTTTGATCCATCCCTTCAGGACCAACGTTTTAGTAATAAGTTAACCAGCCGTCTAACGAGAGGATTTTAAACTACATCCATCCACCCACACAGATCACGTGATTTTAAGCTGCCTATAAATACCGAGACTCCTGGAGACCAACTTCCTCTTTCGCTTCTGCTTTGTGTTTCAACATGTAGTAGGCTGCATTGTGTTTGTGTGTGCTTCTATTGTGACGTCCCTGTAATGTCTCATGTGTTCAAGATGGATAATAAACAAGTTTATTCAATCACCGTACTGCCTTATCAATCTCAGAAAAAAGAATCCATTCCAACAACATCGTCGTATTACATATATATATATATAATTAAAAATAATCATAATCATCCGTGTGAGTACAAAAAACAAAATATCATAAATTCCCCTTTTCTTTTTTTCATTTGTTAAAGCTACATATTTGAATGCGTTATTCAAATATAGAAGCATTTATACCGACTATTCTGTTGAAAGCCAAGCAAAATGAATACAGAATTTTTTTTGTTGAGTACGACACATTTGTTGTTAAATTATTTGAATCCTGCCAGTCATAGTTGACAAAATAAAAAAAGCCAAATCTCTCACACTTTCATCTACAGTATACATCATCAGTGGCTCGAAATACAAGCTAAAAAAAAGACGAATTACTGAAACAAAACTGGTTAAATCCAGAATTTTGAATTATGGCAGTGGAACAGCATGTAAAGAAAATATATCAATTTTTATTAAATAGATATTTATTTGTATCAATTTTTATTAGAAATTTATTTATTTATAGTAATTTATTGCCATATGTTGAATTACCAAATAAACAATCTACCTGGAAAATATAAGATTATGATACTTTTAAAGTATTATTTATGGCAATGAAATGATGTAAAAAGTCATTTTAATTTTCCATAAATCCAGCATATTTTTTTCTTTTATTTTCATTTTATAGTTTTATTTGACATCAAGCAAAATTCTTAAAATTTTTTCAATACGTTTTAAATTAAATTACAAAAGTACCATTATTTTCCTTCTCCCCACTTAGAAATTATACATATAATGAGCCTTTCCTGTTTTGTTTCTTTTTTCTGTTTTTTGTTTTGTTTTGAAAAAGTGTTATAGATGTGTGCTACTAATTAATGATAAGATATAGAACATATATTACACTGCTCAAAAAATTAGGGGAGCAAGCAAAAAAGGGAAGAAACCATTGTGCGATAGCCATGTATGAACATAAAATGCAGAATACAGATGTAACAAAACGAAGCACAGAAGAAATGTAGCAAAAAGATCAGGCAAGATCAGGAGAGCATGCATTGTATTTTTTCAGCTTCAAGAAATTTCCTTACAAGACGAAGAGTATGAAATCTGGCCTTGTCTTTCATTTACTGAAAGAAATTACCAATTGCTCCATTGTGAGGCACGACATGGGGTCTCAGAATCTCATCTGCATATTTTTGAGCCTACAAATTACCATTTCGAATTTCCCTTTTTCGTCGTAGCAAAACACGTCTTGTGTTTTACTCAAAATTGAATCGTCTGTAAACAGCATTTGACTCCAATCACTTCGCATCCAATCTTGATATCCAATCTTGTCTTGCTGTCAATTGAATACACACCATAGAACAACGGACATACAGACCATCCACATGAAGGCTATTTTGGATTGTTTGGTTTGAAACCCTTCGTCCTATGGCCAGAAGAAACTCTCTTTGAATATATGTAGCATTTCTTGTCCTGTCTCTACGAGCTATTTGCAGGATATATCGGTTATTATTTGCTGTGGTAGCTTATGGACGACCTTGCCGTAGTCAACGTCAAACGCCCTATTTTTTTGGAATTGATTCCACAGTCTTACAATTACATTTCTTGCCACTCCAACAGCGTCCGCTACAATTATTTGTGTTTGCCCGGATTTCAGTCTCCTGATAATACGCAAAGCCATGAATTCCGTTATATCACGTTATCGTCACATTTTCTAGCCATATCTTCTCAAATCAACAGTCAAAAGTCTGAATTTCACTACTGAGACAACGAAAAACAAAAGCTCCTACGAAATCACGATTTCTGAACTTATATATTTTTTTCTGGTTTTTGAAGCTATGAACATTGGTTTGCATATGTAGTTTTCTTTTCCTGTTTTTTTGCTACACTTTAGACTATGGATGTTTTATTTTACGTTAGCTATCACACAGAAGAAATATTTACGTAATTTTGTTAAATCCATGCGTTCCTCTAACTTTTTTGAGCAGTGTATGTACAAATACTTTAAAAATGTATGCCTTTTTTTTTACCCTTAAAAATTCTAAATAAATAACGTAAACAGGTGTAATGCTTGTCGGTTCCTGCTTCCCTCTGATCCCCCTTGTCTACCCTCGGACCCGGCTAGATATGTGGGAAGAACTGAATAGTCAGTAGACATGATTCACTCTAATTATGTTATTGTCACCAAAATATCAAGCAAGCACGATGATAATCCAATTAAGAAATTTAATCAGTTTGTAGAGCGCGAAGGTGAGACCCGTTAGCCTGGGTATAATATTACGGACCCTCAACTGATTCCACGATAAATTATACAAGCTCAATATAAACTACGTCGCGCAACTAATTAGCTAAACTTTTATTTAAACAAGGATCACGATACCTGTACTTTTATGAAGTTGAGTCCTCCAGTTGAGGCCTTGAACGCAATCCTTATCCGGATTTAATCACCTTCGAGCGATCCTCTGTTAGAATTCTTCAATTGATAAACTCAGAATTGCACTTAATAAATTCACGATCCTCCACTCACCAACTAACTCTCAAAACTCCCGAACACGGTTCCTTTTTTCGGTGAAAGTTGGTTGGTAAAATTATTGCCCCAGAAAAGTCTCCAAGGGGATAGTTATAGACGCGTATAGATCCGTCACACAGGTCACTGTGTGAATAAGAAATCAAACCAACTTTAACTTAATTCTTTGACATATGATTTTTTTCAAATTATTTTCATATGGATAAGTATACTACTTTTATTCTCGTTTTGCGGTTGCTCTAAAACTTAATACCTGAAATTTTACTGCTAATTGATATATTAGATTAATATGTCAAATGTAGCAATCGCATCATTATTTCATATTTAGACTAAAACTATCATAACGAGTTACTCTCCTCGTTTGAGGTGAAGTAGTGGCCGCTACAGCCGAGTGGTTATAGTCGCGAATTTGTGGCCGATTTTACCGATTCGGGTATTCGAGTCCTGGTACCCATTAAAGAACCATCGGGTAGAAGGGCTGGTACATGTCGGGGCTCTAAGTCCTCCCGTTAGTGTGATGTGAAGGTTTTAGAGTGGACGCCCTTTCTATTAATATTCTAGGAAAAAATATAATGTTATTGCATCTCAGAGAAAAATTATAATTAGATGAAAATTTGAGTACAAGGTGTGGATAATCATTGTTCTCAATACGTGAAAAAGATCCGTGGCGATGGTATGTATATAAGTCACTAACTGCCACCGGACTGAAGTGATTATTTTATCCCAGCGATAAAGTATGTGCTTGTGGAACGGAAGGTACTGAGAACGAATCTTCTTCATTGGTGACCCGGACGTGATATGAAACATTAATAAATAATATACTATATTAAAAACTGTACTTAAGGTGACTGACTTCGTTTGAAACTGTGATTCTTAAGAGAACACAATCGATTCAATTCACATAAATCGGTCGGAAATTCAAATAAAATTTTTTAGCCATTATACTTCATATAATTTTCAATAATTTCACAAAGTTTGGAAGCTCGAAGTTAAAATTCTATGATTATGCTAATTTTCATGTTCGTTATTATTCACATTAGGAATGGCAAATAAAACTTTTAAGAGGATTTATCTCAGAAAAAAAATAATTTATTTATTTTCATTTAAAATGAATGCTAAGACATTTTTTCTATTGTGCCAAATGCTTTGAAGTTTTTCTTACCTATTGCTATCAGTACATGTAACATAAGTTGGTATGCATTTTTGAATCAAAGCAATTCTTATTTTTTTTAAAAAACAGTTGAATTTAGAATTTATACACTTTTCAAGGAATTTTCATTAAGCATTCCAAAAAAAAAAGTATTTTACGAATATCAATAAAGTTAGCAGAAAACTCATACGAATTTTTTTATTCATAACTTGACGCATTTATAAATCAAATTTCGTGTGTGTTCGTCAATTATTGTTGGAGGAGTAGCAGTTTAAAATCCCTTCCTAAATTTTAAGACATGTGACGGATCTATACGCGACCTTATGATTAATCCTCTTGGGGAAACTTTGGGGTTAGCTTTCGTATTAATTCACAGCCATCCCTCAAGAAGAAACCTTGATATGTAAATTAGTTTGACTATATAAAGTCAAAAAAGGTTTTGTAAATGTATGATAGAAGGAGCAGGGGAACTGTTGCGATGATTCGTAGGTGAGACTTATTTCATTATCAACAACGTGAGTTAAGGGAGGAGTTTGCTACTATAATTAATTATAGTAGCAAATGGATTATTAATTAATGGATTAAGGTTTAAGAATCTAAGATAGGTTGAATTAGATTAAATTAAACAGATCACTTGCGCTTGTTTTCTTTGAGTTGTTCCTTAGAATAGATTGGCTCTCTTTATATATCACTCCTAGGGTCTCCTCTTGTAGTTTCACTTGTAGTTGATTAGTGTGTTTGAATAGTAATAAAATAATTATTATTAAGGAAATTTCTGGTGATGCTTTGTTTTCCCCCACACCCTTAGGTAGGCAAGACGGTGAAGGAGCGACTTCAAGTAGGTCGCGCTCACAAACTTTTCTGTAAAATTGAATGTTAGGTCTTTTGGAGCCCAAAATCTGTTTTCCGTATTCCAAATGTATTGATTACAAACAAAAAATTTTAAAAACCATTAAATCAGAGTTTCTGATAAATCGTACCATGTCCCTTTAAAAAGTTTATAAATGAATACTTTTTTAAAAATATTTAGTATCATTTTAGTTAGAATATACATATAGAAATGTTTTAAGAATATTAGTACAAAAAATTATTCAAATGAAATCTTTCGGCAAAACTGAAGAAAAAAATTAAATACATTAAAAACATTTCCCTTTTTTGAAAACTGCTTCTGTAATAGTTTTATATATATATATATATATATTATTTTTTTTTTTTTTTTTTTTTTTTTTTTTATATATTTTATATATATATATATATATATATAGCTAGGACTCCTCTATAGAGTCTGAAAAAAGGATTTTTGAAAAATTCACATTATTTTCAGAGAATTGAATTACGATCAATTTGAGATTATAACGATCAATTTGAATAAAATCTGGTGCGTTTTATTAAAATTTCTCTAACTCTGATATATTAAAATATGAATAAATACAATTCTAAATTATATATTTCAAAAATCCTTGTTAAAGTTCTACATAAAAATCTTAGCTATATATAGGCAAAATAATATTGATATGAAAGCATTTTCCATAAAAGAAGATTGCTTCGAAAAAATATCATTGTTTTCTTCACTTCTTGCACACATAAAAAAACTAAGTTTAAATAGTTTTAGTGCATTAATATTCGTAAAATAATTTTATACTTATATTCTATTTTAATTGACACTAAACATTAAAAAATATTCATTTATAATCTCTTTGAAAATCATGGCTCCAAACAGTCTCAGTTACCTGAAGTAAAAAGTGTCTCAAAATATTAATAAACATTTTGGGGAGAAAAAAAATTCTTGCACAAGAGACTTAAATTTTACTACAAGTTGATTTTACTGCAAGTTGGTTTTACTACAAGTTGATTTTAAGGTTTTAGTACTTCAAGAGGAAAACAAATTGAGCATTTATTTGTTATGAATTGGCTTGTGCGTATCGAAACGAAAAGAAACATTAGAGTTTAAAATATATAGGGCATGTGGTAGAATTTCTGTTATTCATTTAGCATTTTTTTGGAATAAATCGGGATATTTTTACTTTTTAGCTTTATTATTGTTATTACTTAATAACTATTTTCCTCCTAATTCAATGACGATGATTCTGTCCTATATTGAGGAAAAGAATTTGAAATGATTCATTGAGAAATTGTACATTAAATAAACTTTCAATTACAGAAAATACTTTATTGATCGAAGTATTAAATATAAAACTGATTTTAAAATTGTATACCCAGCTGCTAAAAATAAAAATAAAAAACAGCTGTCGTAATTTTTGACGTAGATTTTTGAGCAAAAAATTACAAAAAGTTTTACTCTTTATTGCTTATTGCTTTTATCAATAACTTGTCCTACAATTTATTTCTTCATAACGATCAGTTCTACATTTTTATATCTGAAAAGCTTTGATTTTAATTAATATGAAATCGAATTTAAAATTAGATTTTATATAAGAAAATTTAGGAAATCGCCAATAAAACTGTAGAGAGTATGAAAACATTGCAATAAGTGACCAAAACAGTGAAAAATATTGCGTATTGCGAAGGATGATCTTTGAAATAAGAAACTACAGCTTTCATATGATTATATTATTTGCAATCAATTCTAATTTGAGATCTAATTCATGTTCATTAAAGCTAAATAATTCCTCGCTTTTAACAAATTGTTTAGATTTACTTATTTTCCATGTATTCATATTTTATATAATACATGGCTGGGGTAGAGTCGAGTGTTCATGTTCATCTTTTTTTATGTGTATGTGTTGCCGGCTGGGTGGCGTCGTTGGTTTGTCGCTAGCCTTCTGCGCCTAAGGTAGCAGTTTCACTCCCGGCCCAAGTCAGTGAATTTTCATGATGCAGAAAATTGACAGCGTCCATGTTGTATGATTGTGCGTCATATAAAAGATCTCTTGAGTGCCTGTTTGGCTTGAGTGCTCTCGGCAAAATTAAATTCCTGGAACAAGTTCGCAACGTCAGAGCTCAGGTGCCTTCCTCTGGGGAAGAAACTGGATATCAAAATAACTTGCGGCTATTGGTATCGCCTCTTTGGTGCTTCACTAAAAAGTGCTACCAGCTCCTAGGAAATGTACTAGGTCTGCCAATGGTAAAAATACCAATCCGCAGCCCCATTGGAAAAAAGGATTCTTATGGTCGTCAATGTTCAAATGAATTCCCGTATTCGAGTCCTTAATCAGATAATTTCTAGATACTAAACAAATCTCTTACATAACAAAGAGTGGAAATTATAAAATGATGGTATGCTCATCACCAGACTGTTCAAAATTACATGCTCATCCTGTTGGCCTTCTTGTTGTATCAGAGAGTCGTCAGCTCAAAATTTATAAATTTACTTGTTTTATAAAGTAGATGAATTTAAAGTTAGTTCTTTACAGAATGTTTGTAATATTCCAGTTGGACAAAAAGTCCGTATAAACTTAAAAAGTTTATAAAACGCGGAAAATTAAAAAAAAATTAAAAATAGTTTGCAGGTTTAGCATTGACTAGGCACGGGGTTTTTTTCAGATAAGAGAAAAAAAACTCGACAGATGGCACGCGTACAGACGACTGAGTTGAAAATATGCAAATGAGATAGATGATTACAGATATTAATGCTCTTGATCCAGATCTAATTATCCGTTGCATGCCAACTAAGTGAACAAGGATGATGAGCGAGAAAGCAAAGCTTTGCTAATGAAACTGTTTCCCATGAACAAAGAATAAGCGATTGTTGCACTGCGTAAATTCGGATAACAGAAAAAAAGTGAAGACTGGAAAAGGGCCTTGCCTCATAAAGTTTGTTCAGCGATTTGTAGTTAAGTAATAACCAAACGGTCAATGCCCAAAAAACAGCAACACTTTGGATTGATTGGATTATTGCACCCGATCTGCCTTTCGTTTTCTTTCTTCCATAGAAACATCAATATCAGCAAAAATAATCCTACTAAACTTATGCCTTTGCAATAGCATTTAAATGCACTTCTTATAACTCATCAGAATGCTGGTCTCTTCGATAACTTTCTAATTCACATATTTCCAGAAGTTAGTAATGATATGTTAATTACCATCTACATTTTTAGCAATTTTAAGTCACTGAAATACTCAAATGAAGTGCACTTTGAAAACTAGAACTTTATTTGGCGTTCTTAACTTTTGGGTATATATACATACCCAAAAATACTTTATAATATATATATATATATATTAATTTGAATAATTTATTTCGTTAAAAAAATTGCCATGTCTTATAACATAGTTTTGAAACTAAGTTTATATCAGTAGATCCATTATGCTTTATAGAATTTTAAGGCCTTTGTTTGTTTTTGTTGAAGTTTATGTATGTTTAAATACAAGATTGTTATAAAGTGTAGAAGAAGCAACATATGTCCACGAAAAAAAGGAAAAACAATATACGATCCTGTTTTCATCACATTTTTTTAGGAGGTGATGGTGTTGGGGAAAAAAATATAATCTTGAAACATTGAGAAACTTTAAAAGTTTCTCAAAGATAATATCAGCTTTTTATTGTATAAATAGAATATATTATTTGGAACACTTGAGTGGAGGTGTTTATCATTGCAATCCGTTCTGATAAAAAGAATATTAAATTTCATGGGATCGTGCTGCCATCTATGAGATATATTATAAAGTTACTCGTCGTCAAAATATATCTAAACTCTCCTATATAATTTCTAATAATAAAATATCCAATTACACATTTTGTTGATGCATTATTTATTATTCATTAAAATGTTTGCATCAAAAAAATGTATAACCTTTTTTTTTTTCTTTTCTTTTTTTAGAAAATACTCCTGAGGTGGAAAATGCTGATCAGATATCGCCTGCTGACAGGTTAGTATACTAGTACTAGTGAGTTTTTCTATTGTGTGAAATTTCTTCCAGTTATTAAATTTTACTATACATATATAATCCCTTGATATTCATTAGACCATTTAAATAGGGAATTGTTATACTCTTTCTAGCCTAGTGTAATGCATTAGGAATGTACATTTGAAACGTGTCTTAAATCCTTCATAAATATTTCTTAAATTTTCATTCAGAAAACTTAATTCGATATCTAATTTCTTTTCAAATAATATTTAAATTGATAACTTTCTTAATTTTTTAACATTCATTCAATGAAATTTAATTTAAGTTATTTCATGTATATTATATATTTAAGCAATAATATTTAAAAAAATCTTACCTTTTTTTTTTTTTTTTTTTGTCGACTCTCATTACATTTTTCAAATATGTACGTAGTTGACGTATCATCAAATAATAATGACATTGAACTGTTTTTTTACTTCTTTATTTAACTATAATATAAGTTATGTGAAATAACGATAAAACTTACTTTCTTCGGAATATCCTTAAATTTAAATGTTCTTTCAAAACTTCAGATAGAAAAATGTTTCTAGAAGTTTGTTTGAAATGAATGTTCTCATTTCTTCCAAAAATTGGCCAAATATACGATATGGTTTACTTTTAATCTGGTTCGGCTAGACATAAAATATTAAATACCTTATTTAAAAAGTAAGAAGCCTGAGTTGTACCTGCAAATCACTGTAAAGAATATTATTCTTACAGACAATTCAGTACAATTCAAATTAAATATTTTCAATTTCGCAAAAATATCTTTTTTAGAAATTCAAAAGATTACACCTTAGTCATTCATTTTTTAAAAAATATAACTATTTAAAAATTCTAAAATGTGCTGTGAAATTTTGAAGCACCCCTCGGTCTTATGGGGGGGGGGGGTACCGAATTCAGCACGGTACTGGGTTGATACATAACTGACGACAGTATAAGTCTAGTGACATATCTTACTACGGATACTAAAGACTTTGAATTAAATACAAGTATTTTGTGGCAACATAATACTATTCAATTGTTTATTGTCAGTTTTGTTGTTATAATTACTTAATAACTTTTCATTGTCCTTCCTTTTGAGTACTTTCTGCTAAGATGTCTTTGCATTAATAACTATAATTGTAAACGAAATTTCTCTCTAAGTATCCATATATATCTTAAAAGTATGTTACATTAGGTACTATCGAAATTTCATTGAAATATTACATGCGTTTGAAATTAAAAAATTTCACGATAAAAAAAATATTTAATGTTTCCTCGCTTATGATTCCTTCTCCATGTACTCAAATTAATTTCTCTTATTTCATGCATTGAATAAATATGACCAAATGAACGATATATCATGAAAATATTTTACTTTGATATTAAATCAAACTATATTTTGCGAAATTAATGTTATGTTATGCTCTCACAATTTTAGAGAAAGGAGGATGAATATTTTTGTTCCATTTTAAATAATTTTACTTTTCTCATTTTATTTAAGAAAATTACTGCCCTTCACTTATTTAATGATGAGTATTGTTACAAATATATACTTGTATTGTTTTGATTTCAGATTTTCGCCACTTTCTTCCAGTTCTGATAAAAATGAAAATTCCTCAGATGATGTCCTTGAATTATATCCTTCATTGAATGAGATGCAGAGTCTTACGGATGAAGAAAATCAAGTATTGCGAAACATCTTAATTGTATTGATTTACTAATTACGGGCTTTTTTAAACTAACAAACATATTTTCATTTGCCTCTAAATGGTATTAACAAGTATGTAACAAAAAAATTATTTTAGGAAGTTTTTGAATCAGAAGTTTGATTATAAATAAGATATTAGAAATAATATTTAAAAATTTCAGATGCATTTATTAATTATTTTAGAAATTATACATTCTGAAAACTAGTAACTGTCATTTATAATTTCTTCAAGATTGCCTTTTTTTTTAATGTATGTAAAACTTTTCAGTTTCTTTTAAATATAAAAATGTCAAATACATCTATATTTATTTGATCTTTCAGTAAAATTTGTTAAATATTTTAATCTTGTAAAGAATCATAAAAATCCTCCTATTGTTAAACAATTTAATGTATTAAAAAGCTTTTGATGGTAGTGTGTTTTAAATAGTACCTTTCTCAATGCCTTGACTTTACTATTTATTGAACGTTCAGAATTTTTTTTTATTCTTACAATATTATCTTTTCAAATGACTCCTTTTATCTTTCTGTAGTGGCTCCATCTATAGGATATTTATCACAATACTTTTAAATTCTTTCTTTTTCTTCCTTCTTATGATCATTTACAATAGAGTGTGATTTATAAAAAAAAATCCTTTCAGCCTTTTATTTTCATGTTCATTTGTGGTCACAGGTGTGAATTCGTGGTCAGTGTTGTTTCTGTCTGTTAAAGAGAAATTGCAGTAATGACGGATAAATAATACGTCTTGAATATTTGTTTATCACTTTATATTTTTTTAATCAAACTTACTTTTTTAAAATTTTTCATACATTTGTCAAAATAAAAAATAAAAAAATGCTAGTATTTTGTTTTAAAAAATTATAGCATGTTGCTTTCAAGATGTAACCAATCTTTCGGAACAAGATAAACTGTTTTTCTGTATTTTCAAGTTAAATTATATCTTCATTTTACGTGGATGCAAAATAATACTAATTCTGTGCTTTATTGTCCCCCACCCCTAGGCGCCTATCTCCATTGAAGAAGTGGCTAAAGATCTCCAAGTATCTGAGAAAGATTCCGAGTTATTAGAGCTCGAAATGAGAGCTAGAGCTATTCGTTCCTTACTTAAAGCCAGAGGCCAAGAGGTTGTCGATTCAGATTGAAAGAACTGTAGCGATAAATAAGCTGAAACACTTAACTCACTTCATGCACTGTACACATTTAAAACCTTTATGTATGTATTAAAAATAAACATTTTAACATTAAAGGTGAATTTGTCTTTTTTTTCTCTTCCTTTTTTTTAGAGTCTATAGGAAACATATATTCATAAAATTATATTTTGACTTAGAATTTTGTTGAATAACAATAAATAAATAAAGGAAATATACCTTAGAAATCATTATATCTAATACAAGCAACAAAAATGTGTGTTTGCATGCATGCGAATAATTTTAAAATAAGCCCATAAAATTTTTAATAATTGAAAAGTTACGTTTTGTTTCGCGTACTTTGGCATGGCCAACAATTTTGATACTGCAGTATATTTCCATTAGATTGTATTTATTGTGTTACCTTCCTTTTGAATCATTATATATATGCATATTTTAAAAAAAAATGTTTTTATCTTATTATCTTTTAACCTTCCAACCTTATTTCTTAAAGGGACTTGGTACGATTTACAAAATAAATTCTTTGATTTAAGGATTTTCGCTGACACGTTTGATTGTCCAATTATGTTATATAATGCTATTTATATTATGTAAAACACACTTTCTGTGCTCAAAAATCTATCTATTTAATTTTTTTAAAGAAAATTTAAAAATTCATGATGTGGTTTTAAAATGTTACTCTTACAATAACTTACATATACACGTGAAATTTGATTTAAAAGCACGTCGAATTATGTATAACAAAAGTTGGTATGAGGTTTGTGATTACATCATTGATATTCGTAAAATACCCTTTTTTATGAATGCTTTTTGAAAACTCCTTGAAAATTTATAAACTCAATTCAAAACAAATTAAATAATGTAACAAATACATAAGTTTTCAACAAAAAAAAACATTCTGGGTTTTTTTTGTTTGTATTTGTATTATTCTAACTTTCGAAATCTCTCTCCGAGCTTTCTGATTAGGCTACTTCTATATAATCAGAAAATTCATACAATACTTGAAACTTTATTCCTTTGACTTCATATCTTAATTGCCCCACTTTCATTTGTTCCGATAACCCTGAGAATATTTGTCTTGAAGAGACAGATATTATTTTTAAGGGTTCAAAAGACGGTAAAGTGATCCTCATCGCTTACTTTATTTGGAAGCTTATCTATTCTAAATACCCGAGGGTGATAGTTACAATTTTAAACTTTTACATTAAATGTTCTTATTTTTCTAATACTCTTAAAAATACTACAATCAAATTCTTATTGAAGTCAGTTAAGAATCCGCCATCATCGGCCGATTTGTGTTCTTTCCACTTTCGGCAAATTATCGGAAAGAGTATTTCTTAATAGATTTCAAATTCGACTTACCCATAGCAATATTATTCATCTTAACTAGTATGGTTTTACGGAAAACACCAATTGTGGATGCTATGCAAAATTTAACCACTAATGTTAAAAGCTTTAAAAATAAGTACCCTATTTCATTAACATTAATAGACATCCAAAATGCCTTCGATAATATAAATTAATTGATATTTCGTATTTTGGATCATTATAACATTCCACATCGTTTACAAAGACTTATTTATCTCTATCTCCCTAATCGCGAAATAATTTTTAACAACCAAAATGTCAAAAACTGAACATTCCGTTTCTAAGGCTGCCTATAAGGTCGGTAAAAGCACCAAACCTGTCGACTATGACGAGGAGAACCTTCATTATAACTCTTTGATAAAAGAGTTCATTTCATCAGACTAAAACGGAAAAAAAAAACAATTATACAAAAGTAATGTAAAAATTTATACATATTTTTTGACATACGAGAAATAAATATTTTATGCGGCTTTATATTAAACGAAAGTTATAGAAATGATGAAATATGACTAACTACTATAAAGACTATTATATGATTTTTGAAATGAGAAATTAATACCTATCAGTTAGCATATGATCATTGCGAAATCGTTGCCAACTATCTATGTTAAAGTCAAAATCTGCTTTCATAGTTTATTTAACAAAATATTCGACATAGTAAGTTGTGATTCTAATAAAACGTATCAACAAAGAGAGAGAGATAATCACAAATTTTCAAAATTAAGATTCAATTAGTAAGCAAATTTTAAATAAACGAAAAAGAATTCCGTTTTTGTAGTTGATTTATAGAAATATTATTCCATCCCAAATTCTCATTCCTTATATTACGATTAGACTGAGACTCTCCCGACTTCCAATTTAAGTTCTTATTCTTTTATTATAACTGCTTGCGATATCTTAGGAATCAACGCTCTAAAAATTTGTATTTAATGAGTATGCTATAAAAGTTCGGCAATTAAAGTTTCATTGACGTTCATGATATCAATAATTAACTATATTTTAAGACAAATTAACACTATGGAAACATTATCTATGCAGTTCAGACTAAAATTAAAGGTTTAAAAATTGCGTAGATTGGAAGTAAAACTTTTTTTTATTTTATCGTAAGACTTACAAACATTAATGTAAACCTTACAAATCATTATTCCAAGCTAATTCTTTGTGAAAGCGTCGTTAATTTTTACACGTTTTCAAAAAGAAAAATACAGATTCTATGGTATATATTTATTACATATGTCATAAACACACAAATACAAAACACATAAATGCATCAAAAACGCCTTAAAAAGTATACATAGCAAGTACTGTATAAATATTTTACAAATAAAAGAATTTTAAGTTTTTAACACAAATATATTGCTTACACATAGAAGAATAAAAGCATTTAGCAGGAAGAATTCTTGGAATTTTTAGTACGATGAATACAGTTGTAAAATGTACACCACATTTTTAACTTTATAATTTTCTACTAGCTGAAATGCTCGTTCTTCGCACGGGTTGTTAAGTTTTAAAAACATAAATTCATCTATTATAGCAATTATAATATTTTTAAAGAGGGTACCCTGTATAAAAAATAGTGTAACCACAAAAATTAAAAATATTTTTTTCAATTGAATGTTCATGCTATAAATAATTTTAATCAAATTGCAATTTTGCCTCAAAGTAAATAATAGTTTAACAAAAACAAATAGTTCAATGTAAGAGAGAAAATTAGCAAGCTGAAGAGTAAATAGATATGAATGAATTCAAATATTAATAAAAATTATTACAGAAAAGTGGTAACAGTAGTAAGTTTCTGCTATGGGAACTATGGGTGAAATAACCTGTAATAGATGAGCCAAAAGAAAAAATTATTGATGATAAACTGATTCACTAAATGCTATCATAAATAAGAAATATTAGGAAGCCTTCAACTGAAAAAAAATTAAATTAGCATTGCACACATACCTCATATAATACTATCTAACATCTCTGTAATACATGTAATATAGAGTATTAGATGTAATTCAATACTAAAAATATTTAATTAGTATGAACTTAAATCAAAATCTACCTAAAACAGGTCCCTGTTGAAATAGTCCAGAACTAGCAACAGTACTGAATGAAACAAATAATAAACCAAATTGCTAAAAATCTAATTCTTGAAACAATACTTTTTTGCAATATTTCTATTAAAAAGTATAATTTGATTTCAAAGAGCAAAAGAATGAGTACATACAATGATAAATAACTATAGTGATAATTTATATATATATATATATATATATATATATATATCGTATATAGACAGTATGATAATATAAAATATGCATTTGATCTCCAAGATACTATGTGAGGAACAGATTATCAGAAGCAACGTTAAACCATGAGGACATGAGACGTAAAATCATTTCAACACTGAATTTTAAAGAAATCCAGAGGGAAATATGAGAAAATCTTTTCAAGGTGCATCATTTTTCTGTGCAAACATTTTTACGACCACAAATGATACAGTTTTCTGATTTGCAAGATTGCCCCCCCCCCTGTAAAACCTTTTCGTGTCAACCAAATTAGCACTGAATTCATATGTTCAATAAAATTTTCATGATTTTCTAAACAACTTGTTAAGCGCTTCCAATCAGAAAATTCCGTTGTGTATTGAGAATTTGTTTTAGAAAAAAGTCTGAAGGTCAAACAAAAAAACATTACCAATACTAGTCGAATAACATAGCCAAAATCTTTGAAGCACTTTTCCATTTTTAAGTTTTTTAAAGAAATGATTATTCGCGTGCGCGAAAATGATCTCTTTTGTCCTTTGTATTCTCTTACCGAAACAGAATTATGTTGTTTGGATTTTTATTTTGAAAATAACCCATTGCATGTGAAAGGATATAATCAATAAAATTATTACTTAGCAATTTAGGCCACGAACCCACGTCAACGTATTTTTTAAACTCAAACCCAGCATTTTATAAACACTTTTCAGTCGGGGCATTACTGATGTCTTCTGTCTGAACAACATATTTTTTCAGAAGGCTGCTGGTCATCGAGATTTTGCATATTTTCAGCATAAATATTTGCTTGTTGTGTTTATTCTTCCGCATAGCGGGGGCCCCAAGGTTCTAAGAGGCCTAAAGCCTTTGTTATGTTATGGTTTTTCAATCCTTTGTAAGATCCGGTTTGGGGACCAAAAACCTAATTGCACCAATTGCGCAAAAATAAATGGCTACGGAAAAAATGCCACTACGTTTGTATAAGTGCTCGATGCTCATCGGTACCGTCCTATGATAGAGCCTCTGCCTATTAATAATTAATTCCCGCTTATTCGGTGGTAGGGAGGATGAACAAAAGTAAATTACTCTTGCTCTCGAAAATAAAAATAAATTTGATATGATATTTCGGGTATTTTATTTTTGAATTGTATTTTTTTACTGGTTTATTAGTTTAATACTATTTTGATAGTAAACATATTTTGCTGTTTGTTATCTTCAACGGGGAACGGGGGCCCTAGAACCCGGGGGGCCCTGGGGTGAAGCCCATTAAGCCCATACGTAGATCCGGCCCTGTTAGGAAGGATGAATATTTATTTTCACCGACAGAAAATGGCATAGATATAAAAAACATGTAACATTTTATGTGCAAAAAATGTATACAGTGCATGTGTATATATACAATCAGCATGAAGAACAGATTGTCAGAAGGAAAATTAGTTTGATGGGCATTTAATCGCATCCATTGTTTCCGTGTTCTTCCATAGTTTTTTTTTCTTTTTGTGAACAAATGGACATGACAAAAAAAATTCTGCTGAGAAGTGAAGGTGTAGTTTCATTGATTGTAAAAAGAAACCCTTTGATATTTGTGTCATGAATAGGTTATCATGATCTAAGATTCTGTTTACAAAAAGCCTCACAACTTATTGTTCGGCTGAAAAACAGACTTTTGAATCTTTGTATCACATAATTACTGTACCTACAATGATACGCAGGAAAAGGTTAGTTCTGAAAAAATAAAACTGGGACACTGAAATAGGAATTATAATATTAATTTAAATTAAAAGGTTACAAAACAGAAAAAGTAAGCCCTAATTTTGATAAAATTGCTATAAACAGTTTTGAACAACAACAAAAAAACACATAACAGAAAATCTTAAATATTTAAAATTGAAAAAGAAATAAAAGAAACAAATAAATATATAAATTAAATGTAAAAAAACTTTTTTAAGAACAAGCTTTATTTAAACGCGCTAAAAAGAATAAAATAAACTTTTCCTTTAAAACTTTTTTTACTATCAACTTATAACGTCATTACACAATTTATATGATATAAAAGCTTGTCGCAATATTTAAGTACTCATATTTACTTAGTTTGAATTTTTAAAAACCAAAATCAATCAGGTCAAGTTATTTATTTTACTTGTTTATCTACACAGGTAAATCTCGCGACAAGCTTTTATATCATATAAATTGTGTAATGACGTTATAAGTTGATAGTAAAAAAAGTTTAAAAGGAAAAGTTTATTTTATTCTTTTTAGCGCGTTTAAATAAAAGCTTGTTCTTAAAAAAGTTTTTTTACATTTAATTTATTTTTTACTTTTTAGTTATCGCTGGACAGGTTTCTCAGCCTGTTCAACTCATTGAACGCTGGTTCGCCATCCCTGGTTTAGCTGAATTAATTCTCGCAAAATGGTATTAGACTAAAAACACAATTTTTTAAATCCGTAATTTTTAAGCAATTTTTTCAATCTTCATGCAGATTTTGGCTAACATTGTTCTACACACGAAAAAAAAAGGTTTAGTGAGATTATCTTCATAAATGACAAAGTTATTAAATGTTTAATTAAAATTTTGACTATTTTTGAAAAACTTAAAGAATATATTATTTATTTGAAATATTTTGAAGATAAGGGATGTATTTCTCTAACATATTAGAAGAAAATTTTAATTGTTTATTAAAAACTTCAAAAGGCATTTAAATATTTGTATTAATCAATAAAATGCTTAAGACTAAAAACGCATTTTGTAATCAAAAAAGAAAGTTTTGTCAAATAATGATAATTTTTTGCTGGACATTGAATATCTTCTACGTAAGAATCTATTTTTTTTAATTGCTCAGATCATCTTTAGAAACTTGATTTTGAAAAAATCAATAATTAAATTCAAATAAAATTAACAGATTCTATTTGTAATTAAATTTAAGGACACATGTCGTAGTGTGTGTTTAGATTACTGGTGATAAAATGAGGTATATTTAAATTACTCGTAGGCTTAAAATTAGAAAATTTCTTTAAAAAATTACTTCATTTTATTGTAAAATTATTTTTTTTAATCGAAAATATATTGCATTTCTAGATAATATTTTTCTCTTATTGTTTTCCTAGCGGATTCCTTTTTGATGGGTAAGATACATTAAAAAAATGATCTTTCCGATTCTGTAATTATTTTTTGTCTGAGTTTCATAGATTAAAGTTAGATAAATTATTTAAAGAATTTCTTCAATACTCCATCTCAGTTTAACTTGGCAGCGTCGAGAAAGGTATACAATGTACCAATCTACTTGAAAAATAGCTCTACTTTTTTGTTTTGAATTTAAATCCAAGGAAATAGATAGAAATTTGTAAAAAAATTGCATACGTTGTAGAAATTAGATTGTTTTTACGTTGTAGAAATGTAATTATTTTTTAGACAAAGTTAATTAATACTGTCAATAGCGCAACGTTATGAAATGCCAGTTTGGCTGAAAACCGATTTTCGACGCCAACTTTTGTCATTGTTGTAACAATAAAATTATTACAACAATGCAGATATATCCAAGTTGGCGCCCAAAACTAGTTTAACGTTTTTAATTAATATCTTTTTAATTAATTGCAATATCGGAATATAAATGGTCAAAACATGCATTGTCATCCAAACTAAACGTGTATACAAAATTTCAGCTCAATGGGAGGAAGATATCAGCTTCAAAATTGAGTTGCAAGATTCCACCCGAACAAATTACATACATACATACATACATACATACATACATACATACATACATACATACATACATACATACATTGTAAGTTAAATAAAAGCTTTTAATAAAAAGTAACCTTACATATACAGTCGACTCTCAATAATTCAAACCTTCAATAATACGAACCTCTTGATAATTCGAAGTATATGCTCAGTTCCTAGAAAAACTCTTACATGTTTTGTGTTGTATGTCTCTGTTTGTAACGTAGCCCCTTTAATGGCCATTAAAATTGACTCCAATAGCAATGACAGAAGCTAAAGTGTGTCACGAAAGACTACGCAACTTTTCTCTTCCAAATCATGTTGATGCTGAAGTTTTTCAAGCTTCATTTATTGTAGAAAAAACTATTGACAGAGTTAGATTGTGTGAATGCCATAAAACAAAAAACGATAACAGATATTTTTGTCCAAAAAAAATTATGTACAGCATGTATTGATTTAATAGTTGTTAATGCATAAATGTATTTTTAATACAGGACTTTTAACTTTTTTTGTCTTATATTTGTACTGTATAATATGTGCTTTTTAAAAATACTTTTAAAATAATTTTTTATGCACACAATTGTTGTTTTATTACACAGTTTCAAATTTAAATGTGTTAGAAAAAATTTATCTTCCTGTATTTTGGAAGTTTTTTCCTAACCTCTTGATAATTCGAAGTTTTTCATTGGTCCCTTCAACTTCGAATTATCGAGAGTCGACTGTAGTATAGAAATTATAATATTAATTCATACTAAAAAGCTACTTTAAATAGATAAATTAAGATTTGATTTTGATGAAGCTACCATACGCAGAATCTTATACATAAATAGAAGTTCTAACTTAAAATCACACTATTGACAATCTGTTAATCTCAATTAGTTTGAACTGAGTGTCATTTTCTTTAGTTACATTTTTCTTTTTTTGTTACAATGGAAAAACATGGAATCTGCCAATAAAGGAAAAGGGTACTTATGTATGTATTAGAGTCACCGCAGTAAAATTTGTACCACGATATCAAAATAATAAATTCTTATGTGTCTTATATGGAAAAAAAATCAAATTTTGGTGAAAAAAGGGCTACTTTGACTGCGATGACTCTAATACGTAAGTATCAGGAAAAGCAGTAAACTTTTTGAGCGGAAGGAAATGTAGGTACTTAGATTTTATCGACCAATGCCACTGTTCAAAATAACTCGTTTCCCTTACTTTCTGAACAATTCATCCCTCCAATCGAAGGCGACCTGTTCGACCAATAGGGAGAGTGGTTCTCGCCCTCTCCGATCCCGATCAAATTTTTCTATCTCTAACTTTTCACCAATTTTTTTCAATTCATGGAGAAGTTGTTGGAGCACTTAGCCCTGTCGGGCTCTAATCTCCTATCGGGTAATTTTTGATGCCTTTAAAAACGTTTTACTATTGCCCAGTTTAATTAAAATATTTAAAATAAAGAAAAACTACTTTAGTAGTATAGAAAAATTAAATTAAAAATAATATAAAAGTTTAAAAATAAACATAAAATAGCTCTTTAAAGAGCTCAAAAACAGAGAAAATTATGGATCTTTTGGGGGGCGGAGCTAGCCTGACCAATCCGGTTGCAGCAAAAACCAAAGGTAGGAGCGACTTAAAAATTAAGAAATTATCAGAGAAATTTGAGAGAAAATTAATCAAAGGTCAGGATTTACCAAGATATCTCTTGGTCTTCTGACAGAGAAATGAGAAAAGTAGGGGGAAATATTGGTTATAGATGGATTGTCATGTTCGTCATTGTTTTTAAAGAAATTACTTGCTATTTTTCTGATAGTTTGCCTGATTGTTGAAATGTTACACGCGAATCTGAGATCTCTGTTTCTCATGTACCATCGCGCGTCACAAATTTGTCTAATAGTAGTATTTTGAGTAGTCTCAATTAAATTTATGTCGGTTTTTGCTGCGTGAGCCCAGACCGGGGAGGCGTAGGTTAGCAGTGGTTTCAGAATTAGAGTGTAGATAAGTAATTTATTACGTCTACTTAATTTAGACTTTCTACAGATTAGGGAATAAACTTTACGCATATTATCTTTAAATTTATTTCTAATATATGTAATGTGTTGTCTGAAAGTGAGAGTTTTATCAATGATGACACCAAGGTATTTGGTGTGCTGAGACCAGGGGATACTTTGATTTTGAAGAATAATTTCAGGAGGGGGTGTTCTTTTAGAGAAAAAGACTGCTTCGGTTTTGGAAGTATTGATCGCAATTTTCCATACAGAGAACCAGATCTCCAGGTGGGCTAGGTGTTCGTTGATATTATTAGTTAGTGTGTTGAGATTTCTGTGTCTGGAGAGTATGGCTGTATCATCTGCGTACATACAGAGCATAATATTAGAATTTTTAATAATGTCATTTATATAAAGGTTGAATAACACAGGTCCCAAAATTGAGCCCTGAGCTATTCCTGCTTTAATAGGTTTGTTAGTGGAGTAAGTTTTATTAATTTTGACAGAGAAGTCCCTGTCGCTGATATAGGAGCTTAGTAAGAGGATAAGTGGGGGTGGAATTTTATAGGTTATTAATTTGAAGAGTAGGCCAGTATGCCAAACTCTATCAAAGGCTTTTTGAATATCTAAGAAGACTGCAGCTGTGCATTCGTCTCTGTTATTTCCTTCTTTGATAAATTCAACTACTCTTAGCAGTTGGTGGGTAGTCGAGAGACGAGGGCGGAACTCATGCTGCTCCGGAATCAGGATGTTGTCAGTTTCTAGATGGTCATTGAGTCTGGCAAGAATGATTTTTTCTGGCAGTTTACTGAGTACAGGCAATAACGAGATTGGTCTGTACGAATCTGGAGCAGTTGGGTCTTTACCTGGTTTTAGGATCGGGATGACAACTGCAGTCTTCCAGTGTTTTGGAAAATCGTCGCTGAATCTAATTAAGAGGCTGGGACCGCCAGGTCCCTCCGCTCCTTATCTTGTGCTACGGTAGCTGGTGTTGTTTGCTTTGATGGTTGAAAGTAAAAACTTTCAGGACTTGGGAGTGGCTTCGTGGAGTGTTGTCCAATGGGATAGCAGGAAAGGATCAGGTCTTCAAGGTGGGTTGCTAGTGGCTAAGAGAGCTTTTGTCTTGTACTTTTGCCTGGCCCGGTGTGTTTGAAGAAAAAATTTTTACTTTGCGATATAAATTAAGGGTATATTAGAAATAATTAATATTAATGCATCTACTCGTCTAGAAAAGCTTCCAGGAGTAGGAATGCTTGCTGTTTGTAATCAGTGGTTTTTTTGAGTTGTGGGATAATTTTGATTATTTTGGGATATTGTTTTAGGATATTTGCCATTATTTTAAAAAGATCTATTAAGTTTTGAACATTAGAGATGGATTCTTTGTTGTCATTACTATTACTGTCGTATTTGGGGGTGGTCTGGGGATGATTTTGTCTTTCATTGGTTTCGTTTCTGGTGTGAGTGACTTTATTTGTGTTAAGATTGGTGTTAACGATATTGGCGAAGGAAATTCCTTCGACAACATCATTTGAGTTAGTGTTTCCTTTATGTCTGTTAATGAGGGGGGCTCCCGTCTTGGGCTTAGGGAATTTTGGGCATTTGGTGTAGCACGCTGTGTGTCCATATGTGTGGCAATTTATACAATAGGGGTTTTCGATTTTAGCTTTGATTTCACAGTCGCGGGTGATGTGCTCGTTTCCGCACTTGAGGCATCTGGGTTTATGGTGGCAATTAGCGGCAGTATGATAAAAGTTGTTGCATTTGAAGCATTGAGGGACACCCTTAACGGAATATCCCTCAACTCTGATTTGCATGTATCCGAGGTGTGTAATTTGAAATATGGTTAGGTTTTCCTTGTTTCTGGGAAGGGTAATTAAGTAAAAAGGGAGAGGGGCTTTGGTACGTTTTGATATTAGTTGATGGCAGCTGGTAATATTAAATCCTTGATCTTCCAGGTCTGCGGTGACGTCCTCGTTTTTTGTGCATCCTGGTAAACCTTTTATGACTACTTTAATGGGTTTAATGTCCTTGGGGGGTATAACATGATATTCAAAATTAGTGTTTGATTCCAGGAAGGTGTTTAATTGTCTGTATTCGTCTAAATTGTTTGTGTAAAGTCTTATGTAATCTCCTGAGTTCTTACAATTAATTTCAGGGAATTTTTCGGTGATTGATTTGATTTGAGTTCTGTAATTTGTTGTTATTTTTAACATAACTGGTGGTGGAGGCTTAGGGGTGTTAATTAAAGTATCATCGTTATTTTCAGTTGGGATATCTTGCTCTAGGTTTTCGTAAGAGTTACTAGTAGGAATTGGTTCAGAAATTTTGATAGGGGTGGAGGGTCTGGCAGTTTTCTTAGGGAAGACAAAATCATCCTTAGGTTCATTAGCTTCCTTGCGTTTAACTTGTTTGTTTTTAATTTCGTTAGGGTTAGGTGTTATTTCCATCTGTTCATTAGTTTTAATTGGGCAATGGTGGTCAGGGCAGTCAGGCATAGTACATGGAGGTAAGGATTTAAGCTCTCTTACCTTTTGGTCCCTGGAGATGACTGCTTGTTTTAGATATTCCGTGAATACAGTTAAGGCCAACGGATGTTTTTCGCTGATCATCTGTTCATGATGAACTATGATACTCTTTTCTTTCTGGATACCATCCATAACTCTCTTTAGGTTCCGGCAACGTTGTTGTGGGGTTAGTGGTCGATATCTGAGGGTTAGCATATTAACTTTTCACCAATATATCGTTGGCAACTTTTGACTGGAGCACCTAGTCCTGTCGGACTCTAATCTCCTTTCAGGGTTTTTTAGATGACTGTATAGAATTCTACCAATGCCCATTTTAAGAAAATTTTTGAAATATGGAATTAATGAATAATATAATGTAAAAATTTTTGAAAAGGCCCTTTAAAGGGCCCGAAAAGTCGAGTGATGAGAATCTAAAAGTAGGCGGGGCTAGCCCAACCAATCGGGATGCAGCAAAAACCGTAGTTCTGATGCGCGTGAAAAACTAAGTGGAATAATTTAAGAAAAGGATTAAAATAGGAAGAATTAATTAAAATCTGGGTTGACCAAGATGTCTCTTGGCCTTCTGACTGAGAAATGGGGGTAATAGGGGGTGATATCTTTTATAGATGGGTTTTCGTGATTATCGATGCTATTGAAAAAGTTAATCGCTAGTTTGCGAATAGTTTGTCTGATGGTGGGGATACTGCACGCTGATCTGAGATCAACATTTCTCATGTACCAGCGTGCATCTAGAATTTGTCTTAGAATTACGTTTTGCGAACATTCAATTCTATTGATATTGGTTTTTGCTGCATGGCCCCAGATTGGGGAGGCATAAGTTAGTAGCGGTTTCAGAATCAGAGTGTAGATAAGCAGTTTATTATGTCTATTTAATTTAGACTTTCTCGAAATTAGGGGATATAGAGTATGCGCGGCAGTTTTAAATTTATCTCTTATGTGTGCAACATGTTGTCTAAAAGTGAGGTTTTTATCAATGATGACACCAAGATACTTGGTGTGCTGAGACCAGGGAATTCTTTCATTTTGCAGAGTGATTTCAGGTGGGGGTTTTCTATTTGAAAAGAAAATAGCTTCGGTTTTGGATGTATTGAGCGCGATCTTCCAGACGGAGAACCAGATCTCAAGGTGAGCAATGTGTTCGTTGATGTTATCTGTAAGTGTGTTTAGGTTCCTGTGCCGTGATAGTATGGCTGTATCATCAACTTTTCACCAACCTAGGACACACCCACTGACGAATCGCAACTTCCCGATTGGACGAGCGCACTGTGCCTCTATACAGTTTATATAGTCACCCTTTTCTCACCTCACTCAAGATTGAAACCATTCTGCTTCTTGTCTAAGTAGAGTTCACACACGGATTCTCTGTCCTCGTCCGTGCCCCCAAAAAATACGCAGTCTGACCCTAGTTGAATGTGTCTGCATCTTTGTGCATCCATTCGAATTTTGTGAGCTGGTGTTTTTTGTTTAGATAGCGATAGTTTGGAGTAAGATAGTGCTTTTTACGTAAGTTTATTTTTGGTCATTTATCCGTTTTTACGGAGTTTTAGCATCACACGCGGTGTGACTAGGCCTAGTGCCGCACATCGTCCATCTGGCTTTTGAACGTGTTACCTTTCGGTTCACGTTCTATTGATATTCGACTCGACTTCTCGACCACCAACCCGACCATGGAAACGTCCACTCCCAGGATAGATGTAGCATCAACCCTGGTAAGTTCAATTTTTCATCCTGATCCGATATGTTTTAATGTAGCGGAAGCGCACACACATTTAGAAAATGCCGCGACATGCGCCGACTGCGAGGAACTCAGTGACGCCCTCGAAGATATCATCACCTCTATTAAATCTGCAGTCGGAGACGTAGATGACATACATAAGTTAAAATTAATAACGGAAGTACAATTTGTGGCGCTCAAAGCATCACGTAAATCCGTCAGGCTGCAACACGCCGAATTTAGCGCCTACATAGATGAGCTGAAAAAGCTCAATAGCATTTCTGTCCCTGCCTCACCCTCTACGCCCAAGGCGAAAAAAAGGGTGCAGAACAAGCGAGCGCCGGCTTCTCCTACCCCAGGCACTTCAGGGAAAAAGCAACGCGCGGAAGAGCGAATTCGCTCCCGCGAAACAACACCTCCCCCCTCTCCTACCACTATGGAGGAAGGGGACATTTCTTCGTCCGACGAGAGCGGCCCAGAAACAAACACGAATACAGTTCCCCCTGTTAGCGCACCTGTCGCTCAGGAAAAGGAAAACAAGGATGTTCAGTCGTCAGACTCGGAGAGCGATGGTTTCACCACCGTCTCCCGCAAAAAGAAAATTGCCTCCATCGTAATAGATGTGAGTCAAAATACCTCTGGGCTGCTCAACACATTGAGCGACCATTTAGGTAAAACACTCGAGGGGCGTTTCGAGAACGGTAAGCTCAGGGTTTTTCCCAAAACTTACCAAGACCATCGAAAGCTCCAAACTTACCTTCAAGTTCAGAAAATGCGGTCCCATACCTTTGAGATGGCTAATAATAAACAACTCAAAGCAGTCATACGAGGACTACCTACAGACTACGACCAGAAGGAGCTGATTTCAGAACTCACTGGTTTAGGGTTCACACCCAACCATGTTTCCATTCTCAGGAATAGGAAAACGCAGACAGACATGCCACTATTTTTGGTAGTCCTGCACAATAACACTCAACATAAGGAGATTTTCCACGTCTCAAATATCGGGTTTTTCCGAGTAGTGGTCGAGCACCTTAAGCAGTCAAGCATGCCTCCTCAGTGTTATCGCTGTCAGGAGTTTTACCACCACTCCCGTCTCTGTAATAGAGCACCCAAATGTTTGAAATGTAGCGGTAGCCATCTCACCGCGGAATGCAAAAAGACAAATAAATCCCCAGCAAAGTGCGCAAACTGCGGGGGACCGCATCCAGCCAATTATTCAGGATGCCCCAAAAACCCTATCAACAGACCACCAACTAAAACACAACCCAATAACAACATCTGGGCGGAGAAAGCCAAGGCGCGCGCACAGAAAGCCACACCGCAGCAGCAGCAAAAGAAAGTTCAGCCCCAGCCACAACAGAAGTCATATGCTTCGACTGTTGCGGCCACAGTAAAATCCAACACATTAGATGCCAATACTGTCATGCAACAAATGGCACTCATGATGACACAGTGGGGACAGATTTTAGCAGCCCTACAAACTCAACAAAACAATAATTAACATTCAGCGCGTTAAATTTTAACACTCTCAGGGTTTTCAGTTGGAATGCAAATGGAGTCAATAAACATATTGATGAATTAAAAGAAAGTATAATTTTTCATAATCCCGACGTAATCGGAATACAAGAAACACACCTTCGTCCTCCGGACCGGTTCTGCATTCCAAACTACACTTGTCATAGAAGTGACCGCACAACACACAGAGGGGGGGGAACCGCCATCTTAGTTAAAAATTCTCTCAAGCACCACGCCATTTTAGAATCCACTCAAACTTTTGAAAATACAACGGTTTTCATCAAATTAGGAAACAACACGACTATTACTATGGCGTGTATCTACAAAACTCCACACGGCTCCATTAATGTTACTGAACTTAATGCTATCCTCAATCATAACAACAAAGCCTTTCTCTTCGGCGATTTTAACGCTAAACACTCGAGTTGGAACCCTGGTAGATGCAATTCCAATGGTAATATCCTTAGCTCTTGGGCCGTCGGCTCGTCTATTGATATTATTGCACCCGACACTCCAACACACTTCAATCATAATGCTCCAAACACTGTATTAGACATAGGCTTTGCAGTTAATCTCTCACACTCTAATGTGTTTACTATTAATGAACTTAGCAGTGACCACAATCCAGTTATTTTCGATTTCGTAACTAATTGTCATTTACCACCAATACTTCAAACACTTAAATCTACTAACTGGATTAAATATCAAGAAATTCTTCACCATAATATGTCAGGCAATCCTGCGATAGATGATTTGGACCAAGCCGTTCAAAATTTCAGCAGTATGGTCTCAGATGCTATTCACTCTTCCACTTCCACTAGACTAATTAAAACTACACACCTCCGCCTTCCTATTAACATTCGAGAGCTAATTAAAGCTAAAAATAGATTTAGAAAACTCTGGAACAACACGAGATACCCTCCCTATAAAAGGGAAGTAAATGCTCTCAACAGACAGATTAAGATAGAAATCAATGAACATAAAAACAGGACCTGGAAAAATTTTCTATTAACTTTAAATACCGAAGATAATTCTCTTTACAATTTGCACAAGCGAATTACCAAAAAATTCACCCCTATCCCACCTCTCCATGGTCCGAGTGGGTTAGCTTATTCTGATTTCGAAAAAGCGGAGGCTTTTAAAGACACCTTGGAAGTCACTTTTCAGGAAAATATTGAACCCTACAGTGACGACAAGATTGAAGAAGTCGAAAATTTAGTGAATCACTATTTCGACAACTTCCCAACTGCCACACCACACCTCACTTCCCCCACCGAAGTCCGAGGCATTATTAAAACACTTGCTAATAGGAAGTCAGCAGGCCCTGATTTAATCCCTAATATAGCATTAAAATACCTTCCTATTAAAGCCATTACACACTTAACTAAAATCTACAACAAATGCCTCATTAAGTGTCACTTTCCTACACAGTGGAAAATAGCAAATGTAGTCATGCTGCCCAAGTTAGGGCAAGATCACAAATTCCCACAAGGCTTCAGACCAATTTCTTTATTAAATTGCACTGCTAAGGTTTTCGAAAGAGTAATCTTAAATAGAATTAAAAATCACTGCAAAGCCATAGATTGCATTCCCCCGGAACAATGCGGTTTCCGGGAGGGCCACTCCACTCTACATCAACTCATTAGAGTTACAAATATTATAAATGAGGGTTTCCTAAGTAAATTCTACACAGTCGGTGTTTTCTTGGATGTCAAGAGAGCATTCGACAAGATGTGGCATGATGGCCTCACATACAAATTAATTAAACTTCAGTTCCCTGACTTTTTAATTAAAATGATACATAACTATTTACACAATCGAACCTTCAGAGTTCGTGTAAATAGCACTTTTTCAGACATAGGGAATTGCCTTTCAGGCGTCCCTCAGGGTTCTGTACTAAGTCCATATTTGTACAACTTATACACACATGATTTTCCCGATCACCCCACCGTCAGTACATGCTTATTCGCAGACGACTCTGCGGCATTGACCCAGGGCGTAAAACTCAGCTACACAATTAAAAATATGCAACACTACCTCGACATACTCGAGAATTGGCTCACAGACTGGAGGATAGCAATAAATGTAGATAAATCACAGGCTATTGTATTCAGAAAATGGGGCGTTATCGACCCACAGACTGAACTCACACTCTTTGAAAACAACATTCAATGGGTCTCGGTTGTGCGTTACCTGGGACTATATCTAGATAATCGACTAACTTACAAATCACACATAGATTATCTATCTGAGAAATTCTGGGGAAGAATTGCTCTGGCCATCTCCCTTATTGGGAGAAGGTCACCACTCTCCCTAGAAAATAAAGTCATTCTTTACAAGCGTATTTTGCGCCCAGTGATAACATACGCTTGCCCCATCTGGGGCGCGGCGGCACCGACCCATACTAAACGGATCCAAATCATACAAAATAAAATTCTGAGAATTATTACTAACGCACCTTGGTACGTTAGGAATTCAGTCATACACAACGACTTACATATGGAGCCGATAGATAACTACATCACTAAGCTTTCTAGAAATGTTTTTAGAAGTATCGAAAATCATGACAACCCATTAATTAAAGCACAAACATTATTTACTTATCCACATACTAAAGTTAATTTTGCATACAAATCTTCTAAGTGGGAAGTTTCCCTTAAACCCCCATAACTCAACAAAAATACTTAATTTACACATTGAATTACATCACACGCTTCCGCTACTATCGTTTAAAACTGGGTCAGATGAAAAATAGCTGACGTCATTCCCCATTTTCTCCCCTGCTAACGCAGGGAACTTCGGCGTTTTTCGCCCATCAATGCTTCTTCCTCCTCCCCTCCCCCCACCACGTTTTCTCCCGAAAGGGTTTATTTCGTGACGGCTTTACCTCGTACATTTTGCCTCCCTCCGGGAGGCGTCATTCTACTAATGGTCTTTCTTTTTCACCCTATCTTCAGGGATACTGGGTATAAGCCATTTTGGCTGGGACCCGTCATATCTAATTTTCGTTTCGTTTCCTCACTCAAGATTGAAACCCTTCTTTTAACAGACCCCGTAATATTCTACTTTAATTATTTTCACTCTTATTTTTCACTCTAAATTCTTTTAATTTTCATTTTTCATCGTCTTCTAAAACTAATTTCTCCGAGCATCTCATCCCTCCAATCGGAGGCGACCAACTCGACCAATACGGAGAGTGGCTCTCGACCTCCCCGACTCTGATAAAATTTTTCACTCACTGACTTTTCTCCAACTCCGGATACACCCACTAATGAATTGCAGTTCCCTGATTGGACGAGCGCACTGTGCCCCTAAACAGCTTATATACCCTTCATTTTTCCACCACTACCAGTCGGGCGGGCAAGGTGCCGGGTTCTCCCGGTCGCCGAGCTTGCTGATCAGACAATTTCGACTAAGTTGACCAAACGCTAGCCTCCGGTCTCGGAGTTAGCCGCTGTCGACACAGCTTTTTCACACTTGTAACTACACACCCCAACGCAAACAAAATGAGCTCCAGCATTTTTCTTAATTTTATTATTTCTATAAGTCGCAATCTAATGTATTTTATTAATTTTAACTGTTTTCTTTATTTTCTTCACTTTAATATTTTTCCCACCACCCACTAATCATGGCAAGTGAATATAACAATGCTCAACTAAAACACAAGATAGGGGATTCAGACCTCATCAGAGATCAAGTGTCCCATCGACCATTCTACCGTTCTACCGGAAGTCAATGGTCAAAGTGCCGAGTTTGTTGACCCGACACCAATTGATTAAGTTTGCCGTACGCTAGCCTCCGGCAACGGAGTTAGCCGCGGTCGACACAGTATTCCACTCGTTTACCAAGCACTCCAACGTAAACAAAAATAGCTCCAGCAATTTTTCTTTATATTTTTATTATTTCAGGACGCAATCTAATGTACTTTCTTAATTTTAATTTTTAACTTTAAAATTTTTTCATAATTTTTCCCACCATTCACTAAACATGGCAAGTGTAGTTTTTAATGCTCACTCAAATATAATATAGGGCAGTGATGGCAAACCTATGACGCGTGGGTCAGCCACTGACCCACGATTGCTGGGCAACCACTTGTTTGTTTACGTGTGTTTATTTAGTTCTTCTAACTAGTGTGGATTATTTTTATTCTATTTGTATTTTTCAAGCACTACATTGACACAAAATCAATTTAAATTAGGTATCTAACCTTCAGTTGATCATTACAGTTCCACAGCGGGACAAATGACAGAAAATGTATATGAAAATATGTAGTACTTGAAATAAAGCAAAAGTGCTTACAAAATATCAAATAAAGTGTATAATTTTACTCACATTTTGTTTGTTGAAAAAAAATTGACAAACCAAAGCACAAATAACCATATTTAAAGCACTTTCTTCAGATGAAATGTATTTTTGTAAGGTTATTTTCATATGTTTGTAGAAAGAGACTTCCATAGCACTTGTATCGTTCCTTCGCTGTTTCACCTTGTGAGATGCCAATGGGAGCCATGCACACGTCTCATATTCTCGATAATAGCGATTTTTAGCTCGCAATTTAAGGCGCTTCCACCAATCAGCACCAGTGTTGAACTTACATTTCGAACGCATTTAAAAGTAATGTGTATGTTTATTATATATATATGGGTACGTTAATACAAAATTTCTTCTCGAATTATTGTATTCTAAATATAAATATTTTTAATTGTAGCCCTGTACTTGTCGACGGTTAAAAAATTAAAAACAAACCATACAAGTTCCAGGCCATATCAAGCTGAATGGTTTGATAAATATGAAGGAATTGAAATGAATAAAATGATTATACGTATAATTTGTAATGAAAAAGTGACTGCACGTACATATAATGTAAAAAGACATTTTGAAATATTGCATTCTAATCTCGGCATGTCGACAGATGAAGAAAGAAAAGCATATTTTTACAAAAGAAAAAAAAGATAACTTTTCTCAAAGCAGTGTTTAAAAAAAAAATTTTGGTTCCAAAAAATAGCATTACAGCTGCTAGTTTCCAAGTTGCCCATTGCATTGCTCGCAACAGGAAACATCTTTCAGAAAAAGAATTTGTAAAAAAAAGCGTTTTTAGAATGTAGTTCTACATTGTTTGGTGATTTTAAAGAAAAATGCTTGATTATAAAGCGTATAAATAAGTTTCCTATAAGTCGCAATATAATCAGTAATAGAATTAGAAAAAAAATACTTTTTCGCCCAAATACATAACGCCTTAAATTCTGCAGAAATGTATTCAATTGCGTTAGATGAGATAAAAATATAAATGATTATGCACAATTTGCAGTTTTTGGTCTGTATAAGTTTGGAAATATAATGAAAGAAGAGTTAATGAAGCTAATAACGTTGAAAGGAAAGTGTACCAGTCTTGATATTTTTGCAGAATTTGATATTGCATTTAAAGAAATGGATGCTGATTTTCAGAGAATAGTTTCTGTAACAACAGACGGTGCACCTAGTATGGTAGGGGAAACCATTGGATTTATTCATGCTTTAAGCAAAATATCTCACATTTCCTGATTGAATTTCATTCTATAATACACCAGCAAGTTTTATTTGCGAAGTATGGTTTAAAAACATTTTCCATTGTACTGTCAGTTGTTATAAAAATAACCAACTTTATAAACTCAGGAGTTCTTTATAAAAGGCAATTTGTACAATTTTTAGAGACATTTAATGCCAATATTCAGGGATTTTGACATACAACACACAACGTGCAATGGCTTAGTTTCGGTCAAGTCCTTCATTGCTTTGTAACGTTATTAGAAGAAATTAAGATCTTTTTAATTGAAAAAGTCAATAGTATCGATGAATTATCCAATACACATTAATCAACTGATTAAATGTTTCTATGAAACATCAGTCAGAATTTTAATGAACTGAATAAAAAACATGGATTAATTGTTTTAACAATGTTTCAAAATATTAAAACATTTATGACAAAACTTGACATCTTTACTAAGGATTTGGAAATTAAAATCATAAAATATTTTCCTCAATTACAAAAAGATTTTCAAACAACAATAATTTTTGAAAACTGTGTTAACATTTAAGAAAATGCAATTAAAAAATATGTAATGAATATGCTGGAAATAAAACAAGAATTTAAAGAGAGATTCAATCAATTTAAAAGTTTGGAAAATACATTTCACTTTATTTTATATTCGTACAAAATAGAATTTGAAACAATGGAGTTAACCGAATTTATGTGGCTAGGTATCGATAATTTAGAAATAGAGTTAGTTGAACTTCGAAGCAGCGTAGTGTGGAAAACAAAATTTGAAGATTTAATTTCTGAATTAGAAGGAAAAATTGAGTGAAAATCTTGCAGAAAATATTGATTCCACAGTATAAATTGAAAATATTATATCATATGTATGGGATGTTTTATAAAATAATTTTATATCACTGAAAAAACTAGTTACCCTTAGTCAGCATACTTCAATGACTGTGAGGGACATTGCTACAGCAGTTGGAGTTGGAAAATCCAGTGTTTCTGGATTTATTAATCAGCAAAAGAATTTTGGTACATTGTCTCCCAAATGAAAGAATAAATGTGGACGCAAACGCAACACCATGCCTCGAACAGTTAAGTTTCTTGCAAGAAATAGTACAATGCATCCTTACAAAGCATGTAGAGATCTTCAGAGAGAATTATTAGCTACTGGTGTGAGCATTGATCCATCGACAGTTTGACGAAGTCTTATTAAAGCTGGGAGATTTGCAAGAACACCAATCGATAAACAGTTTTTAACACCTGCAATGAAGAGAAAACTTTTGGATTGGGCCAGGAAATATCAATCCCGGCCTGCACAAGATTAGAAGTAAGTTGTATTCAGCGACGAAGCGCATTTTTTTTTTTTCGTTCAAGGTGGAGAACATCTTATTCAAACAGTTAAACACCCTCAGAAACAAATGTTTTGGGGTTATTTTATTTTTGGAGGACCTGGTAGCTTAGTATCAGCTGAAGGGATGATGAACTTTAAACGATACATTTTATAATAGAAAGTAAAATTGTGCATATTGTGCAAACGTTCGCTGGTGGTGTTGGTATCTTTCAATAAGATCTTGCTCCATCCATACTTCTAAGCTAACACAACGAATTTTTTTTTTCAAAACAGAAAATAATGATTTTGGGATTTGCCTGGTAATTCTCATGTATATGCCATTGAAAATTTGTAGACCATTGTGAAGTGACATGTGAGAGTAAAATGGACTGCCGAACAAAGAAAACAACGATTGAGAATGTTATAAAAGTTTGGCTTCGTGATAATGAGATGAAAACTTTATGTTCTAATTTAGTGGAATCTATGCCAAACCGAGTACAGGATCTCATTCAAGCTAGAGGGGGACATATTTTGTATTCGATTGCTATACCATGCATGTAAGTTGAACTATACTAATTGAACAACATTTGTAAAAAATTTTGCGTTTGTCCCAATTAATTCGTACACTACTGTACTAAAAAAAAACTAACGCAAACCATGCGCCCAAATTTAACTTTTTTAAAGAATACTTTTTCAAAATATTTTCCTCAAAAATAATTGTAATTTTGATGCAAAGAACCAACAAATGTATTAATAAATTGATAAATATCTATGGTGATCATTGAGATACATATTATGTATGGATAGTACAATACGCATAATGTATTATAACGTCGAATCGAATAACGTCGCCAATTGGCTCGATCTACCACCAATAAAGTAATACCATTCCTACGCTTATTCAAACGCACTAATTTTGCTAGCGCATGCTCCAAAATTACTCTTCTTTTATAGTTTGTACTTTTCTCGCACATGTTCAAGCACAATGACGTGGATTGAAGATAATATTTTAATTGGTTAATTCTTTTATATTATTATTCTCTTATTTTGTTGTGAAAAATGATTAAAATTGGGAACTTTCTTAATTTCTTCGAAAGTGAACGCAGTGCAGTATAACCAGAAATATGGTCTAATACGTAAGTACCTTTAAGACTATGGAGCTTAGAAGAATAAGAAAAATAATGGAACTACAAGACAACATATAGATTTGTACTCATTCGTATTCTTAGGGTGGCGTCTACATAAATAAAACTCTTTTGTGTGCCACGATTTTGAATGCAACTACTGTGTTTTGATCATCTAAATATAGTAATTAAATCTTTCGTTTATTTCAAGTGCACACGTTTTTTTTAAGTGCAATATTTAATTCTTCTAAATCTACGCTAATTTATTTGTATTCTGCTACAGTCTTAAGCGTGGTTAAAATCTCTTCAAACAGGCTATAGACGGAATGTAGATTTTATTCATGATGGTCGCCTTGCACCTCGCGAAAGATGAAGAATAAAAAAAAAAAATTACTGAAACTTGATGAAACAACGGAAAACTGTAGAATTACAACCATTTAAAACGATTTAAAAAGTGGAATAAGAAGACATTCCCTTTATTTTCCAAGTAAAACAGTGCAGAAAAGTGAAGAGGGAAATTGAATATGAAGAATTTCAAATGATTATAAAAAAAAAGAAATTAAAATAAGCGAAAGCAGTAAAAAATTAAAAATAAATAAATAAATCATTTGAGGCTGAAAGAAGAATTAAATACTAAAAAAGCAACTTTATTATGGGAAGTGAAAAAAACTACGAAATCATTTATTAAAAATAAAACTGTAGAAATTAGCTATTTACTACCATTAAAAAAAGAATTCTGCTTGACAGAGTTGGAATTCACCACGTAATTTATTACTTTTTTGAGAAAAAGTTGTTGAGTCTACCAGATTTATATCACATTTCCCACCGGGCGAAATCAGTAAAATCTTAACTAAGGTACGAAATAAGAAATTCAATCCCTTAAAAAAATGAAATTGGCCAAAAGAGCGAAGTCTAGATTTTGGTATATTACTATTTCAAGTACGCCGGCCGTGGGACTTTAAAAGCTTGAAGAATTGAAATGACTTCTGATTGTATGGACTTAAATATTCTGTTACTATTTAATTAGATAAATAAAATGGCATATACAGCCTTCAATAGCTCAATTACTTTTATTTGAAAATATGTTGATGAAATAACAAAATATATCACTACTGAGATACATCAATAGCTTTTTTTCATTTAAAACTGTCTAAAAATAACTAAAAACAAGTTCAAACTCAGTAATACTGTACGATAGTGAATCGATTATATCATTAAAACCTTTCTGAGTAAAAACAGTAAAATTTGAAGTTTTCATTATATTAATGTAGCTGTACCTTGTCTTAGGAAACCGTTGTCGCTAAGGAAACTTACCTTTTTATTGTGTCCATTTACCTTTGCCCCGCCTTTGGAGACCATCCCCGTTTAGGATGTTGACTCAAAGCTTTACCGTTTCTTTGGAAACCGTTCTCATTTAGGATGCTGGCTCAGAGCTTTACCCTGTCTTTGGAGACCGTCTTCATTTAGGATGCTGACTGACAGCATTACCCTGTCTTTGCAGAACGCCCTCAATAAGGAAGCTGACTCACAGCATTACTCTGTCTTGGAAACTGTCCTCGCTTGTGAAGCTTACGTTCATATTGTATCCGTATACCTTTACCTTGTCTTTGGACACCATCATTCATTACGGATACTGACGTACAGCTTTACCCTGTCTCAATAACTGTCCTTGCTCAGAATACTGGTACATAGCTTTATTTTGTCTACAGACACCATTTTCATTTAGAAAGCTGACGTATTTATTGTGTCTGCAAAGCATTACTCTGCTTTCGCCCACCGTTTTCACTTAAAAAGCTGACTTTTTTATTGCATTAAAATCGCTTTACTTTGTCTTTCGATATCGTTTGCAAATTAATTCCTTAATTAGTTTTTGTTCATTTTATTAATAAAAATATGCTCATATTATCTTCCAGTAAATAAATTGTTGGGATTCATGGCTTTAACCACGTTTTATAAAAAAGATATTAGCTTTAATGTCTTATAACTATCCATTTTTTTAAATTTTTACTATAAATCACTTTCAAATCATAATTTGCCACAATTATTAATTCTTTATTTTCAACAAATATATATCTCTCAAAAATATTATTGTTAAGAAATGTCTGGATAAAATTGCAACAGTAAATTTTTTCCCTTCAATTATAAAAGCATCTTAAGTATTTCTAAAAACAGAAATGTTATTAGTCCCAGTAAAAATGTCTTCATTTTTGACTCTTCAAATAATTTGATAGAACATGGAATGTAACTGCATGCAACTTTAACAGAGCTAGACTTTGTCATTTTATCAAAAAAATGCAGGTATATATATGTATAAAAATATCTGTGTCAGAAAATATATGCAAGGGAAGGTGGCAATTGGAGTCCGAATAATATTATTAACGATATATATATATACTAATTAATAATACTTCACTATATATACAGTAAGTAATTTTCGTTACTCCTTCTTCATTCAAATACTCATTGCTATTTGCACCAAAAACTTAAGAATTTTTAGCCCTACTAAATAATCTTAAATCGTCAAACCTCGCTTATTTTTACTCGTTAAGGCAATTGAATTTCAAAGATGTTTAGTTTTAAAAATACTCAGTTAAAAGCTTTTTAACTTAACTCTGATCCAAATGGACATTAGTGACCCACAAGCTAGTACTAAAAAAAATATGAACAAAATTTGACCCACGTCTCAAAAGGTTCACCATCCTTGAGATAGGGGATGAAGACCTCATCAGAGATCATGTGCCCCATTGACCATTCTGCATAAAAAAATAACTCGCCAAGTTGGCAACGCTGATTTCACATGTGCTGTACGTGCTAAATTGGCAACCATGTGTTTTGTTTCATGTAATGTCTCTAATAGGTTGCGATAATGTATAAGAACTGAAATATCATAAGAAGATTTTTTGGTACTTATGTATTATTGCAACAACAGCGAACTCTATTAATAACTCGTCAAGTTGGCAACTGCGATTTCCTATGTGTTGTCCGCGCTGGATTGGCAACCATGTGCTTCGTTTCATATAATGCCATCATAGGTTGCTATAATACATAAATACTTATTTTTTTGGCCAAATGGTCGTGATATGCAGTTGGAAGTAGGCAAGAAGTTCCGCTGAAATGTACTGATATTCAGGTGATGACTTAGTTTAACGCTATACATTGCCTAAGTACAACCGTAGATTGATAGTACCACTAATGTTCAGTTTAACAAAAAGAAAACATGTCAGAAAATCTCATACATAAATAAAAATTTATATTAGCCTTTGTTTTCTTACGTATTAGCATCACCACAGCCAAATTGGTACTAAGCAAATCACGCTATATCCACCAAAATTTGACTGATTTTTTTTCATATAAAAACACGTAAAAATCTTTGTTGTTTTGATATTAAGGAGTGATTCGCGTGGAGCCAATTTAGCCGTGATGCGCTAATATGTAAGTTTCATAAATTCCAACTTAAATCACGATATTGGCAATCTCATAATCCCAATTAGTTTGAATGGAATGCCATTTTCTACCGTACATCACGCTTTCTTGATGCCCATACTACAGCGAACATTAATCTCATTAGCATAATATGAAATACAACATTTTATGAAAGTAAATATCTTTAAAAGTGGCCAGCACAATAAAAAAAGTTGCTTTAATTCCATTAGGCTTGCAAGATGGGCATTTGTTCCATTGTTCTAATTAACATGGATTATTACAAACGACAAGAGTATATAAGAAATAATCTTGAAGAAAACTACACCGATAAATAAGTTTAATGTAGTAGCTAGGCTTTAGTATCACCCCTTCATGTTGGTGGGAGACAATCTTAATCATGGCACAGACGGTTGTTGGCGCCTAAGTTAATTTAAGCTTAGAACTAAATCATGGCCTGAATATCAGTTTTTTTAAAGGTACATCTTGCCCATTTCCCTCCGTATAGCATGCCTATTTGGTCTGAAAAATTACATCCTACTTGTATGAAATTTCTGGAAAGGAAAAAACATTAATTCTCACAACATAAGACATCGAAATTCAAATGTAAATACATCTATGTTGCCAAAATGGAAAACGAAACTTAGAAAGAAAATATTTTTATGTGATCATTTATTCGAAAAACAAATGTAATCCCAACACAAAGAATTAAAAAAAGAATAAATACAACCATAAAAAATATATTTACAGTAAAATGTGCTAAAATCCCCCAAAAAACTGCTTGAAACATTAATTTTCGCAAAGTTAAGACTTGACACGACTGATGACGTCATATCTCCATTTAACTGAAAAATCGCATAAAAATTGAATTTTAAAAAATTCTAAATCGAATTTCGAAAAAACTCTTCGAGGTTAATAGCATAACGACCTATAGCTTCTACATGCCATGTTTCACACTTCTGAGTTGCTTAATTTGGGCGGAATAGCTGAAGCACACAAACTTACACTCTCTTTTATTAGTATAGATGACGGCCACAAAATATTAAAACAATTTTAACACGAAAAAGCGCGGAATTCTATGTATACACAGGCAAAATAACAATTAAAGTACACTCATTTACCTGTTCAATCCTACCAACCCGCCCATATTCTTAAGACATACGCACTTCTAGGCATATAAGGACAAAATAACATAGACAAACATTCATACATCACACACTCATCTTAACGTTTATACAAAATACACATTTCTATATGTGTACAAGAACAAAATTATACATGTACACAAATTCACTCTTTCAATCTCCCTCCGACATTCATATGAAATTTTGCATTTCTATATATATATACATACGAGAATAAAAAATATTAACAAACCTGCACGCTATACTCAACTATGCACATTAAATGAAAAATGTACTTTAGATTCAATTTTACAACAACAATTGAAATATTACATTAATTCAGTAGCAGGATTCATTATTTGGATTGCAAAAGTAAAGAGTCAAAAGGTAATCCTAATGTAAACAAACAATTGAGAATATTACTAAGATCAGGATTAATAACTCGACAGTTCATTATTTAAATTTAAGCAATCAAAATGTACTATTAATAGGCTCATAGAAATTGATAGATATTTACAAATACTGGTTGAACACAGGCAATTTCTATATTGTTGTCAACACTTACGCAAAATATATACATAACAAAATAAATACATACAAGTATTTTAAACGAGTTGAAAATAACCTGAATTTTCAAGAGTTAACTTCTCGCACACTTACATATAAGGCATAAAATTGTTAATAAAGAAGTATTAGTAGTATCAAGTAATAAAATAATTAAGAAGTAAAAAATTTGTACCTACATACCTATAACACTAGTTTTGAATACAAAATTTGCTATTTTAACAACCACAATAAAATAATTAAATCTAAGATGTACAATGTTGATTTTTTTTTTTGAAGCACAAGATTTGATGCATAATGTACATTTTCTTTTTAAAGTTTGAAAGGAAAAAGAAAATTGATTAGACAAATATTATTACTGATATATCATTTATCAAACGCAATTTGTAACATTACATCATGTGCTATTAATTGTAGTAATCTGAGATGATCATATAGCATTAGATTTGTAAACACAGAAATAAACAATTGAAAAAAAACATTAAAATGATTGAAAATACATAATTCACCAGTTAATATATGTAATTTATGTGTGTGTGTGTGTGAAATACATAAATATCTTTAAGTGTTTGAAATTTATGTTAAAGTCAATTTAACGTAAAGAAAATAAAAATATATGGATATATATTATGTTATATAGTGTTCCAGATCTTTGGGAAATCTGACATGTCTTCCCCTTCTAGTTTGTTTAACAGTTTTCTCATTTGATTGAGATTCAGTTTTATTTATGTGAGACATAGTTTTGTCTTTTGGATGTTGATCAGTTTCACTAGCTTGTTGTTTTGATATTCCAGTAAGAGGAATATCTTCGGTGTCATTCCAGACATAAGCTGGTTTTACCCGATCAATTGAAACTGCCTTCTTTTTTCCATTTATGAGGATGGTGAACACTTTGTCTGTTCGATGGATTACTTCATGAGGTCCTGTATAATTTTGCGATAGGGGTGGCTGTACACTATCAATCTCAGAAAAACATGTGAACTGCTCTTTAAATTAGTTGGCACAAACATAGAGCTATTCGAATGTGCAGATGTTGGTGTTGGTTGTAGTGCTCTCATTTTTTCGCGTAAAAATGAGACATAGGTTTGATTGCAAGTGGTGGTAATCTTGTCTGTGGTGAAAAGATCAGATTGCAATCCTAGAGTAGTTCCATAGACAAGTTCTGCACAAGTGGCGTTGATATCCTTTTTTACAGCAGAACGCATGCCGAGTAGTACAATTGGAATAATTTCACTCCACTTCGAATTCTCGTGAGCTTTGAGATGACGGTGCAGCCTTTCAACAAGACCGTTGGCTTTTGGTTGATAGGCACAACAACGTATTCTGTTTGTGCCAAGAAGATTACTCAGCTCTCTGAAAAGGCTTGATTCGAAGTTTGCGCCTTGGTCTGTTGTTATAATAGTAGGACAACCAAAACGTGATATCCAAACGGATAGCAAAGCTCTATATACGGTTTCTGCAGTCATATCAGCAGTTGGGATCACTTCCATCCATCTCGTAAAGTGGTCAATTACTGTCAGGCAGTAACTTTGACCATTAGAAGGAGGGAAGGGACCAATGAAATCAATGTGAATTTGGGAAAATCTGGCATCAGGTAAAGCAAAGGTACCGTTTGGTGCTTTAATGTGCCTATGGATCTTGGATCTTTGGCAAGGATGACAAGAGTTAACCCATGCTTTAATATCGCGACTAATGTTTGGCCACACAAAACGTTGAGTTATTATTTTGATAGAGGCAGCAATTCCAGGATGTGAAAGACCATGCAGGTGTTGGAAAACAATTTTGCGGTAATCCTTGGGAATGAAAGGTCGAGAAACATTGGTGGAAACATCACAAGTAAGAGTAATATCTTCCAGAGGAAAATATTGTTGTTTAAGTGTTAAAGATTTCGAGTTGGATTCCAGGAGTTGTTTAAGTTCTTCATCTACCAATTGGGCTGCGGCAATGTCCTTGTAATCGAGACAACTTGCTTTTTAAATGGAATCAATTTCGATACGAGATAATGCATCTGCTACCAAATTCTGAGTTCCAGGAACATGTTGTATGTTTGTAGAGAACTGGGAGATATAAAATCCAGGTGTCTAAGTTGACGTGGACTACATTTGTCAGCTTTCTGTTGAAAAGCATAAATGAGAGGTTTCTGATCAGTGTAAATCACAAACTCTCTTTCTTCCAACATGTGACAAAATCTTTTGACCATTGTGTATATGGCCAAGAGTTCTCTGTCGTATGTAGACCAGTTCTTTTGGGACGCAGACAATTTCATGGATAAGAAAGCAAGTGGTTGCCAAACATTCTCATGATACTGAGCTAATGCACCACCGACAGCAAAATCTGAGGCATTAACCCAAATGCTAAGAGGTGCATTTGGCATGGGGTGATGTAACAGAGTAGCATGTGCTAGGGCTTGCTTCACGGATTCAAAAGCTGTAGTAGCTTCATCCGTCCATTCTAGCGCTTCTTCAGGCTTGATTTTGACATTTCGTTTTGGACGTTTTTTATTCCTGATGCCTTTTAAAAAATTTACTAAAGGAGCAAGGATATGGGCAGTCTGTCTAATGAAACGTCTGTAGTAATTCAGCATTCCAAGAAAACGACGCAATTGAGTGATGATGGTTGTTTGAGGAAATTTTAAGATTGCTTCCAATCTCTCCTCTAAAGGTTTAATTCCAGAACTGCAAACTTGAAAACCAAGGAAATTTAAGGTGGGTACTCCAAAAGTACATTTAGAAGAGTTTATCGAGAGTCCATATTGATCCAAACGTTGAAAAAGCAACCGAAGATGTTGTATATGCTCGGCTTGAGATGATGATGCAACTAAAACCTCATCAATAAAAGCATAAGCAAAATTTAATCCTCTTAAAACCTCATCAACAAAGCGTTGAAAAGTAGAGGCAGCATTACAAAGGCCGAATTGCATTCGAGTACTCTCATACAATCCGAATGGGGTTATGATTGCAGTTTTATGTATATCCTCTTCATTTATGGGAATTTGGTGATAGGCTTTAACTAAATCTATATGTGAAAAAAATATTTTTGCCATGTAGCTCTGAAGTGAAATCTAAAATGTTTGGAATAGAATATTTATCTTTTTTAGTTTGGGCGTTTAATGCACGATAGTCACCCACTGGTCTCCAATCATTAGAATCTTTTTTAGGTACTATGTGAAGAGGTGATGCGTAATTACTTTTAGATGGTCTAATATGGCCTAAATTTAACATGTGTTGGAATTCAGATTTGGCAATTTTTAAGCGATCAGGAGCTAAACGTCTTGCCTTAGCGAAAACAGGTGGATCAGATGTCTCTATAAAATGCTTAACATTATGCTTTACCTCTTGTGAGAAAGAAGGTGGTTGAACAATTTCTGGGAATTCCCTCAAATCATCATGAAAAATGCTCTCACCAGAAACGAGTTTAATGGAATGAACTTCAGGTGAGACAAGTTTACAGATCGCACTCGGTTTGGTTGCATTATCTAATAATTTTCTATTGCGAAGATCAGGAGAAATATTAAAATGGTACAGAAAATCAGCTCCAATGATTGGCACAGAAACAGATGCTATTAAGAAAGGCCATCTAAATACTCTTCTCAGATTTAAATCGAGAGTTAAAAGTCTCTTACCGTAAACGTTGATAGGAGATGTATTAGCGGCTGATAGTTGCTGAATACTGTTTCCTTTCCTTTTCTCAGAAATCGAAGCTGGGAGAACACTGACGTCAGATCCAGTATCAATGAGGAAAGCGATGTTGGATGATTTGTCTTTAATGAAAAGGCGACGTGAAATATGCGGCTGCGAGAAGGTAGTCGCAATTACTCCTCGCTGGGTTCGTTTTTTTATAGCTGCAGGGTGAATTGCATCTCTTGGCCCTTTTTTGAAATTTCCTGTGGTACCAACAAAACCCAGATTCTCTGGAACGGGAAAATGATCTATTTCGGGAATGATTTCGCGAGCGAGAATTATTTCTTTGCTCTGGAGTCCTTTGACGCATTGTAAGATCGTCGATTCTTCTGTTCCGTCTCTCAATCTCTTGGAGGATACGGTTTTCGCTGGATGAAGCGATGGCGTTTGTCGAAAGTGAAACATTGGGAATGCTCACTTCGAGGATTCTGTCGGCGGCTTCTGCGGCTTTTTCGACGGTTATTGGCGTGATGGATGCCAAGATAGTTTGCACTGAGGTCGGTAGCTGCTGAAGAAAAAGTTCCAACATAAGCTCTTTCGGAACGTTGTGCGAAGATGCACGCCTATTCATTGTCCTGAGGAGTTCTGAAGGCTTCCTGTCTCCATGTTCTTCGCCGGTTAACAGCTTCCGAATTTCTTGTTGCGATGACTCGCCGGTTCGCTGGATCAGTTGAGCTTTAATGGCACCATAGGGATCCGTTTCATCAGGAGTGATTATTAAGTATCTTACAATTTCGGCGGCTTCTGGTGGCAGGTTTGAAACAATATAGTTGAACTTAGTGCACGTGTGTTCAGTAATCGCTTTCGGTACTCAGAGGGCAAAAGTTCGTTCGCACGTGGAAAACCAGAGTTGAGGATCGCTGAAGTTGTACGGAGGAATTTTAACTGCAGTGACTTCAGCCATTTTTCCAGTAAAATTAATTAATAGCAAGTCAAACGAATGTAATTATGCGTGAATTCCAACACCGGGAAAAATATTGTCGACTAATAAAACTTCGGCTACCTATACAAATGTATAGGTAACATATTTAATTGATTAAAGTTTCCAAATCACAGGTTAATGTAAGCGGGAATAGAGCCATTTCAACTGTAAAATGACAATACATTAAAAACCGGTGTAACCGCCCCAATTTTAAATGCAAGCTTGCGAAAGTGCATGCCATGTGTCATACTGGTACTGGATATCGGTTTGTAGGATGGAATTGTATGCCTTTTGCTCTTTGTCAGTTAATATAAGGTTGCTTAATTCTGGTTGTGGGTTAAGTTGACATTGCCGTCCAATGATGTACCATTCGTGCTCGATTGGAGAAAGATCTGGTGATCTAGCATGCCAACGTAACACGTTGACACCATATAGAGCCTGTTGAATTACAACAGAGATTAGGGAGCAGGATATCCTGTTGGAAAGCACCCTTTGAATGTTTATAATTCGCAGTGCAACAGTTTGAATTGCCAGACTGACGTACTAGTTTGCAGTCAGGATGTATAAATTAACCTCGAGAGTGCTCCATCAATCAAAGAAAATTGCTCACGCCAGACCATAACTGTAGGTACAGGCCCTGTGTATCAAGATGGCAGAAAGAGCTTTTGCAGGCGTTGACATGACCTTCTTCTAATCAATATACAGCCATCGCTGCAGTGCGTTACCCACACCCGCATCGCGGGGCTGGGCCATTATTCTAGAGGCCCATAGCCTGACTTACATCAAGTATGGCTTGGGGCCTCAAACCTGACTTTGATGGGGTACCCTAGTATTCTCCGTTACGCTACTGCATCTCAGGCACCAAGACAGAAACAGCTTTGATCGGAGAACACAGCACATCGCCACTCCACTCTCCGATGATACCACTGAAATCTCAGATGTTAATGATTTAGAGATAATGGTATGAACGCTACAGGGCGTCTGGCTGGGATCTACTTCTTAAACGATTGATTTGTTACAATTCACTGTTTCAATCTTGTGACGGAAAAACTGTAATTTCTGATGTAGGTGCACAACGCTCCCAGCCACGTATCTTCTCTGTCAGTGGTGGCCGATGCATGATTGAGCCATAGTTTTCTTGAGGTAGTGCCTTCCCTGGACCACTGCTGCCAAAAATCACGCACAGTGGATATATTCCTTCCAAGTCTTTCCACAATATAATCTTTTTTTAGCTCTATTACACAACCTCCCGTTCAAACTCAGCGAGCTGTTGATAATGGCTTATCCGTCGTCTCAAAGTCATTTTGAAATAACACCAACTCATTCACCAATCTGTGCGTATTTGAAGTAAACTTGATTCACATCCTACACGTGGCGTAACTAGCGCCACATGTGCCTAGCAAAAAATTCGAATCAAAGGCATCTTTTAGATGTATCTTTAAAGGTATCTTTAAGAATGTATCAGGGGAAAGATCTCTTTTTGTTTAAAAATAATTTAAGAAGTGCTATGGGAAAAAAGACAAAGTGAACAACAATACCATATTATACCGGGTGGTCTCGAATTCATGGTTCAAACTTTAAGGGTAGATACAGGACATTGTATCAATAATTTATTACATAGGTATGTATGGGAGGAAGTGACGTGGTGAGGTGTTCATAGGGGAAGTAAAAGAAAAGAGAAATGGAGTTATCGGTTGGTTGCAGTGCCGGTAGGGGGCAGTAGATGTTTAGCTGTCATTCAACATGATGCCTCTCAGTAAGAGAAAGCTCCATTCGCAATTGTGCTGACGTCTATTACGGGAGACTTTACGTATATTGAAAAAGCAGACATGCATTACATGTATCTCGTCGCAGTTTTCTGATCGACGAATGCCAAATCACAGAATTTTTCAGCGGTTACATCGTCAACTTCGAAACAAATTCATTCCACCTCACCAGACATGATGCTGGTCGACGAAAAGCTGTACATAGTCCAGGCCTGGAAGATAGGATACTGAACGTTGTCGCTGACAAACCAGACTCAAGTACAACTGTTGCTCATCACGTAAGTGTGAATCATCAGACAATCTGTAGAGTTTTAAACGAAAATCGCTTACACCTCTTCCATTTTCAGAGAGTACAAGCTTTGAATCCGGCAGACTATGCTAGTGGATGGTACAGTAATGTGCGCTGCAGCTGGACTTCACAGCTCGTGTACTGAACATTTGCGAAGAGTTATTTTAAATATTACACTTGTCAACGACGCTTTCGATAAACACTTTGTTTTTCCTTTCGTCTCTTGTTTTTGGTGTTTGCGCCTCACCGCGTCACTTGCGCCCATACATTCCTGTATAATAAATGATTGTTACAATGTTATGTACCTACTCTTAAAGTTTGTACCAGGAATTCGGGACTACCCTGTATACAGAACAAAATGTTTTGGACAAAAAAGATATGGCAAAAATATTTGATGAATTTGACAAAGAAAAATCAACTTGTATTGCAAAACTGTAAGCTCTTCAGTAAGGTTTATTAAATTTTTTATATGCAGTGAAGAGAGATTTTTCTTTAGCCGTTAAGTTTCATTTTTTCCAATACATTTTTTTTTGTTGAGAATTTAAAATAAGCGACTCTATTTACTAGTTTTTCGATTCTTGAGCCCATGGGCCCCAAACCTTTTACCGCCAGGGCCTCCAACTACTTTAATCCGCCTCTAACTACATATATTCAAATGGTTAAAACTAAACTAAACTGAGTAGCGCAACAGTCCAGGAGGGCCAAAGCCTACTCTGTGCCCATCTCAGTATCCGTAACCTTGTGCACTGAGGTGCATCAACAGATGTTTCGGTCAGGTGGTCAATCTAATACGAAAACCCCAGTGATAAGCTCCCAAGCACAGAAACTTGGTCCTCATTTTTCGACGCACTGAATGGATGAAAGGCTGAGTTGATTTTTCCCAGCCCGGAATTTGAACCCCGGATCTGTGGCGTAGGAGCACGATACACTACCACTCAGCTACCGGATTCAAATGGCTATATTTCAAAAAGCGTTTGATGAAAAAAAAAAAAAACGAGCTCGTGGCAGGCGTGTCATGTGTTCGAGCCCTTGTGTGTCTGAAGACCCGCCATATAACGGGGCTCTGGCACATTAAATTTGTAGTGACTCAAAGTTCTCACGTTATCGTGGTGTGGTAGTTTGAAGAGTGGTGCCAGCTCAGGTATCGTCTTCGTCACTTGATCAAGGGAAAGGAACTCCTACTCCATTGCAGACTCCCTCCAAGGGGAAAGTAATTTAGTCACACCGAAGTTGTTCCTGCTCCTCCCTTGCCAGGTCCCAGCCCCGATGTTGTAACTGACGCATCGACTGCATTTCTCTCTCATTTCAAATACCCACACTGAGAAAAATATATGAAGATGCATCTCAATTCGAGGTCCGTCGCTAGTTCCCTAGCTCATGACTTCTGTTAAAAAATTTGTTTCCAATCTGGCAATGCTAAGGATTGTTTACTTTTGTAAAAGATCTCTTAGAAGTGTTGTCGAGATTTATTTTACTGCATTGCTCTATTAATTATGTTATTTTCAGGACTAACTATAAATTTTTTACAAAAAATGTCCTGTTTTACTAAGAGGACAAATTTTTTGTATTTTTATGGTAGAAATATTCACGCGCGCGATCAGCGGTCGACAACTGGTGGTCCGGGAAAATTTTTTAATGTTTCGCGAAAAAATTGGGACATTACTCTAAAACTGTGTAACACTTGGATGGACTGAAAATGTTCATATTGAGTAACTTATTTTCTTATTTTAGTGTATTTAGCCTTTTTTAAAATTCATATTGGTGGTTGATTAAATATAAAACTAGGTATATAGGGATCCATGAAATTCTAAAGTTTGGTGAACTCTGCTCTAGATGATGTGCCTTGAAGGCACAAGTTCGATATACGGACTTTTTTTTTGGCAGTTTTTTTGGCGCCCTTTTCGGGCGATTCTGCGCCAGATTCTGTCTACCCTGATTCCCCTGTTTTCCGGTCCGGGTCGGGTTCCACGGGGTTTTTCGTTTTATGACGAATTTTCCAATCAGAGCAGTAATGTTTGGGGGGGGGGGGGCTATGGAATTCTCTCTCAGACACCCTTCTTTTCAACTTGGATTTTCAACTGTTCAAACATAGATATTTCCGGACAAGAACTCACTGCCTTATTTCCAATTATTTCTTGTTATTTATAAAGAAAACTTATTTAATAGTAAAAAAATAATCATAATTATTTAATATTAAAATTATTTATAAAAATAGTTATTAATATTTATTAAAGTTTATTTTTAATTATTGATTAGGTTGAATATTCTTTCATTATTAGGTTGTATTTCAATTCTTTTATTATTATTACCTTATTTCTTTTTAATATTACTTATTAATATTTCTTTTTAATTACTGAAAAATTATTTAATTATTGCTTAGGTTGACTAAATTCTGTCATTATTAGGAAATATATTCTTTTATTATTAACATTCATTTTTACTTATTCATAAATTATTCCAGTTATAGAAAAGGCTGACTATCAATTTTTACATTATTATTATTAATTTATTAAGAGATTAATTTAAATTTTAAAAACCTTGTTATTTTATTTTACCTCTAAATATTGTAACCTGTTCCCTCTAACCATGGGACTATTTGCAGTGTTTATCCCAAGTATAAGAAAGTTCTGTCAAAAACAGTTCCTGTTTTATTTTCTAGCAAAAAGGCCACATTGGGGGAGAAAAAGGGAGTATTTAATCTTGATTTTGTTTATGAAATATGTAGGGATAGGAAACTATTTTTAGATTTTGCAAGAAAAACTCATCTGATTAAATTAGAATTTTTTACTGAAATTGTAATGTTCTGATGAAGTTTGAGAAGAAAAATTCTATTTTAGATGGTTAATCATAGATTAGCAGAAATTCCAGGAATAACAAGATATGTGGTTCAACTAAAACCATACATCATGGCTTGTAGTTCAACTAAAACCATACATCTTGACTTGTGGTTCAGTTGCAGCAAACTAAAATTAAATGAGATTTTTCGTCTCACTTATCATTTGATCATGGGAACCAGAACAAAAACAGACCAACGCTTATTTCTATTTATCTTCTGGTACAGTTGCAGATTGGGGGCAATTTGTCATTGAAGTTATTCTATATTATGCAGAAGTCGACAAATCGAATTCAGAGGGGAAGCAGTACACAACAGATCTTGTGAGATTCTAGTCAACATTTTAAAGGAATGGATAGAGCCTGGAACTATGATTTTTCCAACAAATGGAAGGCATTTAAAAATTTAATACAAGAAGGTTTGATCATTTGACGTTAAATCATAGCCTTCATTTTGTAAATCCAGTAACGAATTGCCACACAAATACCATAGAAGGCACTTGGAAGCATGTTACAGATTCACTCCCTACCTGCAATAGAAAAATAGATTTAAAATTTCATTTGTTGCTGTATATAAGTTTAGAAAATGAAGCAAACAGCAGGAAGTGGATTGTTTCAATAAGTTTTTAAAAATTGTTAGGGACATCAACTGGGCTGAGAGGGGCTTAGGTCAAATTCTTTAAAAGGGGAATTTAATCAAGATTTTTTATCACCATGATTTTTACCACAATCTATCTTGCTGACAAGTGATGACTTTGGCCATTGTGTGACAATTTTTTATATATAAAGTGCTGCAAGGTAAGTTAATTCTATTTATATTTATTTTATTCAATGTAAGCAAGAAAGATTCTTCTTATATTTAATTTATGACTTTAATTTTAATGTTAATTTGCTTTAATATGTTAAATTTTAATGTTTCTCTTCTAGGCTTAATGGTGATAAATAGAACAATTTGTTCATTACTATTCTGAATCACTTAAAAAAATAGATTTTTATTCTTAAATTCAATGCAGTATTGCTAAAATAATCATTAACTATTTACATTTAGTTCTATAAAAATTTGTCCTTTCACTACTTTTTTTAGTTTAATATTATGTAGGAAAAAAATATTACATGTTTCATTTTTATGCTTCTATTAAAGTTAGAAAGAATCCCCACCATTAATTTTCGTACAGAGGTGGCGGGGGGGGGGAGGTAAACTTAGATCAAAGACAGGAACTTTGCAAAACTGTTTAGTCAGGAGGAAGGGAGAGGGGGGGGGAGTATCGCGGCGTTTCCTGGCGGCTAAGGGGAAGGCGGGGGGGGGAATGCAACCCTGTGCTTCCCTTGGCAACTGTTGTCGCCGGAAAAAAAATTTGGCGATTTTTGAAAAAAGTCCGTATATCGAACTTGTACCCTTATTTCACAACAGTGAAATTCTTTAATTCGCTAAATTCCAATAATTCCCTCTTTAAAACATTTAAATAGGTTTTTTTTTTCATTGTTAGAATGGATTTGATTTTGCTGATATACTGTTAACTTCAGATAGCAATACATATGAACAAATATTGACAGCTTGGTGGACAACATCAGCAATCACTGAAGAAAATGCCAATTTCACTAAACGAAATCTTCATTTTCAGTTTAAACTGATGATCATGTTACTTAAGTAGGATTTAAACTTTTAACTGAAAATCACACAGAAATCATGTATAATTAAGCGAAATATTTGCACATACGGAACTAATTTGAAATTCGTACACTACTAACTTTCAGCAAGATTTTGAACTCTCACTACATAGATCGTATATTATAGCACCAACTTGGCGAAATTGTACGACTATTTGACGGAAAAATCCACAGCGTACTAATATCAAATTCGAACCGCACAAATATTTATGTATTACATACTTCGAAAAAATCCGAAATTCGTTTTAAAAATTTAGTGGACAATTTTCTGCACATATACTTGTTATTTTCTGGAAAAATGTAAATAATATACTTACGTCGGAGTCCTTGACACCGGCCTTCTTACAGTTTTCAATGACTTTGTCTAAATTTTGAGAATTCCTTCCAGTCAGACACAGTTTGCACCCTAAAGATGCAAATAATTCAGCGGTTCCAGCGCCAATTCCACTTGAAGCACCTAATACAAAATCAGTTATATACACCAGCTAATAGGAAGATTTTGAAAAATATGAATTTTTATTTGTAAACAAACCAGTAATCAATGCAACCTTCCCAGCGAGTTTCATCATGGCTCTTTGAACCTGTAGTAACAGTCTGGCTTTCCAACTCCCAAGTTAGTTTCTTTATCAATCGACCTGTACCTCCTGCCTTCACCTCTTGTGCAAAAAATTCGTGAAGACTGTATTTGTATACAAAGCCACATGACCTCAAATATTTAGAATGATTACAGTTAAGAGACTTAATGAAATGTCATAATGTTTCCTTTTTCGGCACATTTATATAAACATACTGTTGATCTCTTCTTTCTTTAATGGATTAAAAAAAACTTTACTTTATTTCACAACTATTGTTACTCTTGTTTTTATTTATCAAATGCTTTCAAAATAATGTTTTTAAAAATACTTTTTTAAGAAATCAGTGATTGCAGTTATTGCTCAACTTTTGAGAACAATAATCATAATTATTAATGTAATAATTTTATTATGAATATAAAATAAATCTCATTCAGAATTATAGTTTTTTTATTATCTATTTCATCAATTAACTACAACTTTGAAAATATGCTTCGTTGCTTAGCGACCACATTGCTCAGTCAAATACGTCTGAATAATTTGATGGAAAAAATTGACTGTTTTTAATCCAAATAATTTGTCCGTGTTTATTGTGAAAATGGTTTCAATTGATGATAACAACATAAATTTCAACACTTTGCTCAACAATTTAGAAGAATCCATTGAAGCGGATCGAGTTTATAATTTAAGAAACGCTGCTAAAATAAGAGCGGTTAACCAGCCTAGAACATCTTATGAAGATTTTGAAAACATCGTGAAGGGAGCCACTCTAAAACCTTTAGACAAAAAAGAACACCTGAGCTGTAATCCCCGCCATACGTGGAATCCTATCGCTAAAAAGTTAGAAGAGGATTCGATCGATGAAGTATTCATGAAAAAATTATTTAAAAAATAATTTGATGAAATGATCCTGTCTCTTGTGATGAATATGGAAAAGAGAATTAGAAGTACGGTAATGAATGTAATTAAAAATTTTGTCTGGTGGAACATATTGTAATACTCGTAATGAATTTTAGCTATGCGTATACATTTCGCTGAATTAAGAAAAATTATTTCATGGAAAATGCAAAAATTTTTCCTTTATACTGAAAATGCTGAATTTTTTTTTTGTACAATTGATAAAGCGTTTTGTTGCACTAAACAAATGATGTAAATTTACCCTATAAAAATGTGCATTGTCATGTAAATATGAAATTATTTTCTTCACATTATAACCCCTATAGCTGACAATTAAAACAAATTCAAATGTTCGATTGAATGTAAAATTAAATAGCGTGGAAAAATTTGTTTGTTTTCTGTTTAGTTAAAATAATTTAACAAAATAGGAATTATCTGTTTTTAAATGCTTTTCACAGTAGATGATGTAAATAGACAGACATATAGTCAACTAAAGCTAAACTTAGTGGCGTAACAGCCTATGAGGGCCAAGGCCTACTGTTACGTTTGTTAAGTTCAGATGTCATTTTCAGTCGAAGCGATCAAACAGCTCTTGATGAGGTGACAACGTCATCTCACAACAGCAACAACATAAGCAATACAGTTACAATAGTTCAGTTCAGTTCACATACACAGTTACAGTTATCATGACATCCCCCTCCCCTTTAAGTTATTAATCACATAACATAGTCATTCAAATAAGATGGTGGTTTACAAACACGGTTACTTCTTCTTTGGACATTACAATCTGACTCGTTACAGTTCTGTATATTTTGAGGATTTACAATTATTTCTGAATCAGAATTGAAAGTACTTATGTCATTGAGATCTGTTTCTATATTAAAGGGTGTGTTTGATGTTCTTATATGTTTTCTATTACGTCTTAATATATTTCCAGACTGATTTTTAACAAAATATGACCTAGGATGTAATTTATGCTATGAAACTATTTTAGCCGGTTCCCAAGTCTTGTTTTTAAAATTTAGTATTCTGACATTATCTTCTGGCTCAAGTTCAGGTAATGGATGAGCAGTCTTATCATAATGTATCTTTTGAACGTTTTCTATACTCCATTAAACCTACTAAATAATCTCGTCTATCTTCCCTTGCCTTTTTCATAATGCTTTTAGAAATTCCTACTGCTTTTTCAACCATTCCATTACTTGGGGAGTAATGAGGACTAACGAATGCATAATTAAAATCCCAATCATTTGCAAGCTTTTTATAAATATAACTATTAAATGGTATATTTTCTGATACTACAATATTTGGAACACCAAATCTAGAGAAAATTGCTTCAAGTTTAATTATTACCTCATCTGCACTCTTATTTACAAGTTCAGTAATTTCAATCCATTTTGAATTATAGTCTATTACAACTAGATAACTTGTAATACCCAAATTCATTATATCTACTCCTATCTTTTCAAGTAGGCCGCGGTGGCCGAGTGGTCTAGGCATCGGATCATGGCTAGTTTGTCATGGGTTCGATCCTAGTACCACTAAAGATCCGCCGTGTAGGGGAGCGATGCACGTTAAATCTGTCGAGAGCTCAAACGTCCTCCGTTGGTGTGGTGTGGTAATTAGGAGAGGGGGTGCCAGCTCAGGTGTCGTCCGCGTCACTTGACCATGGTTCAAAATTACGCGGACCGTCCCCAAAGCCCTCGTGTAGCTAAACAGTGGGACGTTAATATTCACTCACTCACTCACCTATCTTTTCAAAGGGTCTATAGGGAACTGTATGAGATTTTAATGGCTCTTAACTAACTATTAGCTTTTTTAAATTTTTCACATATTACACATTGTGATACTAATGTTTCTATGTCAGAGTTCATCCCTGGCTAATACATTATTTCTCTAACTCTTTTCTTACATTTCTCTATCCCAAAGTGAGCTTCATGAATTAGTCGTAGCATATCTTTTCTCAAACTATAAGGTACAATTAGCTTTTCATTGCTAAATAACAACCCTTGAATATAGATGTTATTTTTAATTTTATAATATGTTTTTACACTATTGTCTACTTTTTTGTAAGATTTAGGCCAACCCTCTTTGATATATTTAACAACTATTTGTAATTCTGGATCTAATTCAGTTTCTTTTTTAAATTGTACACGTCTCTTTTCACTCATCGGTAAATGTTTTGAAATAGTATCCACAATATTTAGCATTTCAGGATCATCCCTTACAGTTTCATTAATAGGAAATACTCGTGATAAAGTATTAGTGAGAAACATTTGATTACCTGGTACATAATTTATTTCAAAATCATATTTTAATAATTTTAAAATCATTCTTTGCATTCTAGAAGATATTTTATGCACAGGTTTCTTAACAATTGCCATTAAGGGCTTATGGTCACTTTGTACAACAACTTTATGTCCATATACAAAATTATGGTATTTCTCAAATGAGAAAACAATTGCCAACAAGTCTTTCTCAATCTGTGCATAATTTTTCTCACTGTTTGTTAAACTGCGTGAAACAAATGATACTGTTTGACTTTTTTGGATTAAACAGGATCCTAGCCCATCTTTTGAACTATCACATTGTATTACTATTTCATCATTAACACTAAAAACTTTTAAAATTGGAGCTTTGGCTAACAATTCTTTAATGTTTACAAAGGACAATTCTTGCTCTTTTCCCCAATTAAATTCTACATTTTCATGAATGATTTCTCTTAATGGAGCAGTAACTTTAGATACATTGGGTATAAATTTTGAAAGAAAATTCATCATGCCCAACAATTTCCTAACTTCAGTTTTTGATTTTGGTGTTGGCATCTCAATAATTGCTTTTGTGTGATCTGGATCAGGTTTTATACCTGATTTAGATATAATTTGACCTAAATATTTTACCTCAGACACCCTATATTGTAGTTTATCTGGATTAAACTTTATATTTAACAATTTGGCTCTTTCAAGAACTCTAGACATAATTGCATCATGTGAATCCTCATCACATCCTACAATAATGATGTCATCAAAATAAATCTCTACTCCCTCAATATCTCCAAAAAGCTTTTAATTTCTTTTCTGAAATACTTCAGGTGCAGAAACTATACCAAATGGCATTTTGATGAATTTGTACCTTCTAAAAGGTGAATTAAAGGTACAAATTTCAGAGCTAACTTCATCTAAAGGTTCATGCCCAAAACCATCTTTCAAATCTACAACTGAAAATATTTTCTTGCCCTCTAATCTACTAATGATATAATCTGTACAACGAATTTGATAATGTTCTCTTTTAATAACTTTGTTAAGATCTCTAGTGTCTAAACATAATCTTAAATTTCCATTGGGTTTTTCTACAATGACTAAACTTTGCACCCAATCAGTTGGCTTATTAACTTTTGACACTATTCCGTCTTTTTCTAATCTATCTAAAGTACTTTTTAATTTTGGCTGCAAAGCCAGAGGAACACGTCTTGGTGGGTGAATTACTGGTACAGCATTATCGTTTAAAGTAATGTGATATGGTTCATTTGGAAATTCCCCTACCCCAGTAAATACATCTTTATATTGCTTAATTAACTCATTTTACTTATACTACATTCAATAGCATCACTTCTTTAAATAAGTTTTAATTCCTTACAACCTCTTAACCCTAATATTGGTTTGGATTTTACATTTACTACATAGAAAGGCAAAGGAACATTTTTGAGTTTATCAGTAGAGCAATTAATTATAAGGGAACCATTTGGCTTTAAATTAAAATTACCATATGTAGTTAGAGATATATTAGTTTTACTAAGTTTTGGATTAACTTTTAGCATACTCAAAATATACAGTGGCAAAATATTTACTTCAGCTCCAGTATCCAGTTTAAAATTGACATCAAAACACTTATAATTTACATCTAATGAAACATTTTTATACCAAGTTTCACTTACCATTTCTACATTCTTAACATTAGAGTCTGTACTATTTTTCATTGCACATTTAGTTTCATTTTCATTCACAGAATCAATATAAACCAGTTCATTTTCAGGAACGTTCATTTCATGAATGTTCTTTGTGCTCTGGAAACATTTAGCAGCAAAATGGTTTTTCTTCTTGCACTTGGCACAAATTTTCCCGAACGCTGGAAACTCTCGAGGCTTGTGTTTTCGTCCACACTTTTTGCAGTTGTATTGGGTTTTAGGCTTGTTCTGATTCTCCTTCATGAAGTTTATTGTGGCTGTATCGTTCTTCATATTTCGGATTTGTTCCCGGCTCGCTTCAGCTGCCCGGACGATTTCAATTGCTTTTTCAACACTGAGGTTATTTTCTCGCAGGATTCGTTCTTGTAACCCACTTGTCTTTGATTCCCAGGACGATGCGGTCACGAATCAATCCATTTTCTTGGTCTGCAAACTCGCACGTGGATGCTAGAGTCTTTAGCTGAGTGACATATGTCTCAATGGTTTGGCCCTCCAGTTGAACACATGAAAAAAATTTATAACGCTCATACACAACATTCTGTCTTGGTGAGCAGTATTCTTCAAATTTTTGAAGAACCTCCGAAAAATTCGCTTTCGATTCTAACTTGAAGGTGTTATATATTTCAAGTCCTTCACTGCCCAATAAGTTCAACAGGATTGCAATTTTAATTTTATCTGTTCGATCATCTTTTTCTGTGGCAAGCAGGTAATTCTCCAGTTCTTGCCTCCATTTTCGCCATTTTTCTTTCATATTTCCTAGCGAAAATTGCAGCGGAGCAGGGGGTCGGAAGGCTTTCATAACGCACGTGGATATCTTTTAAATCCGATCTACGCTTCCCCACCTGTCACCATGTTACGTTTGTTAAGTTCAGAATGTTCTTCAGAACATTTTCATTCGAAGCGATCAAACAGTTCTTGCTTAAATATTTTATTAAGCATGAGGTGACAACGTCATCTCACAACAGCAACAAAACAAGTAATCATATATACAGTTACAATATAGTTCAGTTCAGTTCACATACACAGTTACAGTTATCATGACTACTGTGCCCATCTCAGTTTTCCTGACCTTGGGCACTGAGGTGCATGAGCAAATGTTCTGGTCAGGATGTCAGTCTGTTGCAAGACATATAGTATGGTGAAAAAAAATCAAAATTCATCTGCATTTTTTTGCATTTGTAGGGACATTAGTGGAGTTTTACACCATTAGATGGTTACACTAATGTATTGATGTCTACTAATGTATTACACTAGTCATGTATTGATCAACATCTAGTTGTAATATGAAAAATTCTAATTTAAAATGAAAGTAATTAAATATTTGATAAAATAATGCAATTAGAATAAGAATTTAGTATTAACTATATATTTATAACATGTTTTATAATTATAAAAAAGAATAAATATAATAAAAAAATAAATAAAAAATTATTACTTAACTTCATCTTCAAAAAAATATACTACGACAGAGATAAATTTATTCATAATTACTATTCAAGCAAAATATACCTTTTTTGCTACATTTTGTACCTCCTTTGTTACTTTTTACGAAGAAGTTTCTGGATAAAATTGATTCAAGCAGATTTCATTAAAAGAAAAATCAAAGCCAATTTATTGCGTTATCAAATCCTTTAAACTTACCAGGTGTATGCATATCAAATGAGACGATTGCTAACAGATGTCCCCACGCATATATACAAACAATACGAAACCATGGCACGTGATTTTTTTATAGTTTGACCTTTGATACTCATGTTTAGTTTACATTTGAACGAGTTTCAGCGTGTGCATTGTATTTTTTTTCTGTGTTGAAAATGTCGAATTTTATGCCTTCCGACCACGATTTGCGGACAGCATTAATTTTTTTGTTACCATCTGAAGAAAAATCCTGCCGAATCGCATCAAATGCTTGTAGAAGCATACGGTGGCAATGCTCTGAGACGTGCGCAGTGCTACAGGTGGTTTGAAAAGTTTCAAACTGGTGATTTCGATGTGAGAAACGAGGAGCGTGGCATACCAGCAAAAAATTTTGAAGATGCTGAATTGCAAGCATTACTCGATGAAGATGATGGACAAACGCAAGAACATCTTGCAGAACAATTGAATGTTGACCAGAGCACTGTTTCCCGTCGTCTCAAAGCAATGGGCAAGATAATAAAGGTCGGTAGATGGGTACCACACGAGCTAACGGACCGTCAACAGGAAAACCAAAAAATCGTGTGCGAAATGTTGCTTGCCCGCTACAAACGCAAGTCATATTTCCATAGTATTGTGACTGGCGATGAAAAATGGATTTATTTTGAGAATCCCAAGCGTAATCGATCATACGTTGACCCCGGAAAGCCGTCCAAATCGATCGCAAGGCCGAATCGCTTCGGCCGCAAGACAATGCTGTGTATTTTCTGGGATCAGGAGGGACGAATCTATTATGAGCTTCTCAAACCCGGCGAAACCGTTAATACTGATCGCTACAAGCAACAATTACTTAATTTGAACGATGCTACACTCGAAAAAAGCGAGCAATACAAGAAACGGTAGCACAAAGTGATTTTCCTTCCATGACAACGCACGTAGACACCGTGCTAAACCGACCAAGGACATCGTTAAGGCGCTCGGCTGGGAGCCCTTAGTGCATGCGTCTTATTCGCCAGACTTGGCTCCTTCCGATTACCACCTATTTGCATCATTGGGACACACCTTGGCTGACCAGCGCTTCACTTCTTACGAAAACGTCAAATCTTGGCTTGATGACCTCAAAAGACCGATCATTTTTTTGGCGTGGTATTCACAAATTGCCCGAAAGATAGGAAAAATGTGTAGCTAGCGATGGATGTTATTTCGAATAAAGAAATATTAAAACAGTTTTCGCAAATTTATTGTGTTTTTTTTTAAACAATCGTCTCATTTCATTTGCATACACCTGGTATTTACTAGGTACAATTATTACTGAAATGTCATACTTACATACCGTGTAAAATTTATTACAAATTTCAGTTTCACTTTTTAAGTGATAACTTCTTAAGGCGCGTTTTGCTGGAGAGTGAACTTGAATGGTGCGTCTAAAGAAGCCAAGCATTGTTATGCTTGAGTTTGTAACGCTCGTAACAATGGATCCGAATTTTCCGAAACAATGTAAAGTCCTTTAATAAAAAAAGACTTACAACAATGACAAAATTTGGCGTCGAAAATCGGTTTTCAGCCAAACTGGAATTTCATGACGTTGCTTGACTGTATTAATTAACTTTTTTATAAAAAAAATAGTCGGTTATTAGTAGCTTCTTTAGGCGCGTTTTGATGGAGAGTGAACTTGAATTAACGTCACGTCGGGTTTGTAACGCTCATTCGGCTTTTTTCGTCATTGTTGTAATAATGTTATTGTTACAACAATGACAAAATTTGGCATCGAAAATCGATTTTCAGCCAAATTGGAATTTCATGACGTTGCTCGATTGACTGTACTAATTGACTTTGTTAAAAAAATAAATGCTTTTTACATGTGATTAACTTGGAATATATTATTAAAATCCCAATCTCTACAGTGTTTTACATTTCTTACAAATTTCTATGGATTTTATTGGATTTAAATTCCAAAAAAAAAAAAAAGAACGAAAGAAAGTTGCAATTATTTTTTAAGTAGATTGGTATATTGTATATCTTTCTCAACGCTGCCAAGTTAGACTGAGATGGAATATTGTAAAACTTCTTTAAAAGATTTATAGAATTTCGCAATTTAAAAAAAATTTTTTTTGCACATAAAACATTTTTAAGAAAGACACTTTTTCATTTCAAGGAGCTATAAAAATGCAACGAAAAAAATTGCTAAAATCACCAAATACCAGTAATAATTAATTGTAATAAACCTACGACAGAATTGACCAGTTTGTGGTTTATGGAGCATGTGCAGAAAAAGACAACTTTCTGATACATTACAACTGATAGTTTTCTTTATTTTTAAAAAAAGTGATTTAGAGTGAAAAACTTTAAAGAATGTAAGAAAATGCTGAAATGTTTTTATCAGATAGTATTATTTACATTTTGAATCCTTCTTTATACAGTGAATGCAAACAAATGTCTAGGTTTTATCTCCCATACATAATAATAATGAATAAATAATTTTATATAACAATACTAATATCCCCTTGTTTTTTATTCACCTGACTAATCCCCGAAATAACATTACAAAATTTGAAGTTATCACTTCTATCATGTGGTCATAAGCACACACAATCTTTGTTATTTTACTGTGTGTTTGGTTTTGTGTTATTACATATGAAGTAATTGTTTAATGTTCATAAATTTTGCATTGCCTATATTGTTATAAATATTTCAGAAAAAAAATTGATTTTTTTAAAAATCAAATCGGGAAGCAATGGTGTACCTAAGGGTGGGGTGGGGATAATACACCCCCTCACATACATGGACCAACATATTTTTAACACAAATTTTAACCCTCGATGCTCTCGTAAAGGTCTTCAAAATGTGTTCCACGGAACCCAGGGGCTCTACGAGTCACAATAAGAAAATCGAGAAGAAATAAATATGTATGAGCAAAATGGATTCACACACGATCTCTATGAAGTTTATATAGTTACAAGTACCTAAAGCTCATCCTATTCAATAAAAGTAATAATTTTATTTATATATTATAACTTTATTTTGCAACACTTTTTGAACTTTTATTGTAATACAATAAAAGAATGTTAAAATGGAGAGTCAAGCACCAGCTTAGGTGTCACTCTTCATCTTTACCATGGCCGAAATCAAGAAATTCATTGTCAACAACTCTCGGATTGCTTGTAAATGAGCTATCACTAAATCATTGATAATTCGGCTTTAGACTAACCCCCTCCCCCCCCCCTTTTCCCTTTCATACAGATTGAATAAACTTTAAGAAGAAATTATAACAGTAATGCAGAATAGTGAAATAAATATAATTTTTTTTTTTTGGTTTTAGGAATGAAAAAAAAATTACAGTAGAACGTCGTTTATACGAACGTTTATTATCCGGAGCGTCAAATATCCGGACCAGCTTTTTTTTTGTCTACTACATGTACTGTATATGAATACGTTTTGAAACAGTGCAATGCTCAACGGTTGTTTTGCGTGAGGCCAAAAGTGAGGGAAAACCCAAGGTGAGGGATATTTGGGGAATTTCAATTGTGTGATTTAGTAAACATCTGCGCGGAATACTAGATCGGTTTTTTTCCAAGGGAGAGGGTGTATACGTGAAAACGAGGACAACAACAGCGAAAGTAGCAAAGGTCCATCAAATGCTGACGCGTTTTTTGCGTTAGAGACAGCTGTGGAGTGGTACGAACAACAATACTACTCCTACTCAACTACTGCTGTTCAAGAGAATCAGAGACCTTACAGCGAAAAAACGAAGGTACAATCGTACAGTGCAAAATAAGTGATTATTTTCACAATAAAGGTAAAATTGCAACATTTTGATTTTCCTTCAAGCATGTTTCCCGCATATGATGATTTTCAATATTTATATAGTGTCCGATTTTATATAATGCAAGGATCGCATTCGGTTTTCGGATATCCGAACAATTGGGTGTCTGGTCCCAATTGATTTGGATAAACGACGTTCTACTGTATCATATATTTATAATGACAACTGGCGTGTCATAAATTCAAGTTCTATCGCCACTGAAGACAAACCGTGTAGAGGACAGATACAGGTTAAATCTGTCGAAGCTTATTGGCATGGTACGGAAGTTCTGACAGGGTGTGTCATCTTCGTCCCTTGATCGAGGTTCAAAATTGCGAGATTCGATGCCCATAGCCCTCTGTAGAATGTGATGTTAATGACATTAATTTTCTCATTAATTAATTTATTCTTATTTTAAGTATTTTTTTTTTTTACTTTTTACTTCGATTAGCCATTAAGCTTGTTTTTCAATTTTTTAAAACTATAATTTATTTTTCCTATTTTTATTTAGATCTATAATAAAAGCATGCATTTTTAGTTTTTAAAACTGTCATTTATTCATTGATGAATAAATCTTAAATGCGTCATTTTTTTAGAATCTTGAATACCCATTATACAGTAGCGGCTCTAGGGAGCCCAGCCCGGGCGGCAAATTTTAAAGGCAGCATTTGAATCAAATTTAAAAAAATATTTTTTTTTTGTGCAAAAAATTTGATATATTTTTTGAAATATTATTGGGTGTGAACTTGGTATTTCATTTAATGTATCTTATTTCATTATTTTGTACTCTGTATGTTTGTTGTCAGTTTTCTTTTATGTTTGAACTTGAAGGGTTTGTAGCGGTACCATCTATATAAGCCAGTAACAACCTCCGCACCATGGTGATCATTTTGGTGCAGCGGTTAAGTTACTCGGCTTCGGATCCAAAGGTACCTGGTTCTATCCCAGCGGATAAATGCGCCACTTCATTGGTGACCCTGGCTTAACTCGGAAAAACGCAATCTTCTGAACTGTCGTGGCGCCATCTATCCACCGCAAATTCAACCAAAGCCGTCGCATAGTGACGCAACCTTCATGCACGAATGACGCAATCTTCAAGCCGCCACGCACGAATGACGCAACCAGCAAAGCCGTCACAACTAGCGATGCAGCAGCTAACAGGCTCGAAATAACTTCATTGTTCGTTCGCCTTACCACCAGCTCACTGGTGGGGGAGTATGTAACGGTACCATCTATATAATCCAGTAACAACCTCCGCACCATGGTGATAATTTTGGTGTAGTGGTTAAGTTATTCGGCTTCGGACCCAAAGGTCCCGGGTTCTGTCTTACCCGATAAGTGCGCTACTTCAGGTTCAAGGAGGGATTTTGTGTTAAAGGATGAAATTTGATATATTTACACATCTTTCGCTAGTAACTTGTTCCCCATCCCTTAATGGGGTCCAAACGGGCATTCCTTTCATCTATATGATGCCGGTATCAGATATCCAAAAAGAAACAGGTGTAATAAGTTTTTGGTAGACAGAGAGCAACATGAAATGTTTTATTTTGTCTTGAGTGTAGTTACTATAAGTTAAAATGAATGTTTTTGATCCCCAGCTTCAATAGATTCTTTTAAGAAAAAAATTGGCCTATTGAAATGTACGCGATTCCTTCTCTTACATATTATTCGTTATTGCTATGCTGCCTTTTTGTTCGTAGGAATTATTCAAGTTTTGTAGGTGTGTATCTATGAGAACAAAATATCTTTTTTAATAATAATTTTTGCTTTGGAGACAGGGGCGGCATTTCCCATTTTTGCCCGGGGCGGCAAAACTACTAGAGCCTGCCCTGAAGCATTGGCATCCTATCAGTGCGTCGATACGGCCTGGTTTGCAAAATGTAGGATCAGCCAACTGAAAGAAATTTGCAAGAGCTAAATTCGAAATATTTCGTGTGGAAGAAGGTGTTAAGTCAATGACGTTTTTCACTATAAAGAACTCAATATTCTCTCTGAAACTTGCATCAGTATTAGACACAAAAGTACACTTTTTGAATGGAAGAGTTTGTGAGAAATTATTTAATCCGGCGAGAGAGAGAGAGAGAGACCTCTAAATCAATTCTCAGCTGTTTTGGTAAAATGAAGCAATGAATGATGCTTCATTCCACAGATCTGACAAGAGAATTTAGAAAAACAGACTTTATATTTGAGTTTAATGGTTAGAACATTGCTTCTCAAGCTTTCAATATTTGTGATCCAATTGTCAGACATAATTTGCATCGCTCCCCTCTCATACTACAACAATATATTGAATGCAATAATAATGTACTTCAACGCTAAAGCTACAATGTGACTTTAATATTATGAATTGCACATATTATTAATATATGTATTACATTTTGTATATGACAAGCCCATGAAAGCCACTAGTAATTACTAAAATTGCTTTTAATTTAGTATTAATAAATGAATTAAACTTTTTGCCACACACTGATACATTTATAAGTATCTTATATCAGTGTGAATGTGTATTTTATTTTTTGTCATGTCAGAATGTATTTTGTTTTACTTCCTTTCGGTAAAATAATAATTATTCTATATAAATCTTTTATTTTGGACTTTTCGATGTGCTCCCCCCCACGTAGGGTTTTCATGCCCCTCCCCGAAGAGGAACGTGCCCCACAGTATGAGAAACACCAGGTTAGAACATAAATATTTTTTTTCCACATGCACGAGTCTTTTTTTTAAAATTTTTATTTTCAGAAAAACTAGACAATATTGTTTATATTATGGTAAGAAATTATTGACGCGAACGTTTTCGCTATTATAGGGCTGTAACAATCTTTTAATCGCCAAATCTGGAAATGGGTTCTGGAATTAGTCGCCAAATCTGGAAATAGTCTATGGAATTAGTCGCCAAATCTTGAAATGATATATAGAATTAGTCGCCAAATCTGGAAACGGTATAATAAATTAGTCGCCAAATTTGAAAATCGTTATTCCTGATGTTCTCATCAGGACAATGGAACAAAATTACGAAATTATTGTATTGTCATCGGTCCTTGACAAGTGTGCAAAATTTTGAATTAATCTGACCTTTTAAAGCGGGTGAAAATGGAGTTCAAAGATTCCGTTACATACAAGTGAAACTTATAAAACCGTGTTAATAATAAAGAATCTAATCACCTCACTTTCAGACCAATCTTCTAAATTTTTTTCATCAAATTTAATGAAGTTTTATAATTCTTTTACTTTTCAAGAATACTTTTATGATTTTCTTCTTGAATTTTTGAAGAAGATTGGTCATCAAGAGATATGATCTTTTTCTACGATTGTGATAATGTAGACGATTTTCCTTTGATCATGCTGCGAATATTTCTTGCATTCCATAACTACTCTATTGCTTCCGAAAATTCGTTAGTTTCTTTGTAAGGGGAAAAATACTTATATACAAGCGGACGCATTTACAAAACGAAATAAAATTGTGGTTCTCCATGTGGTCGTAATTATTTTTAGATAAAATAATATAAACAGGAACACACATATTTAACGATCTTTGAATTCCACAACACAACCAAGGAAACAAAACATACATAAAACACACTTTTCAGAACACATTAACTGTATCTTACTAGGGAAAAGAGCAAATTGCTATAAAATGCACGGTAAATATATGGTGTTACAAAATTACAACTTTGAAACTTATTTCTTTCTTTTGTGTAAGCATTTAATTTTTTTCTTGGCGAAAGGAGTGCAATAATTGTAATCCTGAATACTTTTATGAAATTGAAAAAAAGAAGAAAAGAATATTTTTAAAAGACTTTTATAATTGAACTGAAAAGTAATTGCAATGAATTCAGTCTTTTGTATATGAAGAATGATACGAATCCGGGTCAGATGGATTTAGAATTACAAAAAATTGCACTAAATAATACAATAAACTTATTTCACAAATAAATGGATTCGTGTTTGATCTCTATAGAAAAATAAACTATTGAATGGATATTTCAATGAAATTCAATTCAAACATTCTTTAGTAGCTGGATAAAAGTATAAGTTTTATTTGAAATCATAAATTTAAATCTTTACTTTTATTCCAAATAATTTGTTTATATTTTTTTGTTTATTAAATTATAATGGAGTCCAAAAACATTTTTTTATCAGTTTTCCTGTCATTAATTTACACTGCTGGCCAACGTAAATGCAACACCAAGAAAGACAAGAGATAGCACAACAAAATTTATTTTGTAGATAACATGTTGACCAAGTATCAAATTATTAAATTCATAGACTTATGTGAAGTGTGGTTCCTGCCACACTTCACAGAATCAATAGCCAGAGATGCCGCCATTGTTGGAGATCACCGCTGCCACACGCCGTGGCATTGATTCAAAGAGACTTTGGATGTGTTCTTGGGGTACAGCAGACCAAGCAGCTTCCACAAGTTGCCAAAGTTGATCTGGTGTGGCAGCTGGGTGTGTAATATGCGTCAATCGTTGAGCAACCATGGACCACATGTTTTCTATCGGCGAAAGATCCGGAGAGCTAGCCGACCAGGGAAGCAATTCAATCTGGTGATTGACGAAGAACCTTTGGACAATGCGTGCCACGTGTGGTCGCGCATTATCCTGTTGAAATATGGCTGTGGCCAAGCCCTGAAGGTAAGGAAGGACAACTGGCTCCAATACCTCGGAGATGTAGCCCTGGCTGTTTAAAAAACCGGTAATGCATACTAGAGGAGAGCGAGAGTGATATCCAATACCGCCCCATACCATAATACCCGGGGCAAGACCAGTGTGGCGGTGCATAACTCAGCTGTTCAGCATCCTCTCTCCACGGTGTCTCCAGACTCGAATCCGACCATCGTGGTGTTGCAGACAGATGCGTGACTCGTCAGTAAAGACAACTTCATTCCTTTCTGCCACCCACATCCTTCTTTCATCACACCATTGGCGGCGGAGACGTCTGTGGTTCTGCGTCAAGGATAGACCAAGCAATGGACGTCTTGCGGACAGACCACTCGGCTGTTAACGGCGTCGAATGGTACGCGTAGACACTGAATGATGCGTTACAGACTCAATGTGCTGTGCTGGTTCGTGATGTGACTGAGCGATCCGTCACTGCCATGCGCACAATTTGTCTGTCCTCACGTGAAGTGGTGCACTGAGGTGGATGCGATCGACCACGTTGGTCCGTCTTACCCTCCTGCATCCAACGGTCACATATCCACATTGTTTGGTTTCGTCCAACACGACTACTGATTTCCCTGAAAGATAATCCACAATCTCGGTAGGCCACTATCCTTCCTCTGTTGAACTCGGATACTTGATCAAAAGCTGATCGCTGTTTTCTACGAGACATAACTGATCGTTTTTTGAAAAAACCACAAGAAAAACACAATTGCCGAACTTGAAATCATCGAAATCTCCTAGCCTTAAATAGCGCTTTGAGGTGGCGCCACAGGCGTGCTTGATGTGTGTCTGCGCTGAAATTCTAATCATTTGCATATATCACCTCCGCTAATACATGTTGTAAATTTCATGTTATTTGCGTGCTTCCTTCAGGGTGTTGCATTTACGGTGGCCAGCAGTGTAACATTCCAAAATTATAGCAAAGATTTTCTTACTTTCTCTTAGTAAATTCTGATACTGATTACTTCTTATGGTGAATCACAATGTTTCCATTCATAGGGAGTTCAATAATACATCAAGTTTGAAAATTCTAATTTAATAGATTGGAATTCTTATAAATTTGAATTTATAGCCAGCTTTCACAACAAACATTACATTTATATAAAATTACTATACAAAATTTATCAGTTAAAAAAAAACTTAAAGAAACAGTTTTAAATACATTTAAACAATTAAAAAAGAACAATGAAGTGGTTTTAACAATAAAAGCGAATAAAGCATATAATACACAAACCTATATTTAACACTAGATTTTCCTAATTAAAATATTTTTAAATTTTTTCTCAGCATTTGAATTGAATATAGAATATTAAATTTACCTAATGTTCTATACTCTGAGAACATTTTAAAAATAGTATTAAAACAATAAAAATAACATTCGTGTTTGTACAAATAAATTTAAAGAAGCTGAATGCAAATTATTATAACATTTCATTCAATCTGTTATGATTATATGAGGGTGTGGAAATCAGAAGATTGAAATATCATTTGGTATCATCACTGCCGTAGCTATTCCTGATAGGAACCTGAGTCAAAATTCCTTGAGGCCCCCCCCCTATTTTTTGGAAATCTTTGCTTTGTTCATGGGATTACTGACAACACTTTTACGATTTTTTGCTAACACATGTTGAGATCCCTATAACATGGTGGCTCTGTATCATTGATGCGGCGGTAGTACGATCCTGGATATCATCCTTTCGGAAAAAACAATATACAAAAATAACATTTCCAATAATTAGAATCTGATTGAAATATTATGAACTGGAAACAAGTCTAAAAATGTAAATAAAATTATTCAAAAAAATAATGAATTATACGATCAAATATATCTTCAAAAAATTTGACATACATTGAAATTTTTAAAAAAAATACTATTTAAGAAGAATTGAAAGCTAATGACAAAAATCCTATTTATCTTAGGTAAAAATGTTACAAAACCGGAAGTTGCTTACAAAAATTGACAATATACTCGTATGCATACTATAATTCTAGGAAAATTATTGAAAGAATAAAAATTTGCAAATTATGTAAATTGAATTTATGTTAATCTTGCCCTGGTGGTCATTCTAGAATTCTCCACCTGATAGATAAAAGTACTGCAACTGGGTAGGTCTTCAGTTGTGGTGCTGCCCGTGTAAGACACTACGACAAAATAAATCCTGTATTGGGTAACATCACTTTGTTCTGTTCTACGTGACAATATTTTCAAAAAGTACAATTGTATTTTGGACTACTTTTTATGTTAGGGAAGCATAAGATCCAAGCAATACTGATTTCATTGCTCTACGCTCAATTGCGTCATTGTGACATATACTGAAGTATGAAACTCTGATGAATGACTCCCACCATTTAAATGGTGCCCGTGATAGATTAATGGTCATAGTCATGAACTCGTGGTCAGCTGTCATGAGTTCGAGATCTAGTGCCAATGTAGAGGGGCTTATGCATGTTAAAACTGTTGTGATTCAGTGTCATTCCATTGGTGTAGTAGTTTGGTGAAGGTGGTGCCAGGTTAGTATCATCCTCGTCCTTTGACAGAGTTTAAAATTAAGAGGTCCGTCGCCAATAGCTCTCGTGATGCTTTATAGTGTAACATCAATAAACGCTCATCCACCCACGTTTGAATGTTACTCGCTCTATTCGGCAATCTTTGAAAATTTTATAAAGTCTTCAAATTTGTAAGATAAGAATTCACATGTATCTTAATGTTCCTTTAATTTTTAATATGCGCAATTTTAAATGTATATTTTTATGATACCTTTTTTCTCTTAATTCTCTAATTATTGTGGGAGGAGAGTGAAGGCGAGGTATGTTAATGTCTTTAGATTTGTGTGACAAATTAATACTGTTTTTGAAAAAACAAGGTGATAACAATAGTACGTATTTCGCAGAGACTATTGAGGGAATGAGTGAGGAAATGGAATTTTAAAATTTCTGTATTGATGAGTGAAGTCTGATAGATAAAAGGAACAAATAAGGCCGGACATGTAATGCGCGATTTCGTTGGAAGCACCTGTTTCCATTTTTTACAGCGTTGGAATTCAAATTCTTCTGTTTTGGGGTTGCTATATTTGGCTCTTTATGAATTATTGGCTACTTTCAAAATAATTACAATAAAAAAGTGCAATATATTGCATATATCAGCAAATATGTTAAAATGATGGAAAACTTAACAAGAAATTAATACAATATAAAAACTACAAAAATTTAATGATTAAATATTATAATTCAAAATTATAAAATACCTAATCAATAAATCTCGCTGCTAGAATTTCATATACGAACCTTTCAGCACGAGCGCTACAGCAAGAATGATTTAGTAGGTTCAATTAAGCCAACGATGAACTTGACGATTTTCAAAAAGAGGCCAAAAATATCAAAGTAACCCACCTTAGTTTGTAGATTATAGACTTGAGTGCCTCCAACGAAATTGAGCATTACTTGTCCGGCCTTAAGGGTTCCTTTTATCTGTCAATATCTGATGAGTGTAGAAGTGTGACAAGCTAACTTTTTTTTTTACTCTAGACCTACTTTACTGCTTCTCCTCTCAACTCAATCTTCAGTTTCTAGATGAGAGAAAAGAACTGTTGTGAAGTGTGTTAAATCTGAAAATTTGTTTTCTTTGTGTATACGTTGCCGCCTATTGTTACTAGTTTTGTTTTTAGTTTAAACACCTGAAAGAAAGTAGGTGACTAATCATTGCACACGTAGTCATAAAATTTTTATAGCCGAGCAGTGAAAATGAAGAACATTTGGATAATTTTGCTATGTATTCCATTCATAATTGCAAATCAAACCGTGGATAAAAGAATTGCTCGTGCTAGAATAGAGGTACATTAAATTCTTTTCTTGTAATAACATTCAATATTGTTAGCATGAATTCGAGAAAATGTCTTTAATTATCGACTATAATTATTGAGTTTTTGCGATATTAATTTTTTTTTGTAATTCTTTTTTATTGGTCACTTTACCGCGGTCCTTAGATTGACATATGCAAATTTTTACAAATGTTTATGACATATTTTAGACATATTTAATTATGGTTATGAAGTATAATAAATTCTGTGCATCATGCCGCTCAGAGTGTATCATTTTATGATTATCAAAAACACCTTATTTCTTTATATAATTTGTCTCTGGATAATATTTTAGAATTATAAATCGTTTAAACATTTCATTATGTCACCATTTTTAATATGAAATTAGTTTTTCAATGGCAAAAAAAAAAAAAAAAAAATTCCGTACATCGAACTTATGCCTAAATAAGGTTTTAAACTGGAATTTTACCAAATTTAAAAAAATTTTTAAGTATGAAAAAAAATTGCATTTGTAAAATTATTTAGAAAAATTTCTGTCTATACAAAAAAAAAGCCATGAGTGAGATTGTGAAATGTGAAAAAAATATGAAAGCATTCATCAAAGCGTAAAACAGTTATAAATTGCAATTTTTTACCATTCAAAAAAGTGCCTGACAATATGAATTCGCATCATAGAATCCACTGTATAAAAATTAGCCGTATTCTTAGTTTTTGGAACAAGAACACACATTTATCTCATTTTACAATGGCAGAAAGCTACAAAATCTTAACTAAGAAAAAAAATTCGAACCTTTAAATAAGAAAATTGACTTTAAGCGGGAATTCAATAAACATTTTAATCCTTAAATGTGGAACTCTCACACTCCTTTAAAAAAAGACTTGATACTCCTCAATAAATTGAAATACTCTCATTATTGGTTATTACTATCATAAATACTGCAGCAACCCTATCCAATATCAAATTTATATTTTTCAAAAAAATTGAATTGGTTCCTGAAATCAATAGGATTACCACTGTAAAATAAACCAGTAAAAAATTTGGTTTTGTATGTAAAGGTTATAGCAACCTCAGTACCAAATGTCTAAAAACAAGGTAACTATATTGTGATGCTTTTGTCCAAGTTGGCAAAAATTTATTATGATTTGGTGGGTAGTTCACTCATATCAGATTAATACAAAATTTTTTGTTAGAATTCTAATTCTTTCATCACGAAGAACAATACAACACTACTCATTAAATTATTAGTTGTGTGCATCCTTTTCTACATGAACTTGGAAGTTTCAGAATATAATTGAATCTTGTAAGAAGCAATTTAATTTAAGGTGTAAAGAGCTAAAAAAATAAGCAACAAACAGAAAAATTTGTATTACTCAAGAAGAAGAAAGATTACAGCTATAAAAATTTGCATTTGTACCTCATAGTGAAATTCAAAAGTAGCTCTGCAGTAAAATATTTGCATAATCTCAGATAGTGCTGTGTAATGCGATAGATATTAAAAGAGATACAGTTTAGCAGTTGGTATTTCTTGCATTGCATTCAGTATTATGCTTGTTTGTCCATTCATTTCTTTGCTCCAATTTTCTGAAAATGAGTTGACTACATTCAAAGGAAAATATATGCTGGTATGCAATGTAAAGGATCCATTATAAGGATTAAATATTGGAGGCTGTGTCCGATCCTTAAATATAAATTGTTTGATTATCACCTGCTTGTGGAATCTATCAAAATGAACATGCAGTGTCTTGAAGAGGATCTGGTAGTGGACATCCTAGGGTTACAATGGCCCATGAATATTGTTATCCCTGTTTGTGAGCTGGTCATGACAAGTACAACACTAAACTTTCCTTGAGCATTGCAATATCATAAGGAATAGCAATATCCCCAAAAACTGTTTACAAATGCTGGAAGAAAATCATCTGTATTCCAGAGGACCATCAGTTAGGGTGCCATTGATGATGCCTCGTAAAAGATCTCAGTTATAGTGGGCCCTGGATCACATCCATTCGACACCACAACAATGGGCCAATGTATTGTTCATCTAAAAGTCCTGATTTTGTATAAACAGAGATACTTGATAGATATGAATCTGTAAAACTCCAGGAATTTGATCTCAAGCTCACAATATCACTGAGAGACACAGCTACAGTTGTGCTAGTTTCATGATTTGGACAGGGATATCAGTCAGTTGCTAAACTGATCTCCACATCTTTTGTCCCTGTTTGATGGCAGCAGTTATTTATTGGGATACAATCCTGGACCCATTTGTTTGTCCATGATGAGCAGTCATGGGTCCTGATGCAATGTTTATGTATGATAATGCAAGAATAAAGTAGAACTTTTATTGGTTAAAGTGTAGTATAGGGGGTGCCCTTTCGATTTGGTGATATTTATATAGATATAGTGAGATAACGAATTAATTCTGGCTTCTGGTCACCAGAGAGAAGTAGATTCGCGATCGATTTTGGTAGCCAAAAAACATTGACATCGCCAAGGCCCCCTACACTCTTAACCCTTGTATTTATCAACTAATATATGGAATTTGAAACACTGCTTCGAATGGAATGATCACCACATTCACCTGACTTGTGCTCAAGAGATGTCTTTCTGCTCTGTGCAATCCTCATCAAAACCATAATAACTAGACAACATGCTTTCTTCGAGTGATTGATAACTTGCTTTCAGGTATGAATCATTGTTGTTGAGTCTGCATCTCCAGTAGAGGTGGTCATGTCCTACTGATAAATATTTGCAACCAAGCGTTTTTTAACACAAGCTAGCACGTAATTGCTCATACTTTTTATTTGAAGACTAATTGTTCTTTTCCTCTTATTTTCCCCCCAACAATCTGAAAAAATGTCATTGCGATTCAATACAGTATTTTCATTTTCATGACAATTTTTTTCTGTGTTTTGTAATAAGGTATAATTTTCAGTTGTTGCTTTGTTGGGACAGATGACAGTTGCAATAGGAGCTTACATGGTACTGGGTAGTGTAAGATTTTGTAGGATCTGTATTAAAGAGTTTAGGAGTTTCACACAATAAATGCTTTAATTCCTGGAATGTTATCTCCTGAATAGTAGTCCAAGGAATGCATTCTGAAATTTTTTTGGGGAATCCATTATAGGTTTGACTCTTTAAGCGTAATTTTTTATAAATCTCCTTACAATTATAGAGACTAAGTGAACTTTTTAAAGCTGTTTTGGCTTAAGGCATTTGAATAATTTCAATATCCTTTAATGAAACGACTTGTGGAAAAGGTTTCAAGGACTTGCAGTTGGCACACAGGGAAAGAAGGCCACGGCCCACCCTGGGCTGTCGAGCCACTGAGGAAGGAGAACTATCTTTTAATATTAATTAATAATTTATATTAAATGTTTCTATACCATTCATTTATTCTTGGTATTATATATTATAAATTAATAATATAATTTAATATATATATATCATTATAAGATAACCTTGGTATTTTATTTGTGACTATGCAGCATTTTTTTACCTTCATGGTGAATTTCAATTCAGTCGATTCAAACAATTTGGCATCTAAATGTTCAAGATGAAAATTCTAGTCACAAGAACAAATAGTGATATCAATATTGTAGAATTCAGGTGTGTCTTGGAAGGGGTGTGTGGTGAACTCTTGTGAATCCCAGCTAGCAAAAAAAAAAGCAAAGGTATAAGACTGAAGTCAATAGATTGCTGTGCTTTTAATGCATTTTTAGATAAGAAGCATATTTTTGAAATTTGTATAGGTTGTATAATTACTTTAAATAGGATTTTGTGTAATGATGAAAATGCTTTTTCATAAGTTTTTGAGACACCCATTGGGGGAAATTAGTTTTCAAGAAAATCCTTAGTCAGAGATAAGAACTTTTTCTAGATAATGACATAAGAAAGCATATTTATTATACTAGCACATCATTTGTTTTCCATTCAATGACTCATCAACCATTGTAACATAATTTGTTTTTGTATACAAGTTCCTTCTCTAATATTAGACCATTTATTAATGTGCATTGTATTTATCTTTTCCATTTACTCGGGTTACTTCATTTATGTATTAATGCAGTCATGCTATTAATTAAAAGAATCTAGATTTTTTTTTAGCTAAGCAGACTATTGAGTACTTTTATATAATTAACATTATTGCAAATTAAGGAGAAGGAAAATAATTAGTTTTCTTTCTTTTTAGTGTAAATTTTAGCAAATTTAAAAGTATGATTAACATTTCATTAATGAATTGCATATATGTATTTTACATTCTCCCACACACATTAATTGGATGAAGGTACAAGGGATTTTGAAAACGTAAAGTAATCAGCCCATTCAGAGCAAACTTTTATTTAGGAAATAAAAGAATATATACAATATCGGAAGGCACAGGTACTTATTTCTTCTCTACATAGTCATCATACTTATCAAGGCATTTGTTCTATTAGTATATCAAACCATCAAAATCAGCATCAAGGCTATGCAACAACTTCAAGATGGCTTGCTTAACCTCAGCATCATTTCTAAAATACTGACCTCCCAAACATTTCTTTAGAGGTCTGAAGAGATGAAAACCACTTAGAGCGAGGTTGAGACTGTAAGAAAGGTAGTCCACTGAAAACGCTGTAACAAATTGCACTTAGCTATGGCTGTATGTTCTTGAGCGTTGTCATGCAACAACACAAATGCCTGTTGTGAGCAGTCCCAGTCGTTCACAGTGAATTGCCTCTTGCAATTGACCCAATGGGGCACAATAACTGGTTGCAATTATGAATGCTCTATGGGAGAGGAAATCAACCAGCAGCACTCCTTATTTGTCCCAAAAATTATGGCCATAACTTTCTTCATAGATGGGATGGCATTATTTTAAATTTCTTATGACAGGATGAAGAGGGATGTTTTCATGAAGCTTGCTTCAACATGCATGTCAAGTAATGCATCTATGTTTTATCACTGGTAACACTCCTGCTGAAAACACATTAAGTGTTCTAGAGACAACTCCATTCACAGGGCTTTCTGCTCATCTGTGAGTTGTCTTGGTACTCAGCGATTACACATCTTTTGATATTCCAATTATTCATACATAATATGGTGTGCACTGCCAGGGGAGATATTGAGCTATTGTGCAGTTTACACAGAGTAATGCTACAATCACAATGAATCAAAGTTTCAACATAGCAAACATTGTCATCTGTGGTGGATCTGCTTGGTCGTCTTACTATTCATCTCGCATATTTTTCTGCCTTTATCAAATTCTCTATACCAAAACAACAGGTTTTCATGACTTAACACTTGTGCCATATACTTCTAACAATTGCCAATGAATTTCAGATTGAGAATTTTTCTTTGAATGTAAAAATATCACACTTATTTCAATTCACAAACCATGTTTCTGTCAACGCAGCCATCTTTTAACTGTGATTTAATCATGTTACTGGAGAACCAGCTGCATCTACTGGCACTGTTTAAATGCTTTGATCACCTTATCTTCAGAGGCACTAATTTGAACATCCATCAGAGCTCTTGTTACCTTACTTTTTAAAATTCCTACATATTGAGATTTTCGGTATTAAAAATTAATTTTTTTACTTAACAGTTTATTATTTTTAATGTAAGAGGTTATTTATTAAATAATTTTTTATCTATAAATACTTGGAATTTATTACATTTAAATTATTCTATCAGTCATATAAATATGTGTACTGATAGAAAGATAAATGAAAATTTCTTTTTTAAAAAAAACAGCAAATTGATGCATTTATTAAAAATGAAAAACCTTAATGTATTCGATTGTGTCCAGTTTTAAAAGTCAACCAGAAATGTTTCAAATGTGAAAACTTTAAAAATAACAATGAAAAGAATCCAACTTAGGTTTGAGGATATTAAGTAGTATAATAATTGTGCATTTGGTCTGTTTATTCAATTCTTACTATTAGTTCACACACTCTCTCTATATAAATTTATTTATATATATATCTTGTTCAAATTTTCAATCATTAATAAAATACTTTTTATTCATCGACTCAAGTTCAAATACATTTTTTTAAAACTTGTAGTGGATGACACTATACAGTTTTTTCAAATATTAATTAATTAATTAAATTTCATTTTTTAATTTTAAATTTATTCTGTGTTATTTCATACGGAGTTTTAACTACCTGCAACAGATGACACCACCAAAGTAGGAATTGACTTAAAATTTGTTATTATATTACTTGCTAACTAAAACAAAATGATCACTTTGTGTTGTGTATCTCTTTAGATTAAATATGTTTAAGTTTTTATTATTTACGGAATACGAGAATTATCACAGACTTAAATTACAACCTGCACATAAAGTGGCTAGAGCTAGAAGAATATTACATAAGAAAAACTATAAATACAAATGAGAGATACAGGCGCCATCTATTGGCATAACAACAAAATCATGTTAACATTTAACATAAGTCATTATCTTTAACAAAATACAGTCAAATGTTTTTAAAAATTTGATACAATTTTGGAATTGAGTTATATGCAAAAAGAAAACTAATATGAAATAGTGGATATTATGTTTAGTAAATATACAAATTAAAATTAAATATGAGTAATTTATTTGTATGTAAATATGATGAAAGTTTGGTAAAATGTTACTTCAATGAGCTTTTAATAAAATGTGAAATTCTTAAATCTTTTTCAGAGCTGCGGAGGATGACGTTTGAATCGCCTCCCTGAGGTGAAGCGGTTTATCTACCGTGATCTTCCTTTATTGTATCCTTTTGTCATTTCTATGAATATATATTAGAAACATTTTTTGAAAACTGTATGATTTCTTCTTATTTTATATTTAAAAATGAGAAAACTGTGTTGAAAGTTGAGCAGAAGAGGGAGCAATATATTTTCGCAGTGGAATAAGAGATGTGCCCAATTAAGTGCCTAAAAATGGAATTAAATTTAGGGAAATAGGTTTTCTAATTATGTAATATAATTTTTTGATACTTATATATTATTGCAAAATATCCAACTCTTTTAATAACTTGCCAAGTTGGCAACTCTGATTTCCTATGCATCGTACACGCTGAATTGGCATTCATGTGCTTTGTTTCATATGTCGCCAATAGGTTGCAATAATATGTAAGTACCATATTTTTCAAACAATTTATCAACTTATAATTTGTGCTAAAATTAGTGGATAAGAAAGAAAAATGTTAATAGAAGCAAAATATGAAGTATATCTTTTTGTTATGTCTATGGTGTGGTGCTGATGTGTGCTTCCGGTTGCTTTTGATGAGTGTAATCACAGTTTTTTTTTTATATCAGAATGATTCTTGATGGGTTTGCCATGTCTCTTAATCTGAATAGTAGCAAATATATTTTTCTTCAAAGGCATCACTCATGAAATCTTTTTGATAAGATTCAAACTCGATAATTACTTTTTATAAAGTTTTATATTGATTTAAAGAATTAGCATTTTTTTAGAATAGTTTGAAATTTTTACTTTTTAAAAATTTAAAATTTTTGTTGTCTTATGTTAGTAATTTTGATAATTAGGCTTTGAGATTGGGTGTATCTCAATAAGTTTGAAATATAACAAGTACACTCAAAATCTTTCATGTATTTAAAAATTGTATACAAAATCTAATCAGCTTACAAGAGTGCAGTTTGGACAAAATGCTTCTGTAGAAAAAGAGTTTTGTTTTTGTAAATAAGTACTTTCAGAGTTTGTCCATTGATATTGATGTTTCGTAAAAACTGCAAAAAACATAAATTTAACACATTTATTTCGTAAAGGAGATATGAATCACTCAATTTATTCTATTCTGCAAGCAATGATGGCAAGTGCATAGATGAAATTTGGTGTCATTTGGATGCGATTAAGCCACAAGGAGTGTATGAATAAAAATATGGGAATTGGTTGCACATATATAAATGATCTACTCACTTGCACAAAGTAAATGTTATGTTTTTTTTATGGCAAGTTTTGTTGTTTTTGAATAACATTCAGAAGTTTTTGTGTGTGTATGTATAAAAACTTTTCATTGGAGAAAACATTTTGTACCAAAACATACAATTGTAAATCATTTAGTTGATATAGCATTATATTTTGAAATGTGTGCGAAACTTTTGTTCCATCCTATATATTTGATCTGATGTTTAATTAAAGTTGGGAATAAAGAAGACAAGAATATATTTAAAGTTTTCTTAGGCATTGCCCTGTAGATCAACAGCAGCTATTTCCAGAATGAATATTTGTATGAAAGCTTAAATGATAAATGCCTTAAAGCAGTCTAGACGGCACTAATTAATACAGTTAAGAACCTTATTCATTTGAAATTAGTATTTTGTAATATTTTAAAATTATATATGTACTAGTTTCTTAAAAGAAAGAAAGTGTTAAAAGAAAGTCTATAAGTAGCTGAGGCTGTCTTAGGATTATTGAAATTTAAAGCACTCAGCCATGTGTTTGGAGTCAAGGAGGGGTTTTCTAAATCTTGGGGGTCCACAATGTCAGACCAATACATAAAGGGGGTCCACGGTGATTGAAAGTTTAAAAACCATTGCTTTAAAGTTTTGTTAAAAATTTATTGCAAATGATTACTTATGAAAACTATAAAATTTTATATTGTGAACAATTTTTCCTATTGAAAAACGTTTGGTACAATTTGAGTACTATATTTGGGTAGTGTTTTGAACATCTTAGCTGTTGCTTCTCAGAAGGAAAATAAAATCTTAAAATTTCTGCTTAAATAATATTTGTATGTTTTGTAAAAATGTGATTAAAATTTTTTTTTTAATAAGTAGTGTTGATTTAAATTAAAATCTTGTAAAAATATATATTATATATAATGTTTGTGATTTTCAATGGGAGATATTATGAAGTACATTTTTAGGTATATTTCCTATACCTTCTTAGTCATAATGCAGAATTTAAGCAAATAAGTGGAGCAAGTCCTGAGTTAATATTTCTGAATAGAGATGGTGATGAAATTGAAGTAAGACACTTAACTTTTCTTGATATTTTTATGAATAAAATAAATGGTGCTTATGTGTAATCGCAACAATGCCAGCGTTCAAGATAACTGGCCAAGTTGGCAACCCCTATTTCGCATGTGTTGTTCGCGCTGAATATGCAACTATGGGCTTCGTTTCAAATAAGGTTGCCAATAAATACTGTTGTGATAATACACAAGTACCAAATATTTAGATATATATTTATAAATTATTGATAATCAAATTTTAAAAAATCTGTTCAGTTTTGTAAATTTTCTTATACAGTGAAATTCTTTTTTAAAAATATATTTTTTATGTAGGATAGCCAAGTTACTTAAAAATTTATCTGATCAAACATTTTGGTGAAAGGTAGTAAAAACAGTGTTCATTCTAGAAAGCTTTGGAAAGCAACTTATCCTTTAGATCTCAAATAGCACATTGTACATTTAGTGGTTTATTTATTGTTCTTAAAATGTCTTACAAATTTTCTTGATTTGTAAGTAGAAATTATTTCGTCGTGAAAAATTACTCTTGTATGAATGAAATGTTTCCCCCTTTATTTTATTTGCTATTTAACAAAATAATACTGTTTATTCAAGTAAAGGAGTGCACTTTTCTCTTAGAATGAAGTGTGACAAAAATACATCTAAAACTTGTAATTGTGCTGAATGTATTAATCTACTTTTTATTGCAATATAGTTTACGTATAATAGTAAGATCATAAATTCTGAGTAAATAAGTCTCATGACATTTAACTATAAATATTTTATTTATTACAATTATTAATTAATACCTTACATTATTGATACCAGAAAATGCTCTTTATGTTATATGCTTTTATGTCATTGCCATTCAAACTTTCATAATTTTAATAGTAATTTTTTTTACTAATGCTAACTTTTGAAACATTGCTGAGATTAATCAGGAAGGCCAATTGCTGTTTGTGCTTTCATATCTGTAATGTAAAGGAAATGTGTTATGTATAGTTTACATAAAAATTCATTAAAATATTGTAAGTCAGTTAAAATCATCTGTTATTTAAATATCGATTTTTAAAGAGTTAAAATTATGCTTAAAACTAATGAATGGCTTTTAATTTTGGATATATATTAATCAAAAGAAATGTATTCATGCAATTTCATTGCACTGTCAACATCGTCATATTTATTTTACAATATTAGTTTTAAATCTTTTCCATAAAGATACTTGATTAAATTCCAAGATAGCCAAGTGGTTCCAAGCTTATGACCAGTGTTATGATGTAGAAGTTGAGTGGAGTGTCAGCTCAGGTTCTTTTGAATATAGTTTAAAATTATAAGGTAGCAACAGTAGTCGCAAGTGGTTATAGTTCAATAACTTGTGCTCGTGAGTCGCAAGTTTGATCCTGCTGCTGCTGAAAACCAGCTATTCAGCAAGATTGGTGCATGTTAAATTTGACGTGGCTCAAAGTCCTCATGTTGAGATGGTATGGAAGCTTGGAGAGTGGGGTGCCAGCTCAGGTGTCATACTCAACATTTTACTAAGGTTCAAAATTATGAGGTTCTCCATCCATAACCCCTGTGTTGCTTTAGAGTGCGATGTTTAATAAATCTATGCATATAATTGTGAGTTAGTAGAAAAGCTTATTTAAATAATTTCTTTACTACATATTTAATTATGTTGAGTTTTAATTTTATTATAGAGGAAGACTAAACTGAATTTATTTTTTCCTCAGAGAATACCATTAAGTGAAAAGACTCAAGGTGAATGCAACAAATTATTGCTAGATAAAGGATTTTACTTGAAAAAATCAGAAGATGAAGAAGTCCCTGAAAAATATAAAGATGCCCCGTATGACTCACCTCATCAGGAGCTCTAAATCATTGAAAGCAACTGTCATGCACATTAATTTTTTATGAATCTTAAAAAAATTATTCATTTAAAAGCTTTGAAAATTTAGTATTTTTGTTACCAAATACTCAAATAAGGTTTCATAATTGCTTTTAAGACTGTTAAAATCCCATTTTCTGTACTTACTAATTTACATACTATTCGAATGCTCATTTATGTTAATTTATTAATGTATTTTTAAAGTAATTTTTTAACGTTTTGTGCACGTAAGAGGAAAACAAATCTAGTTTATCTCTCTAATATTAGGTATGCATATGTAAATATCTTTTATTACAATGTAAGCAGTATATCAATTTGCTTTATAATTTATTTTGTATTAAGTACATTTTTAATTTTTATGAGCAGTTGAGAGAAATCAATCAAGTTGATATTTTTACAATCACTGTATTAGTAATTTTGTTGAATTGTATTTTTTATTTCTGAAATGAATATTTAAAGTGTGGTATTTTTCAGTCATTGCAATTAACATGACGATGCAGATTTAAATTCAATAGGATCTGTATTTGATGATTCCATATTGGTGATTGAAGATTACTACACTAAGCATGTTCTTGAACTGGAATAAATAAACACTTTTCTTTGAAAAAAATAGCATTTTGTTGACTGTTATTGTCTCATCAAATGTACAGATGATTTCAAGTAATTTATAAGTTATTTGATTCATTAAAATATTTTTTACTTTCAGTCATGAATGCTTATTGCTCAATTTTTTTCATGTTTACTCAAAATTTTTAAAAGGAAAATGTAATACAAATCAAGTTTTATTTTTTTAAGAAATGTTTTTAACAATAAAATGTAATGATTTTGTTTATTAAATTAAATCAAAGATATTAATTTTAAAGACACAGAGGGCTATATTTAATTTACCAAAAACATTTAGGCTTACCAAATTCTTGTTAATTTATTAGTAATCAAGTTTCTCATGTAAATAATTGTTAAATGTATCTATGTTCAATATATAAGATGAAGGAAGAGAGAGAAAAGGATATTAGTTGAGACACATGGAGAATTTTTAATGAAGAAATATTTCTCTATATATAAATCATCCATGTTTACCAAGTCCAGTAAACCTTGGGAGAGAACAGAAAGATCATTTTTGTATACTTTAGGTTCTTGAAATGAGTATTTTTTTAAGAGGGGAAAGGGTTTTGATTTACATTGAAAATGTATATCCTCACTTTCTCTGTTTGTAGTAGCATAATCTGATATTTGTTTTGTAATATCCGAGAAACAATGACTTATTTCTAATTTTTTTTAAAGATTAGAATGCCAATAAAGTGAAATTTGATTTTAAATTAATATAAACTGAATATCATATTTAATAAATTTTCATTGCATTTTTTTTTGTACTGCAAAATTTTCTTAGTTGATATACTTCACATTTTGTTAAAATTTCATTTTTAACATATTAGCTCTAAGTTTTAGACTTTTCAAAAGGATTACAATTATGTAATTACATAGTTTAGTTGGGAAATTAAAATTGTTATGAAAATTAATATTTTGTTTCACCAGCTGTAGAAAAGATGATTTTTTTTTTTTTTTTGTAAACTTGGTTATGAGTAAAAAAAAAAGATTTGTATGAAGTAGGCATGGCTATCAATTTTGCAAATATATTTAAAGTTTGCCTACTTTCAAATATTCAAGTTACGATGAAGGATTAATTCAAAAATTGCTTGCAATTCTTTACAACATTCTATTTTTGTGTTAATTTAATAAAATTATATTATAAGTTATAACCTTAAGACAAATTAATTCAGACTAAATGACCAATTATATTTCGTAGTCTCAAATATTCTTTTGGTTATTAAACCCCTTTGATTTATATTGGTATGGCATGCAAAATTAATGCACCAAATAACACGTTAGGGACACCCTTGAATGAAAATTAAAATGCTGTTGACTTGTTTAAATATTGCAGATTGTTCATACATATAGAAGCAGATTTCATTTATTTCTCAAAACATTTCTTGATATGTTTCAGCTTATTTGAAGTTTACCAACTTAATGAAATTTTTGTGGCTTGTAGAGTTGATTATGATAAAGTATTATGTAGAATATTAAGTACCCTTTAAAATGTTATCTGGCTGCAATATACAGGGTGTCCAGCCTTAATGTGACCCAATAGCTAATTCCCGAACTGTTCGGTTTAGATATGCACTTCCAATTTGAAAAATGTTTTTAAAAAGGTTAAGCATGTTTTTACGTGCTTTTCGAGCCAAAAAACCCATTTAGAAAAAATTAATTTTTTATACGGTTTTCAGGTCCTATCACTTATGTTTAGGAAAAGATGCAGTATGCAAAAACAAAGTAAACACAAAAAGTTTCATTTTATTACGATAAAAACTGACCGAGTTGTGCCTACATCAATTTGAAGCATCAGAGTTGTTCAGAAAAGGGGGTCGTATATAAATTGATTTTAAAGAACAGTAATTCAATATCTACAGAAAGAGCAAAAGAAAAACATCATAGTAATATTAAAACATCGTAGTAAACATCATAGATTGCCATACATCAACACAAATTGTCAAAGAAATACAACTTGTACTGAAAAGATTAAAACAGCTTGTTTTAACAAATAGCAGCAAAATAATACAGAATTTGCCATTCAAATAATTATAGCATAATGTGGAATGATGGGCCAATCATGAATCAGGGCTTTATTATATCAGAATGACTAAATTAACTTAAATAATGGTGAAGGCACGAGACAAGGGAATACGTCTATGACAACTTCCAGTTTTATACAAGGGTTGAACAGCACGGGCAATTGTGCAATAAGATGGATGTCTTCGAGTGGGAAATTTAATGGCATAAAGTCTTGCCGTCTCTCTTATTTTGATTACACTGCCCATAAAACAGTACCATTTCACAGCATTCTTCATTTGTATACATCTCGTTCTCCCGTACTAGAATTCCTAATATTAGAATACGACTGTATGCAATTGCAAGCGACTGCACAACAGATTTTTAATGTTCGCCATGATCAGCAAATCAGACTGAAGCCGCAGCATATAAGTATATTGTTTTGGAACTGCTTTTGAAATTTTTATTTCGTACAAAATATTTTACACGTACACAGAATAAATTTTATTTAAGTACTCAGTTATGGTATTATTAATGTATGCTGTTAAATTTAAAAACGACGTGCAAGAGCGAAAGTTTCCTGGCAGAATTCCAACTAATTTCACTTTGGAGACGACCCCTTACTAGCTTCTTGAAAATAGCTGAGTAAATGGATAAAATATAGAATTTTCAAAGTTCCATAACGCACGGCCAGTTTTTATCTTAATAAAATGAAACTTTTAGTGTTTAATTTTTTTTTGTGTACTGCATCTTTTCCTAAATATAAGTGATAGTACCTGGGGACTGTATAAAAAATTAATTTTTGTAATTTTTTTTCTAAATGGGTTTTTTGGTTCGAAAAGCATGTAAAAACATTCTTTACCTGTTTTAAAACATTTTTCAAATTGGAAGTGCATATCTAAAAGGAACGGTTCGGGAATTAACTATTGGGTCACATTAAGGCTGGACACCCTGTATAAAATTGAGGCCTCATGAGATTTAAATAACACTACACATTTACTTCAGTTTAAGTAGTTAATTTATTTTGCTTTTGAATATGTTAGCTTTTTGAATAAATTTTATTAGCTTAATTTTTTTTCGTCCATATGTTTGCTTAAAAGTAGAGTGATACTTATTTTTATTTTGGGGTATGCGATCAAAAAAGATTAGATATCACTGGCTTGGAAATTAATGATTCAACATATCTTACAGCATTTACAAATCTTTATTACAACTTTTTTTAAACACCATTAAGTACAGTGATTTATGATAATGCAGGATAATCTTCTGGTAGTAGCAAATGTACTCGGCATATGGGGCAATCACTTTTCTTCTCCAGCCATTTCTTAATACACTGAAAAAAATAATTTATATTTAAAATTTGACTTGCATAACAATAATACGTAACTAGCCAAATAATTTTACTACTCTCTTGGTTGCATATATATCATTAAAAAAAAAATGCTCCAAAGATATTTTGAGAACAGTATATATTATTCAGTTTTTATATATATTCCGTAAATGAAGCTTGGAAATTTAAAGTCTTCAGGACTTTTCATTTAATACAGTGAAATTATTGGAATTACATTTACATTGTATGAATAGCCGTGATAATGGTTGCTATATTCACAAGTCAAGCTGCTTCAGGTCTTAAATCTTCTAAAATGATTTTTAACCTAATGGGTGTTCCAAAGCAGAGTTAAAATTGAAAAACATTTTTTTGGATAAAGTATTGTAATAATTATTTAAAATACACAATGCACTCTATTACTCAGCTAATATTCTTATAAGACAAGAACAAATGTCAAACATATACATTCCTTCTATAGATGAGTGTAAACATTTTGGAAGAATTATTGTAGAAAAACATTTATATTGAAATTGCGTTATTCCCTACTTTAAAGTGTAATACACAAAAAAATTTAGCTAAATTTATCAAGTTTCACAAAATTTAAAGGTAATTAATTCTTGATTATAAATGCATTTTTACTAATTCTTGTAGTTTATTTATGTTGATTCTATAAGTATGCAATATCTACATGTTTATTATAGATTTGTTTTTCTAGCTCATATCAATGCATTGCTAAATTATGTTGAAATTACTTTAAATTCTAAACATTCAGTAAAAGAATCAACTGTATGTTCTGTCTGTTTTAACCCTTTATTGCATGAATTATGGTGTTGAAAAAATATATGTCTACTTAAAAATGAGCATGGTCATGAAACAAATATAATTTTATATATAAATGTAATTTAATGCATTTCATGATTGTTCCTGTATGGGAACTTTATACATATACAGGTACAAAATCAATCAAATAAATAAAACTGTGTGAGTTCTTTGTCACATATAACTTTATTTCGCACAAAAATCATAAAAAAAGCGACACTCCTTACTCATAACTTTTGATTTGCCCTTGCATCCTACTATCTTATACCTTTGATCTCAGTCAACGGAAACCTGTGTGCATGTAATCAATTAATACATCTATAGTTTGTTGCTGTGTCTTTTTTGAATAGGCTCATCTATGCCATTTCTTTTAGGTTGGCCCCTTTTTGTACAATTTTGTGTTGCTTTGTATTCTTTTATAGAAAAGCCAGGCATTTACACTTACTATATTTATCATATGGTAAAATATTCTACAGTGCCATTTTTTACTTTTTAATTTGACAGGATAAATTCATGTAATGATTATATTCTGTTATTATATTTGGACATTCAATTTCTTTGCATTTATTTGATGATTTGAAGAATTTGTTAACCATCACAACATGTTCCATTGCACAAGTTGAGACATTACACAGTGTGAATCTACCTTATCCACTTTAGTTGTAAGACCTATTAAATTTATTTCCTCTATCTTGTTTTTCATGCCTTTTTTTAACTGTCCAGAGAGGTCAGATTGCTGATTTAGTCTCATAGTTGCAACACTCTGTGAATCCCTAGATTATATGAATATGCCATCAGATGTAAACTAGGAAAAATAGTTGTAATAAATTACTTTATGGTTAACATTCATTGGAACAATTTAATACATCTGTATTACTATGCTTCTGGCTGTGGCTGTTTTTCCAGGTACTTCACAGTTGGTTTGACTACTTGCTATTTCAAAATCATATGACAAACCAGATACACCTGAAGGCATCCACATTTTATATTCCCATTTGTGGAGTTTCTTTGGATTGTTATTTTTATGCTTATAATATCCTTTTTTTAAAAGATATAATCTGCTCATCACAAGATAAGCTTTCTACAGTTGGAAGTTCCTTCATGAAGTTTAGAAGTATTCTTCATATTGTAAGAGAAAAATACAAATGGTGATATCTCACTTTTATTATTAAGTGCAATGTTCCCACTTGGAATCAAAACGGTCAGTTTCAGTATTGTCTAATAAATTTATTACAGAACCTTTAAGTTCCCAATTGGGAACGAAAGTATTTTCTTGAGTATTGTACAAATGGCACATTTGTACAAGTTTTATGTCTTTACCACCTATCTTATATTATTCAACAAAAATGCCATATCTGTTCTGTCCATTTAGACTGCGATCACCAATTCTTATTTATAATAAAAAAATTACAGAGAATAAAATATTTTTCAGAGAATTTCAGAAGAAATTAGCCGCAAGTCTTATAAACTGTGGAGAAGTAGAAATTCCATGCAGCAGTATTCTAAATACAACTCAAAAACTTTGTCACAAACTCAAAACCCCTAGTAGAATGTTTTAAATGCAAAGATATTGCAAACAATGCAACACAATTTGGAAAAGAAACTGCCCACCATTAGCTAAAGAAGGTGAAACATTTTGTGAAAGCTGCAAAATACCAACCATTCTTATTTTTGCCATGTTTAAAAAAAACTCATTATATGTTTTTTAATACTTTCTAAAAAAACGTATTAATGAGTTTTTTTTAGAAAGCATTATTTTGCAGTTTAATTACACAATGATCTCAGAATTATTTATAATTCTGAGAACCCTATTCTTTTAGTTTTATATTAAAAAAAATAACAGTCATAAACTAACATGGCCTGCACGGAAAATTAGACTGTCAATCACCACTGACTCACATGGCATCCAACATGTTAAATGATATCTTAATTTTTACTTTGTGAAATTTCCTTTTAATAGAGTTCCATATTGAAAATAAAACATAAATAAAAGAAATGCATATTATATCTTAATCCTACTTTGAAATATTCTTAATAATAAAAAGAAAACCGTAGATTATTTGCATGAGTGTAAAAAATGTCCTCTTTTATTACATCAGATACAGCATGTATCATTAAAGAAAATACAGTGATGTATTTGTATACATACCATTGTATGAGATTTGAATAACAGTACTGAAAGCAGTTTTCGAAATTTTACTAAATTGCTACATATTGTTTGTAATAAACTGCATAAGGAAAAAAGTTGATATAGGGTGCTTGCCAAAGTCCGTTGTCGTCCCAATAATTTTTGAATGGGAAAAGTGTTAGTCATAAGAGTGGGGGTCTAGGTATAACACGCACACACACACAAAATTACTTATAAGTGCCACCTAGTGGACCAATTTGGAGTTAATTTTCTTATCTCGAGAACAGTACAAGATACAAGAAATAAATAGATTACAAAGTTGTTCAGCATCATCAATTTAGTAAATTAAGACACCTTCCACAAAGCAATATGAAAAATAGAAGGCATTAAATACATATTTATTTGGTTCATAACTTAACTCCCGAAATAAGAACGTGACATAATAAGGAAGAAAAGAGAATATGTCACATTGTGATAGTTGATTGGTGCAACTTTATTATGAACCACTTGGAGGTCCAACCAACGTTTCTTGCTGACATCATATAGATGGGGCATGCTTTGTGTGTAATATGTACAATAAGCAGAACATCCATTTCTGGTCGCTGAATAATCCTAAATGTGCTGTCGAAGCTTGAAATGAAGTTTGCTGTTCAAGAATACTCAAAACAAACAGATTGGTCCTATATTTTACGAGGGCACTTCAATGTGATCCTGATACTTGTTGTTACTTAAGGACGTACTGTTCTAATTTCTAGAGGATTTGCTGTTGAGTGACCTCAAACATATGGTTCCAACAGGATAGCACCTGTCATACAAGATATCACATGTCACACTGTATATTCAAGACACATTTCAGCAACAGTCATAAGGTGTGATGGTTGCATTGAATGAATGATCATTCTAAGATCATACAGCTTCACACATCCATCCCCCACCGCTGCTAGACATCCTTCCCTGCTGTTTGTGTGCATCCGGATGCTATCGCAATGTGCTCATCAAACTCGCTGAAGTATATTAAATATCCAATTTCACAATGACCAATTTCTTGGTCACCTGACCAGAACCCATTTGACTTTTTCCATGGGTACATTAAAAAAATGTATGCAACTCCTCCATCAATACTTCAGGAACTTTGAAACCATATTACAGATACCTAAGCTAATGTGTCATGTTGAAGTGCAAACCTGTTTCCAGATGTGTATTGTTGCTGTAGGACACCATTTTGAGCATGACAGACTGATAAGAATTATTTTGAGAAAGTGCAGTTTTGTTCAACGTGATCAAACACGTGTGCTTTTCATTTGTATTATTTTTGTGCACAAGATGTTATTTTACTAAAACGATGATTCTCAACAACTTTGTAATTGACTTTAATCTTGTTCTGTTTTTGGGATAAGAATGCTAACTTCAAACTTATCTACCAGGTGGCTCTGTAAGCACTTTTTTGTGTAGTGCATGGCAACTTTACTATATCTAGACCCTACTTTTATGACTATAGCTCTTGCTATTAAAAGTTATTGGGATGACAATGGACTTCAGCAAGCACTCTGCATTCTAAACAGAATGAAACTTAAGGTAAGATAAATTTACCAATATACTGAAGAGTTTAAAGATATACATTAATTTAAAGAATGAATAAAATCTTAACTCACCTTTAAATGAAAACTGTGATTGCAGTCTACCTTATATGCGGTAGAACTTGTCATTTCCTCGTAACAGATAGAGCATTCATCTACTGTACTTCCAGACCACTGTTTTAAATGGTCTGTTTCACGGTTGCCCCAAGCTGATTTCTTTAAAGAGCTTTCTGGAGGAGGAGGTGCTCTCAACCTTTCATCAGACACCAACTTCTTATTGACTAAAACTGCATTTGGCATCATTTTAGTTCTAGAATTTTGTTCCTGTGCCTACAAGAAAGGTGATGGTATTTTATTCATGAAATTTTTTATGTCTAAGTATCACTAGAAAAGTAAAGATTTTTCTAAATAAAAATGATTTATTTCTAGAAAATTTCAAAAAGTAATGCATAATGAATTTGATGTTTTTGGCAAGAAAAATACAATTAATATATTTTTGGGAGTGTAATTTCACGGTATCCAAGCGCTGCAATATGATGGAAAGCACTGTGCGAGGTATGGAAAAGGTAATGGCAAAGTGGACAGTAGGTAATGATATTTTTTTTTATTAATGGGGCTTCAGATTGGTGTTTTAGCATTGGAGACCCAGTACATTCCTTAGGAGCTGGAATCTCTTTTAAGTGTGACACCAATTGCCGCAAGTACTCTTGATGCTCAATTTTCAACTCAGGAAAGCACCCGATATTTAAAGATGTGAAACTATACAAGCAATTTAATTTTGCCAAAAACATCCAAGCTACACAGGCTTACAAGGGATCTTTTACATGCTGCATAATCATACAACATGAATGCTGTCGATTTTTTGCATCATGAAAATCCACCGACTTGGGCTGGGGTTGAACCTTCAAACTTGGGTGTACAAGGCCAGTGCCAAACCAACTATGCCACCCAGCCAGTGTGGGTAATGATGTCAGTGAAATAGTTCAGGCCTGATACACAACAATCTAATCTTGCTTTGCATTTAGGTATCTTGCCTTCCATTCTGCTGAAGTGTTCCTTCCAGAAACCACTGCTGCTAACATCTTTGTAAAACTATGTTTGTTTGGAACAAGTATGACATTGCTTTGTATGACCATTTCTACTAAGCTACCACATTTGAAATCATCTAATTGGCTATAAGGTCTTCTACAACACTGTAACATCATTATTGCATCTCAGTGAAATTTCCACACCGACAAGAAAAAGCAAACCATCTTACAATTGTTATTTTATACAATACTACCTAAACAGTAGAAATGTGCACTATGACCAAAATTAACATTTATTGGATTTGAAAATTTAATCCTTGTATAAAAAAGAAAAAGCACATGTGAAATTTTGAGAAAACCGGATTACTTTTTAAGGTGCTACATTTTTTAAAAAACAAAAGAGTGTACATACTTTAACACACAATGCATATATTATATATTTGCTTTATATCACAGGATACCATAACGATGAGGACATTTAAAAAAGTTGGACTGGAAAAAAATATATTTTGCACATATAGTGTTAATAAATAAGGAAAAAAAAAAAATTATATTACATTTTATCCTTATATACAAAATTAGCTTGAAAAGAATTTTATTTTGTTGAATTATAATCACAAAGAATAATACACATAGTGATTCAATAATAATTTCCTACATAATCTTTTTAGCATGAGTACAACTAAGATAACTACCTGACTCTTTTCTTTTGCTTCTAATATTTCACTAACAAGCTGAACAATATTTTCCAATGTTAAGCCTGAAAGACCGTTTACTCTATTATCTCTAAATTCTCTCACAGTTGTTACTATGTCAGATCTGAAAATAGATTTAAAAAAAACACATTCCAAACATAAATAAAACAAATATGAAAAGCAGATACTTGTTAAGTTTTTAAAAATTTTGTACATAAGTTTTTCACTTGTATTTCACACAAATAAAAATGTATGCCAATCAGATGGTATAGTGGTTAGTGATGCTGACTGGCATGCCATAGGACCTGGGTTCAAATCATGCAGAAGGTATGGATGTTTGTAAATGTATAGCGCTTGTGCGGCAATTGGAGGTACTCTAAATATTCATCGAGCTGCAAGTCCTCTCAAGGTTGGTGAAAGGTGAGGAGGCCCCTTGACCACTTTTTAGTGTCCTCCTTCAAAATTGGGGTGGAACAGTGCCAAATCGTACTGTCACTTGCATGGTGCTCAAAGCTACAGCTAATGACAGGCATAAAACCTAGCCCTTTGCCACAATTAGTTTCATGGGCTTCAATCTGACACTGTCGCTCAGGTGGCATTAGCAGCAACAACAGAAATGTATACTTATAAATGATTTGAGATTAATATTTCTATGGAAGCGGTTATATTATCTTACACATTATGTCCTATTATTTTAGTCATCTTTATATTTGATGTTATCCAAGCATCCAAAAGTATTTTATTATCTTTTGTTAAAACATTCAGTGCAAATAAGTTCCTTTTAACTAAAATTTTTTAAAACATTTTGTTTTAAAATCATCTAATTTTTTCAAGATTTATCCAATTAAACTAGCAAACAACATTGGGTTGGGACATATCAGTATAAATATATATATATTGACAATATGTCTTGATAAATTATGCGAAATACATATATAATTTACTTATATATTAAACACACATTTCTCTAGGTATTTCTGTAACATCCTGCAAAAATTTCTTTCAACACATTGTTGATTTTTAAATCCTTTAGTTTACTAGTTTCTGCATTAAAAGTAATAAATTTATAACACAGTATGAAGAATGATATTTTCTTCCTCAATAAAACTATTTAAAGCATTTGTTCACCAATCAAATTATGTAATTTTATTTTTATACTTCAACGCATCTTACCTCTTATTTGTCACACTGACACTTAACCATTTGCACCAAATACAAATTTAAGATGAACCGCTTTGAATCATTCTATCATTTACTTTTCATCAATGGATAGAATCTAACACGTTTGAGTTCAGTTCTAATGTCACTTCCTCAGTATTCATCAATCTATTTCAACAAAAATATTTTTAACAAATATCTTAACCACTTTAGATTTTTTATCATAAAGAGTATTTAATTGCTTTAAAAGACCTCTTTTGATTGTTTATAAGAAGAAAAAGCAATTTTTTTTTTAACTTTTAAAAAGTTGAAAAATTTATAAATTTTTAAAACAATATATATTCCAAATTGGCTGCATTTCGGCACACAAGCCTTTGCAGACACAAGTCCTCTAAATGTGAGCCATTTCAGTGGTGGCACCATCTAGTGATGTCTTGTTAACAGATTTTGACACATGAACTAATTTTAATTCAAGCTCCTCAGATGCTAAATATTGCTGTAGATTAATTTTGCCGAGAGTACCAGAGCCAAATTGATACTCAAGGGATCTTTTACATACCACATAATCATATGACATGCGTGCCTACAATTTTTGCATCCAGAAAATATTATAGACTCCAGCTGAGACTTATCCCGTAGCCTTGGGCTTACGAGGGGGCACAGAACTTCTAAGCCATTGAGCTGACATAGTACAATATATCATATTAAAATAAAAATAACAATTTTAAAATTAATTAAAAAAATACATATACTTACGATGTGATATGTGGAAATTTTTCTTGAAGTTTGGAAAGAAGTTTTTCAAAGCTCTTCTTGACATCTTTATCTGAGTTCTTTTTTGAGTTAGGACTTGCAGTATTTGACTAAAAGAATAATAACGAAAAAAGAAACATGCAAAAAAATGGATTATCTTTAAACCAATTGCATTCATAAAATAAACCAAAAAACTTTTACATGAATGAAATATAAACTTGTGGAAAAATAATTCAACAATGCACTGAAATAGAACTATTTATATTTTTAAGCTTCAGTAATAGCATATCACACCTTATTAAAAAAGGAAATTAATGCAAAAAATATTATTTAGTTATTCAGTTAGCAATATAATAATTTACAGAAAAAGGTATCTAGTTTTCCTTATAAATGAATAAAAAAAGCATCAATTATGCATTATACTAATACTTTATCTTTTTATATTTTTCTATTAATATTATTTAAATAAATTTAAATTTGTACATCAAAGATCATTTCATGACTGATTACATATTTTAAAACACTTTAAACTGAAATAAAAGCAGCATTTATTTGAATAATGATTAAATGGCAATAGCAAACATTTTCAATATTTCTTAAAAACATTTTTTGCAAGTATAATTTATATATCTACATTCGGTAATATTTCAAAAATAAGTAAGTAAACAAAAAGAAATCAATGCATGGTTTTATTGATTTTTTTTATAATTAACACTACAGAAATATGAAAGTTTAATACAGAAAAGAAAAATAAAACTTGTGAGGCATGTTAATTAGTATATTAAAGTTAACAATAAAGATAAGACTTTCATTAGAAAATTATGAAGCAAAAATGATAAAATTTGAAACATACTCTTGATGATGAAGCACGAGTGGAAGCAGTAAATGGAGTGTCTTTCTTTTTAATATTGTACTATGGAAGATAATGAAACTTATTAGTAAATAATGCATGTCATTGTACAAATTAATTAATAATAAGTACGAATACTCACATCTAATTCTATGTTCGAAGAGCCAAATCTTATGTCAGATGTTTTTTTGACTGAAATAAGAAATAATTTAGATAATTTTAACAAGTCCAAAGTTTAAAAAAAATGTTCACTAAATAATTAATAAACACCTTTTTAAAGTATGCATTATTTAGCAGTATATATCAACACTGTCTTGAAAAAAGCAACCCTATTATGGAAAGTTTTCTTTAAATACATTGGATTTCAAACTCAAAAACATTACATACAAAATTAAATACAGCGAAATACTTTAACGCAAAAATGCTTAAGATGAAATATCAGCTAACACAAGAAATACAACAAACCACTATGTATTTTCATGCATTTTTTTCTCTTAACACAAAAAGATTTCCTTTCTAGGAACGAACAAAATACAGAAAACACCATCCAGCTTATAATGCCCTATTGCTTTATCGAAAGAATTCGTTGCAGTAGATGATAATGCATGTACAGCCCCAATTATGGCAGGCAAAGACATTTTGTTCAAAGCTAAAAAAATATCATGACTATAATGTTTTTCTGAAGTATCCCGCAAGGTGGTTTGGGTTGGTCACCTTTGTTTTAAATGTTAGCATTCCTTCCTGTATTATTTTTGGGAGAGATTCTGTAAAAATTAAGTTTTTCTTGTTACACAATACAATAAAGCATTTTCTTTATTCTTGATATTTCAATGCAAATTTTTCGCTAGTATTACAAATTAGATCTAAGTCAAACACACATACCACGCTTTGTCTTTTGGATTGAGGGTCTAACTTGAGATATTAGTGTTCATTTTCATTTATAAAGTAGATGAGAAAATTTATGTCTTGATCTATCACAGTGATAAAGTCTCCACAAATATCAAAGCAACTCTGCATCTGATTTGTTAAAATGTTAGGTATACAAAATGGCTGTTAACCTTTTGCTTATTTATCTGTGTAAATTTTTCACTAATAACTTCGAGGTTCCTCTGCTATCATTTACACTATGTAGTAAAGATTCAGAGTCAACATCTATAACATGAAGTTTTAGGCCAACCACTTTGAGCGTTGTCTTCAAAGGAATTTTGGCAATCCAAAAATAATTTAAACTATTCATAAACACATCTTAAGAGCATATCTTCATCTCCATAAACTTTTTCACTATGTTAGACGTTTTTTCATAAATTTATCAAACTTGAAAACAAAGCTTTATATTCATTAGCTGTTACAATTTTTAACACATGGTTTTGTACATTAAAGGACTACAAACAGATCTTTGCCATGCACATGTCCACAACACACACATGACAAATAGATGATTTCAACGAATCTTTTTTGTACTACTTTGCTTATCAAGTTTTGTGTGTGCTAAGGTAGATGTCATTCATCCAACCTTATATCTTGTATATGTTACGTGAGAAAAAATTATATTTCACAATTTTTATGATTAGTTTACTTATTGTTGAATTTGAAATGTCAATCACCAATCGTAACCAATAAACCAATTCAATTAACAACCAGCATTAAATCCATTAAATTAAAAAAATAGCATAGTAAGGTTTAGTTCACCTAAAATTAGAGTTACCTAAAAATCAATCTTAAAACAATAAAGCTATTCCAAACTTAAAAAGATGGTGAAAGCAAAAATACTAAATTAAGAAACATTAAATATAAAAAAAATAATTATTTATATAACTAAAAAGGGCAAGTGACAAATTGTTGATGAATTAATAATCTGTACTAGAAAAATATTAATTGCTAAATATTTTTAATTGGATTTTTTATATACACATTTAAGATTTTGTAGAAAAATGAAAGGGATGAAAAAATTGTTTGCTTGAACTAAACAATAAAAAAAGAATAACTAACAAAAGAAAGACTTATTTTAGCAAGTTTTTCTGGACAAACATTTAACTTATTTATTCAAGTAACGAGTATTTTTTTAAAAATAAAAATAAACCATTATTTTTTACATTAAAGCATATATGCTACAAAATTAGCACAAAATCAAATAATTTCTATGTATAATTAAAATTTTTTTATATATTTTTCACAGTAACATCACTTGTAGGTTATTAATAATTAATATACTGTAGATTACCAATAATAAATATAAAATTTTACCTATGGATCATATTCCATTGATGTTACAATGGTCTGAAATTAATAATGACATGAAATCTATTTTAATACTGTGTATAGATTATGTTATCTTATTCTTAATAAATTATTCAAATGTAAAACATTTCATAAATTTTGTTACAATATTCAAAGTTAATAAGCTTCTTTTAATTGAGATTTCTCAAAAATACATGTCAACAATTTGTTAAAAATAACTTTATTAATTCAACATTCTGGTTGCTCCACTGCTTTTGAATTAAAAATTTTAAAGCCTATCTGTTTGACTAGAACCCTGTCAAGCCAAGTCAGGTAATTAAATTGTAAATAACAGTTAAAAATTATTTACAATTCAAGAATACTTAGTATAAAAATATTCTCAATTTTTGTTTCTATTCAAACCTGATTTGCCTCTTCTTTAGAAATAGTTGAACAATATCATGGAAAAATCACTGGTTTTTCTGTCAGTTATTTTGTGAAACTGATAATCAATTTAAAATGTCCCTCATTGCAATTGCTACCACTCGAAAACTGTTGAATATTATATTTAATAAAATCTACTGTACTAAATTTATGCAATTGAATTTTTATTACATAACTTTTATGGAGAATGTCACACATGAAACATAAGTAAAACCAAAAAATATCATCGACAATGGATGTCAATATGATCACAACTGGATGTAAAATCCAATTCAACATATTACAACAATTCACATAAAAGAAAAGTATTATTAGAGAATTAAGCATGCAAACAGCTTTCTTTGATAGTAGAGTATACTATACTGGAGGATATAAGCATGATTTAATATACTATGCTGCAGTCAAAATATTATTTACAAAGTAAATAAAAAAAGAATATTCTTTTTCAAATGAATAAATGTGGTAACACGTTTTTGTTGATGAAAATTAAATAAGTTAATTGATATTTTAGAGTACAGAAAAAAATTAAAACTTAGAAATGAATTAATTAGCTTCTACAGACAATTTTCTAATTACACATGTTTTCCTGCATCTAATTTTTTATCACAAAAAATCCCCCACAAAATTTCAAATACACAAATTTTGCAGAATTCCACTTAAAATGTTTTGAATTATGGTATTGTTAAGAGTTTTTCAAACATTTGGCAATAAATTTATTTTTTCTCAACATATTCCTAAATGCTTTGAGCCAAACACAAGAGATGACCCCCTCCCCCTTTGAATTCTAAAAACATTAAAAAAAGTGAAGTTATTATAATTTGAAGCATACATTATGAAAAGAATGAATTGTAGCATAGTCAATATGAACATATCTTGGTTTCCTCATATCACTGAAATCCAAAATTGCATGCAATTTCCTATTACAGTTTAGGATATATTCAATTTTGGAACTAAGGCGATTGGAAATTGATTAATTTTAAAAAGTTATATACCAGTTTAGAAATTATAATTATTGATTTAGATAAGTATAGATAAAAGCTGAGAAGAAAATCACGAACTATTTGTAGGAAGTAATCTAGTATACATTCCCCAAGTTTTTCAAATAAAGTAGAACCTGATTTTGTGAGGTCCTTTTATATATGATTTTATATTTGTGCTATCTTTTTTTTAAGAGGTACATGAATTTCAATGGCTTTCGTGCTACTGTAATGTTTTCTATCAATGTATATATATACATTTCAAGACTTTTTGTTCATTGGCTATAAACAGTCTCTTGACAATGCACATTCAATAGCTTTCTCTCATGGTGCTAGCAGCACACGCTTGATTGAAGATGAAACTTTTGATGAAAATGACATTATCAACAATTTGATAGATTATGAAGGACAAGAAGAACAGGATTCTTTGGGAGTTGATAAAATATATGCAGGGACCCAACTTTCCAACAAATCGGAAAAGTATTTTCTTAATAGATACCAATTTCGAAAGGAGTTTGAAGTTCCAAAAAGAGCTTCAATCATACGTTTCTGGTTATCGTGGCATTTACAAGCAACTGACCATTGTACTGAAAACTTATAACTTACTTTATGAATTAACAATTCAATTGAAATTGTATCTTAAAGTGATGAAAACGATATTGAACTAATTCATCACAGAAAGATGCCGGATTTGGATTACAATGAGTAGCAGTGAATTATGCATGTGCATTTTGAAAACTCCATGTATACAATGAGAAATTAAATATTTCCATGTATAATTTAATTATTTATTATGTTTAAAAGTATTTTCTCATAAATTTCATAAAAAAATTTATGTATTTTCTAAGAGCAACTTTATTACGTGGTCCCTCTCCGGCGTAAAATTTTTTTCCCCTGTAACATGCCGACAAAGTTGTCTGTATATGTAAGTATTTATGAAATTTTCGCATATTTTTTATGCAGTTTCTTTAAATGCTGTCCCTATCTACTGTACAAAAACAGGTTTTACTCTATCTCTAGAATAAATTATTGGAATTGAGTGAAATCTCTGGAACATAGGCCAGTGTTAAACCCTTCTCTATCTAATTTGCAATAGTTCTACTACGGAAACAATTATTATTAAAAGTTTATTGATTCATCAAAACAATAATTTAATTTCTTTTGAACTATTAACATTAACACCAGCTCTTTCACCAGTTGTGATGAAAACTAAGACAATTATTAAAGGTGTCCCATCTATTAAATGATTTAATACATTACTAATTTTATACAAAAATCTTTTGTTTCTTACCACCACAAAAGAAGCAACATGAGGAAATAAAATTTTTTTCTATACCTGGATTCAAATTCCATGAGGATGTTGAACCAAGCACCTGGGTAGAATTTTTCTGTTGTGTCATGTTTATTTTTTGATTTTCAATAGAAGAGATATTATGCACTGACATAGAAGGTGCATGAAGAGCAGTTTTTGTTACAGTTAAACCAGGTGGTACTTTTGTATTAGATGAAACAGGCTGTTTGCCAGCTTGATTTGCAGCATTTTCAAAGGAACTATATGAAGAGGAAAGAAGTGGGTTCTGTTGTAATGGATTTGAAAGATTTGGTTTAGTACTAGGAATTGTAGTGCTAGCCATTGGAAACTGATATGGATTAAAGTTTGTCACATTACTAGCAGGATTTGTCAACAGATGAGGCCAAGATACTTGATGCATCTGTTGATAAAAAAAATTCGATAATTATGTAACAGATATAAATGACATGTGAATTATAGTTTACAATACACACATTTCTAATAACAATATTAATAGAGAAAAACCATGTAATTAAGAATCGTGGAAAAAATACATTATATACCAGAGATGAATAACACACACGATATAATTTTTAACAGAAATATTTATGACATTAATGTTTAAAGAAAAATGATACAAATAAAGGTTCACCATATAAAAACTAGATTTATCTTCTAACAATGCCAGAACACTGCTGATTCTTATTAATTCTTAGCAATAAAAGAAAGTAATTTCAAATGTAAAAATATAAAGATCATTTACACTGATTCAAAAATTAGAGTTTTAGTTTATTCAAGACATTGATTTGAAGAGTAGGTATTTGAAGAGAATCAAGTAGATTTAACGATATCTCTTCATGATACAATAATGAACCAAATATTTACCTATACTATAACTAAACAAATGATGAAACTACACAAGACTTATCCAGACCTGCGTCAAGCCCAATCGATACCATCGCTAAAATGTCTAATGAGTATTTTAATGCAGTAGTGATATTAGAGGGAAATGGCTTTTGGTTGGACACAAAATAATGTTCTTTTTGGCATAACTTAAAATTACATTTTACTTTTAAATTCTTTCAAATGTGCAGACATTTACGAAAGAATATACATATATAAGAAACCAGTACCGCACACAAAATTTTTTCAAGGGGGGGGGGAGTCCATGATTGAAAGTCCCCCAACTCGCATTATACCTCAAGACAACACCAATTGATTCTTCTGATTTTGTCAATTTTGTTAACAAAAAAAAAACAGTAAAAAATAAATTATTGAATTAATAATTAACATTAATTAATAAAATAAATTGTGAAAAACAAGAGAAATTAAATTTTACGTTATATATATAAGATTATCATCAATCGAAAAAAACTCAAGGGCTTGGGGGGTCTAGACCCCTGGGACTCCCCCCCCTTGTGTGCGCCACTGTAAGAAACGCATATATACTTATATAAAAAATAACACTGCAAAGCAAAATAATATTCTAAACATCTAATACCAAATATACTGTTTGACGCTGTCATCCTATAATTAGAAACAACTAATTTACATGTGTAATATGATGAGTATTTGGAAAATATGTATGTAGCTTAAGAAAGATATAGTAATTGGAGATAAGTTAATAATAGTTCATTTTAACATTAAATCTATTTTTACATAAATTGTGTTCCAACACATTAACAAAGCAGATAATATATGTATATAACACAGGCCTGGACCCCTACACAGAATAAAGTTTCACATAAAAATTACCTAAAAAGTGAAGCATTTAAGTGTAATAAATCTTAATCATGATTTTGAACTTAATACCTTTAAGATGACACTTTAATACATATATAATTTTAATAAATTTTCAAGCAATTCATAACTAAAATCTATGCTTTCAATCGCAGCATTGAATGCAAAAACATTCAACGGCTCTTCAAAGATAATTTCTTTTCCCCACAAATCAAGAATATTTGACTTTACATTAAAGTCCAACATTTAAATGAAATTAAAAAGGTTTATTAAAATCCTCACCAAACACAAAAGAAATGACCATTTCACCATTTAAAATACATATATATTCTATATTTTATTGTATTACGTTTTTCTTGTTGAAAAATTACATTAATATTTTTACTAATAAAATGAATATACTTTTTTACAAATCATAAATACACGTACAATACTTTTTTAATAAAAAAATAATATAGTTATTAAATGAATGTCTACATCAGATAGTAGACTTGTAGTATGTCTCAAAGAAAGAGTTGCACATGCTCAAATTAAAATTAAATTTTTTTTCACTAACTGCATTTGTTTTTTTAAGGTCATTTTTTCATTACTAATTAAATTATAAAATTCAAAATTCCTAAAAAGTTAATAAAACTAGGCAAACAAAATTATCTTAATATTTAAATTTCAAAGAAAATAGATGTTGGTCCCCTCTCCATTCACACACAAAATTATATTTCATATATCAAGAGTAAAAAAAAAAAATAGATAAACAACTAATTTAACAAAGGCTTGTTATACAGTAAAGAAAGAAAAATAAATTCATTCCAAATGGAGCAAAAGAAGGAAAACTTATGTACATTATAAACTCATTCATTATATTTAATAAAATTTATTAATAAATAGAGTCAGTACATTAAAATTACTCAGAGCTGGAATATTTGGTTTTTTGACCAACATCTCAATCAACATCAAAATAGAAAGAAAACAAATTCTGATAATTTGTCAATTAAAAAAACTCTATAATAGGAACATACAAGCTTCGACATTTGATCAGAAGACAAATTAGGTATTTCAGGCAATTCTATAACACTGAATGGCTTAAAATTTTTCAATGGAACACCCTTATTTACTTCCTTTACTTGCTCAGCAATTTGTACCTAGAGGAGAAAAAGAAAAAAGAGGAAATTATCATCAAATATATATATATACTGTGATTAAGAACAATTTTATGAAGTCGAAAAATATGTTTATGACACAAAATGGGGAGCAAAAACCCTGTATTAATGAATATAAAGTAAATATTGGAATTTGAAGTTTAAATTTATTACTTGCAATTTCATAATATATATACAAATGCATAAAAGACAACTTAAACTAGAAATCCTTTGACTTAAATAGAAAATATATTGTTTGTATTATTGAAAAAAACTTTTGAATACCTGAGTGTTATATTTACATCATATTATAAAGCTGCACAAGGATTACTGGTGACAGACCTTTTAATTTTGAACCATGGTCAAGTGGCAAGGACCACATTCAAGTTGGAACCCTCTCTCCTAATTTCCACACTGCATCAATGGGAGGACATTTGAGTCTTGACAGATTTAACATGCAATGTCCCATTGTACACTGTGGGTCTTCAGTGGCACAAGGCTCAAACTCATGACACACCAGCCACAAGCCTGTTACCTTGACTACCAGGTTATTACAGCAAAAAAAACTGAAAAAAGGCACAAATGCCTGAATATTAATACTTAATTTGACTCTGAAATATATAAATTATTTAATATTTCAAAAAGCTTGTGTTTTGAAAAATTAATAACAGATTATCAAAATATTAAAAAAGTCAGATTAAATTGCAATCCGGAGACTTGATAAATTGAGCGAATGCACCCCAGTTGAATATCTCTTTTTCTAAAACTTCCTTTTCATGCTAATTCAGCACTTTAGTGTAACACAACTGTCCCCCTCTCAACTACAGAAATAAAGGACATCTTTTTTCAAAAAATTTATTTTATACTGGATATTATTTAAATGCTGCTGAACCATTCAAAGCTTTTAATTTTAGCACTTAATAATTAAAACCTCAAGTCTTGATAGGATTCTAGAGATAAATATTAAAAAGCCAAGCTGTTTCAGAGAGCTCATCTAATGGATGGGGACTCATTAGATGAGCAATATATCATTGCAAATAATGAAAATTGAAGCAGAATGGTAAAAACTTATCCACTTATTTGGAAAGAGACAATAGAAAAAATTGCAAGGCATAATTGCATTTCTAACACAATATATTTAAGGGGAGGGGAAAAAAAGATCAATACATTCACAACAGATACAATATGCTGGTTCAAATTTTGGCAATAAAAAGCTAATGAATTCAGAAGTTGCTTCCAACATAATTTGGAATAACGTACCAAATATATTCTTAATATTTAATAGCTCATTCTTTTGAAGAATTAGGAAACTAAAATATAATTTTCATATAAGTTTCCTTTAAAGAATCAATGCACAGTTATTAAAAATAGGGATCTATCTCTCTTTGAGAGAAATATCTTTCATTCAAACTACAGATATTACATAACAGTATATATTTTAAAAAACTGCTTTTCAACTAAAAATACAATCCTCATTCACATCTCCTCCCCTTTTAAATTGCTAAAAGATACAAACCAACTGGATTTCCATATGAAACTTAACGTCTCCTCCTATATAATAGGATTAGGAAGAGAAAAATGAAATACAACTTTGGAACAATACTTAGGAATAATAATTTTTATTTCTTTCTAAATGTAAAAGGTTAATTTGCAATTTTTTTTTAAAAAAGAAAACACCATAACTAGAATTATACTCACAAAATAAGTCAGTACAAAATTTAGAAGGAACTTTTAAGATGAAATAATTTTTTTTCTTAAAAAAAAAAAGGATACAATTACTGAAAAACAAGCCACTAGAACTAATATTTAAGGCTCTATCACACACACATGTCTGTAACAACTGTTCAGGGAAATTTTTGGAGCAGTTGCGAGGGTGAAGGGTTGCCATATATAAAACAATATGCTCTGATGTCAGTCCTGCTCTACCTCCAAATTGAAAAATTATTCTCCGATCTTTCTGCTTCAGAAAATGAACATCCAATATTATTTCTTTTATTCTGCTCGTACTTTTGTTGAAGGTTGTAAACAGAAACGGAGCACCATTCAGTTTAAAATATCATACATTATTTCTGATGCATTTAACAAAGCCAAGGCTGCTATCTGTATCGCCATATAGTTTATGACGTAGGGAGACAAAGAACCACATTGACTGGAATTTTTAGCAACCAGCTCACTAGGAAAAAGTAGTTTGACGAAGTTGAGGTTGCCATCTTGTTTATGACGTAGGGAGATGAAGAACCCCATTGGCAGGAATTTTGAGCAACCAGCTCACTAGGAAAAAGTTGATTGAAGCCGTTGCTATGCCCACTGGGTAGAAATTGTTTCTTTATAGGAAAATTGCTCCAAATACGTACACATGTAATTAGGTCTTCAATCATTAAATTGTAGATGGTTTAAATAAATGAACTATATGTAGCTTAAATAACGTTTCTAAATGTTATATAAAAACTTTTTAATGCTAAAAATTTTTTTAGTTGCTTTATATAATAATGATGAATTTAATTGATTCCCAAATAGAATTAATTAATTTAATGGTTACTGTGCATAAAACTAGGTTTATACAAATTTTAAAACATTATACAAACAGGATATTTTGAAAATATAAAATATAATTTGTAATTACCTTTTTTCAATCAAGTAAATTTAGATAGTATAAAATTAAATTTTTAATCAAACACTATGTAAAATATACTAAAAATAGCACAAAAGAAATAATTATTTTTAATTCTTATAATTGATTTATTGCTTAAAAAATGTTTATAAATTTATGATTTTTTAAGTTACTTACTGTAAATTCCTTTAAAATGTCCTCAAGAGTAATTATATATTTTCTTATTTGTGTTACTAGGTGTTCCATATTTTTCACTACCATAGGATTAAGGTGCACAGAAATTCTAAAGTAGTAATAAAAATACTTTTTATACATATTTCATCTTTTAAATACAAATATAAATTTAAAAATATATATATATATAACCAAATAATAAATTTCTATCAGATTGACATATCAAGTATATTGAAGCAAAGATAAAAAAATTTCACAAAGCCATTTAAATTATAAACGATATTCATTTCTATTAATAACTGAGAGCTTTTTTGTTTAGAGATCATTTTAAGTATAAATAGTCATGAAACACTTTCATACATTTCTTATAAAATAAAATTAACAATTTTTTTAATTGCATTCACAGGATTCTCTTTAAAATATCTATTTAATATATTTAGCTTTAGGCATGTTATAAAAAATACCATTATTTTTCACCATAGATAACATTAGGAAATGGATGAGTCATGTATGAAAATGTATAATTTCCATTGCATTAGTCGAATTTATTAAAAGCGAATTATCAAAACATTACGCAGTTTCCATTTTATGATAATTAACCGAGATTTTAAATATTTCTTAGCAATTACAGCTATGTTATAGCATAATATATCATTTTTAAATACTTATCTCTATCTAAAATTTACATGAAAACATGCAAATGAAAAGTTGAAAGATAAAAATAAAAGCAAATGATGTAATGGCTAAGGAAATGCTTTTTGTATTCATTCTTCAAGTAATATAAAATGCACAAATTAATAGAAAATATTTATCATTTTTAAGCCTTTAAGGAACCAATAAATAAATTTTTACACATTAAAAAAAGTATAATTACAAATCCAATACACTTTTATCAGAATTATTCCGTTTTGGAAGAGTCCAAAATGCAATGAATAAAATCGCTAAATACCAGTAATAAGTTATAAAAAAAGTAGAAAACCTACCACTATCTGGAATAATAATTTAATAATAAATTATCGAATTAATTAAAAATAAATAATAATTTAAAAACTGAATCTGGAATTGAGATTATTACCTTGTTTGGTTTTTAATTTGGCACACACAAAAAAAATTTCAACCATCATCAATGGCCCCCCGAAATGGAAAAAAAAGCACATCCTTTTTTCTTACAGTAAATAACATTTAAACATTAGATTTCAAAAATAAAAGTTATGAATGAAGAAATCGGGTTTGACATTATGTAAATAAGCTGAATGTTTTTTTATTATGTAAAAAAAAAAGAAGCATTAGTTCAAATAGAAAAAAATAACTAATTTAATTATTTGAAAAATAATTGAATTGAGTGTAAAATAAATGCAATAAAAATGTTTTTTAAAAAAAACTTAAATTTTCTTTAAAAATATAAATAAAAATACAAGACAAAAATAACTGAATTCTTTTTACATAAATAATTAGAAGAAATAATTTTTAAAATAAAGGAAAACTTTAAATCTCTTACAATGATATTCCATTCTGCACTTCTTCAATTTTATTCAATGCTTCTGTTTTTTTAATTTGAACTCTGTTTTTAAGTTCTGTCTTTTTTAATTCAAGCAAAAGACACTGGAAAAAAAAATTTAAACATTGCAATATAACAAATAATGCTTAGAATTACAATATTTAGCAATTTAATCAAAAATGTGTAAGAAAAAAATAATAAACCTTTATTTGCATACATCTGGTTAATGTAAATGTAGAACATGTCAAATAGAAAAAAATCTTTTTATTTGAAATTATCAGGAGTTATTGTATCTCCTATCATTTTAAATTTCAAATGTTCTCTGATCATACTTTTCCCAATTAATTTTAGCTTAGCATTTTACTAAATGTCAAGCAGCATTCCAAATTAATATTTCCAATCTGTTATATGGGTAGCAAAATCTGGAAAGTGTTTAAGTGAAAACTATTCATTAAAAAGGCTTTAAAATTACTTGGAAAATCCAGATCTGTAAAGGTTTCTAGACCAGAACAGTCTTCAAAGTATATAAAAATATATCTTTTTTATAAATCCCAAACTTTTTAATTGAATTTTCATAATTTCTTTCAAAGTTCAATAAAATGCTAAGACTAAATAAAATGTTGCTTTTGTCCATGTGATTAAATTTTTTTACATATGCATCTAAAAATTTTTAAAATAAATTTAATCATTTTATTTTGTGAATTCTTGCACATCAGATTTAGTTTGAAAATTATGAGTCTTAACAAAAATTATTGTTAGTAGATATCTGTGCAGACTTTTATGAAGTAAGCTGGATAGTAGTAACAGCATATAAATTACCCATACCACAAGTACAGACATTTATACCACAAGTACAGATTTTTATTCAATACATTATAAATAACCACAAGATAATAAAATGTTAGCAACAACTGCAGGGAAGTAGGAATGCTACTGTGTGGCACTATTCTTATTATGCCATGTTGAACATGATTCAACAAAATTATTTGATTTTAATCCATAGATGTTAGCAGCAGTCAAAATATTTCATTTTTACAAAATGTAATTCCTTGTTGTTTTAGTTAACTTTACAAATTTCCCCATATCCCTCCCCCTTTTATACTCCCTATAAATAAATAAGTTTTATCTTTGGAACAAAAAGATATTTTTTCTCACTGAATTCTGTGGTAAGTTCCTGCAGGATTAAGCACAAATGCATATCTTAATGGAATATTTTTGCTTTATATAGAGTAGATTTCTGACCACTTATGTTTTCAACAGTTACTTCTAGAAAGTTCCGAATAAAACTTAATATTAAAGTTATAAAGTTAAATTTACAATACATTAAAAAGAATCAAACAAGCAGAGAATGCTAAAAAGAAAGAAAAAAATCCTTTCATAAAAGTAGGCTTACTTCAGCATTTTGAGCTCTTTTTTCAACTTCCACTTTTTCTAATTCCAATCTTTTCATATCATCCTTTAGTCTGTTGTTACCATCAACTTCTTGCCTATGAGAATTTATAAAATGTTTATTATGTCACAATACATAAAAATATTTCCGACAACGAACCACATACATGAAAACATTTTTAAAATCGTTTTTATCCTTTTAATTTAGTTTTAACTTTCAATTTTCTCAAAAACTTTGACATTAAAACGTTTTAGAATTGTTTGTTATTGATGCAAATGCCATTTGACCGACAGTGTCAGATCAAGGCTCAAATAAATTCATCAAGGCAAGGGATTAGTTTTATGCCTGTTGTTAGCCGTCCATTTGGTATATTAATTAGCGAGGCTGCCTGCTGGGGATAGATCTTTGTAAATGGCCTGTATGGCAAAATGGAGCTACTCTAAATAGCCAAGACCTCTTGTGAAGTTGGTGGAAGAGGAAGAAAGGTGAGAGGTCCCAGACCACCCCCAGTGTGTTCCCTCCCAAAATTGGGGTGGAATCAAGCCAAATTGCACTGTTACTTGTATGGTGCTCAAAGCTAGGGCTAACCATAGGGGTAAAAACTAGCTCCTCTCTGTGATGAATTTGGTAGGCCTTGATTGGATGTTACTATCAATCAGGTGGAATAAGTAACAACAAAATTATTACACCCAAGAAAAGAATTTCTTCCTGCATACAAAGGGAAAAAAACCCTCTGCATTAATGTATTTTTTTAAAAAAGAACCCCCCCCCCTCCTTTTATACACACAAAAAGTTCTTTCTGAGAAAACTATACAAAGCTAGTCTCCAAAAACTGAATATTTTGGAAAAATTTATAATCTCTAAACATAGTACATATAATGCATCTGCACAGAGAGATTTTTAAATGCAAAAAGATAAGTTAAAAAGAATATATATATATATAAATATAATTAAGGATATTTAAGAAATTTAAATAGACACAAAAATAATAGTTGTTACTTGTTTTAATATCCAACATATTTTTTCCCCCTGAAATTGTTAGTGATCATATGAATTTGTTTACGATAAGGTATAAAATATACAGTTATGCTTACCAATAACATCCATATTTATCGGAAAACATGCACTGATTAGTCAGTACTTCTGAATATGTTCTTAAGCTGTTAATTTTAAATCATGCTGGTTAAATATCACATTTTTAAAATAGAATACAAAAACATAAAAGAGTGATTTAAAGCAGACAGATTTTCACCAACTTTTATTTTTTGTTTGTCACGAATTCAGCTGTGAAAAGTTCAAAAATGAATTTTTATTTAGATTTAAGATACTGTATTTCTATTATTTTACAATTTACACAGATGAGTACAGTAAAATATTAGGTTTTGTACAAATAAACGGCACATTAAAGTAAATAACACAAATCATTAAACAAAAACTCTTCTTTTTTAGTGTGTTATCTATATTTAAAATTGCATTTAATAGCATTTACAAAACATTTTGCTTAAAATTTAGAAAGGATATACAAAATTTTTATTTATTTTAAAAATATTTTTTTTTTAGGATTAATCCTATAAATTATTTACATTACCTTAATTTTAGTTTTTCTTGTTGTAGTACACGCATTTGATCTTCCATAACAGTACAATCAAGCTTTAAGCTACATAACAGCATGGAGGTATGGGAAGAGAAGATATCACACAAATGACAGGCAAAGCAGAACAAAGGTTAATATACATATATAATGAATTACAATTTTAAAGTTTCACTTGGAATAGAAAAATTGTGATTATATAAGGAATTTTTCTTTCGCAAATGACAGAAAAGCAAACAGACATTTAACACACAGCTGAATAAAATAAAACTACATTTAACACAAACAATTCAAAGCAAATTAAAAACACAATAAATACACACATCAACATCAACTTTTTAATTAACAAAATTACATAAATAGTAACAAAATAATTTACTTGAGTTTCTTCAAAGTTTAAATAGCCATTTATAACCTTTTTTCCTACACTAATTCTATATAACTAAATAGTTATTTAAGATATTAACTTGGGACAAAAACACAACAATGTTAAGGTAGGTATAATTAAGATTACAATTTAGATTTAGGAGAAGTAAAAATTGTGGGAAGTTAAAAACATTTCCATATAAATAAAAATTTCATGCAGGATTTTAAAAGCAAGAGAGGGAAGTACATTGCAAAAGCATTAAAAACGAAAAATATAGTTTTTATAAATAACAGGCTAGTGACTATTTTATTCAACTATAAATTATAATTTTGTACATCTTTTTAAATGTTCACAATAATTTTTTAAAAACGCTATCAGGAAAATAAAACAAGTTCATCAGGAACTTATGAAATGTAAATGCATAAATTTAGTTATAGATCTTTCTCATGTGTAGTTTGAGAGAGTATATGTACACATAATTCTGTAATATAACATTTTTATGTATAACAAAAAAGTACTTGTTTATGCTTACAATAGATGCTTTGTATCAATCACAAAAACTTTTAATGAGATGTAAATAAATTACAATTAAGTAACAAAAACTTATATAATTGTTAATTAAAAATAAATCCTCAAAATGCAGTAAGTAAAATTACTATAAAGTAGCTCTTTTCAGTTTTTTAACAGGTTATAAAAGTTTAAGGTGTTAGGAAATATCAATTGCTTTATGTAATTTTTTTTATTACTTTAATAACAAAATTTACATAAAAAATGGCACAAAATAATTGACAGAAATACTCTCTAAAGAAGAATATTTTCTTTTAATAATCATTACTTGAAAAATATAAGTAAAAAAAAAAATCAATATTTACTGCCAAATAGCTTCACATTCAATAATAATAAAAGCAGTGGAATATAAGCATGCAATAACCTCAAATACTAGGATTATTCTAGCTTAAGACTTAATTAAGCTTTACAGCATCAAGAAAATCTGAATTACAAAGCTGCATCATGCATATTTTTTAAAACTGCTTCATATCAAATTCAAATATACATTCAAAAGGTTTTAGAAATACCTCTCATTGCTAAAATGTAACTTTTCTAAATCTTTCTTTTGAGCTAAATCCTCTTTTTCGGCCTTTTTAAGTAGTTCAGAAAGTCTTCTAATCTCTTCTTCCATTTTCTTTTAGTACTTTTGAATTCCTTTGCTTGTTCCTTAAGTTAAAAAAATGCAGTAAATATACACTTTTATAAAAATATATTCAAACACATTGTATGCTAGAAAAATTACATTATAAGCTTAAAACATTTCTAAAAATAAAAACTTAGGATATTATTTATAATTTAATACTTTCAAATTAAATTTAGTCACAAAAGATTTCAAATTACATCAGAACAATTTCCATAGAATGTTTTTTTCATTATGGATCACATAACGAAATTTGAAGCATTCAATTACTTTTAAAAAGTGCCACAAAGTATGCAAAGTAAAAAGTGCCAATTTCAAACTATTTTTTAAACTTCAATTTAGTGTATCATCACAAAGATATGTTAAATATAGCAGCTAAGTACAAAGCACAACAAGAAAAAAATTAAGCTTAATGTTCTAATTATTAAAGAATTTTTTTTAAAAATAAGACATTTAATAAGGCTTGTATTTTTCAAAAAGTCAAACATTCACAAAGGTCTTTCAATAAGTCCTTAGAAAACTCAAGAGCTTGTGCTTGTAGCAACGAAAATGGTTTGTTTTTAGTAAGCCGACTCACTAGATAGCTATTTCCATCACACTGTTTCATTTATATTGTAGATTGAACCAAGAAATGTCTTTATTTAGAAATATTGGAAAAAGTGAGTTTTGAGTGTTAATTAAACACTTATATTCAAAAGAGTTAACACTGAAAGAAATCAAAGCTGAGTTGGATGAAGTTCATGGCACATGTGCTCCTATTTTTGCAATATTTTTTTATTTTTAAACTTAAAGAAAAAAAAATTGGCTTGGATGACAATGATTTACATTAAACAAAGAGGTTATCGCCCAAACATGACCCTATATTCTGAAGACCTTTCAATACCTCCCCTTTTTAAATGGCTTAAACAAGTTGAAAGAATGCTTGGAAAAGTGTATACAGCTAAAAGATGCTGAAAAATGAGAAGAAAAAAAAAACCTACTTCAACAGTATTGTTTTTTTCTTTTTTAGAGGATTTTTTGAATGACCCTTGTATGTAAATTGATTGTAAATTCAGATTTATGAGATTTTATTCAGATTGTTTGTCAATGATCAGTTATGACTTTTTCATTCCAACACTCTTTTCATTTGTTTCCAACAATATACAACCCAAATTAAATTATATACTGAAATATGATATTTTAGTTGAGTAGCATGACTACAAGTAAATAAACTTTTCTTATAAAAAATTAACAAAAATCATTTGCAAATATGAAAAAATTCATCTTGGTTACCATAAAAAAATATCCTTTAAAAAATTAAAAATAATGAATGCTTACTTGCAATTTAATCTTTGCATCACTCAATTCCTTTCTTAAATTGGTTATTTCATCACTAGAGTTCTTACGGTATTCAGTGGCAGAATCAAGTGCTGATTTACATTGTTCTACTAAAACCCCTTTTTGATCAAGTAATTTCTTAGTCATTTCTTTCAATCTTTGTAGTTCATCATCACTTTGCATAGTTCCCCTTGATATTTTTTCAACCTATTAAAGAAATTCATTAGAGGAAATTAAAATAAATTTTAAATTGAAGCAAGACAAGTAAAAAACAATGATATTCTATTCCTCATCTCATATACATTTTTTGTTTTGTTTAACACATGAATAAAAATACACTTTCAAATTAACTGCAAAAAGAATATGAATAGTTCAAAATTATATTTTTGCTCTTATTAATATTTAATTTAAATAACATTCATTCCAGGGATGTTTTGGACAATCGCCCATCTCATGTGACCTTTCTTTTGTTTCTATACAACAGAAAGTGTAAAATAATTCTTTTTTCTACTCTTTCTCATACACAATGGAGGGTGAGTCAATCTATTACTTAAAAATAATTAGTTCCAGTATAATAGTTCTAATACAGTTAGTTATAATTTCTCTATTCTATCATTTTTACTATTTGTCTGTCTTACTTCTTTCAAAATATTTATATTCATTTGAAGGTAAAAATTGATGTAAGAAATCCAAATTCAAAATGCATACAATTTGATTCACTAAAAAATAAAAAAGGCCCTAGCTAAATCTCTCTCCTCCAACAGATTTTGCCAATAGCTAATGAGAAGATTTCCAAAGCTTAGAAAATTCATATTATTACTAATGAAATAATTTAAAAATATTTTCATCAATTAATACTTTAAAAATGCATAGATATCTCAACTAAACTCAGTGGTGCAACAGCCCATAAAGGGCCAAGGCCTACTGTGCTAATCTCAATTTTCTTGACCTTGGGCACTGAAAAGATGTTCTGGTCAAGCGGTCAGTCTGATGTGAAACACCCAGTATTTAGTTCCCAAGCAAGCTTGGTACTAATTTATTGACCACTGAAGGGATGAAAGGCTGAGTCAATCTTGCCCAGCCTGGGGTTTGAACCCCGGAACTGTGGTGTGGAAGTGCAATACGCTATAAATACGCAAGTGTTATACATTACATAATTTGTATGCTCAGTCATGTCGGACTGACCACTTGATCGAAACATCTGCACATGCACCTCAGCACCTAAGGTCATGTAAACTGAGATAGGCACAGTAGGTCTTGGCTCTCATGGGCTGTTGTGCCACTGAGTTCAGTTATCAGTTAAAATGATCTAATTTAAAAAGTAATGTGTAAATAATATTATATAGATGAAACAGGGAGAAGGGGTACTTAGCCATACTAATAACATACAGCAGTAGGAATCTGTGTAATCATTATATAACAAATAAAAATCTATTTAATCTTTATATCTCTAGATGATTATTTTACTTAATACAAAGTAAAAGATTTCACAAAAAAAATTGAGAGTTTATTTCTTAAAATGCAGAATTTCATGTAGCTATATTTTAATTGTAAAATAAATAATGTTACAAAAAAAGATATTTCAATGAAAGTCAAGTAATGGTGACATATGAGCTCTGTGCACCTTCTCCAAATTTCCACACTACACCAATGTGAGGTCCTCCAGCTTTGATAGACAAAATGTGCAACAGACACATTATACAGCAGTTTCTAGTGGCACAATTAGATGAATATGTATACAAAGTCATTTTAAAAGAGCTATGATTTTTTTTGCTTGTATTCGTAAGTTTTAAAAACTTCCAGTAATGTAGGTTATGACTTCAGTAATGACTGTTAAAATCTAGTTTACTAATTGTTATGCAATACTTAAAGGAATAGTATTTATTATGTATTAATAAAACATGATACTATCCAAATATTTTTGTTGTACATACAGGTTTTTATAAGACAGTTATTCAACTAATTGCTACAAATTAATTACTTTTGATATTTTTAATGTTTATGTATTAAGTTTAATCCATTCACTTACATGCAATGAATCTAGTTTTATGAAAACTATAAAACATTATATAGATTTTAGTTAAGAAAATGCATTGATTACTATGGAAGGTAAAATTCTGAATGTATATAAAATATTGCGATTTGAGAAAAAAATATAAATAGAGAGAGGAATAAAAATCCAGAAAACAATTTATTCTGAGTTAAAAAAATATAATTGACACAAAAAAGCCAAATTGATTGTTAATAAAAAAGCAATCTCGTCCAACAAGTTTTGTCTTAAAACAAAATAAAGCAGCAACCATTTTTTATGAAGTCCTGTCTGTAACATGAAGTTGTGACAGTATATAATAAGTAAATACATATATACACATGAAATTGAAAGAAACTTTTATGTTATAAAAGTTGAATAACATAAGTTACATCATTAAAAGGAAAAGCAAGATAAATCATTAAAATAAATCAACATTAATAGTATTTTGTATGAGAACTATTATTGATGGAATTAGTGTCACTAAATACATAATAGTATCATTTATCTTAATGAAATGATGGCTCTCCCCAATATGCACAGAAAAGAATTCAAAAGTTGGTTCTTTTTCAAATTTTTTCTCTGAATGAAGTTGAATATATGTATAAAAAATTCTAATTACTTTACCTAAAATGAATTAAACATAAAATTAATGCCATTTATCTAAGATGATTAATCAGTACACAATTATAAATAAGCCAATGTAAGCTAAAAATATCAAATGTGCAATCCTTAGAAAATTTGTTAAATGTATTATCAATAAATCAAAAATAATTTTACTTCTAGAAATTCAAAATTTACACATTAAAGGTTATACAAAAAAAAAAAAAAAAAATCTTGCCCATTATTAACAACTCACTTCAACATTTTCTGTTTGAATACTTGCATTGCTTTTCTTTGGTATTTGAATCAAGCTAAAATGCTTTAAAAATTCATCAATAAAACTTTGGTTCTCCTTTACATCTTCATCACTGTACATATTTAGAGCTACTCTAAATTTTTCCACAAGTTGCTTTATTTTAGGATCTTCCCCAGCTTCATTCTGAAAAGAAGAGCCACTAGAAGCAGTAGAAGACTGACAGACTTTTTCTGAAACAACTTGTTGTAATGAAGAATTTGAACTTTTACTATGTGCTTCATCAACAGTCAGAGGTTGCCTTAATTTTGAAATGGTGGACCTCATATCCCGTGAATTATGCTCTAAAACTTCTTTATAACTTTTCACATTTGTCCTGTTTTCTGGAATAAATTCTGAAGAAATTTCTGGCAGGTATTCTCGAGCATCAGGATTCAGGCAAGAGAAACGAAATATTTCAGAGTTTTTTCCCTCTACTGAATCACTGGTTTCAAAGTTGCTGGTTACATTTCTATCTATATTTTGAATAGGTAGAGAAACTTCATCAAGTTTTTTGTATGCTGCAGGCAACTGATCCACTAAACAAACATATGTTTCACGCACAAAAGCAAATTCAACATCTTGTTGCAGGAATTTACCAATACCATCACTATCAGTTAGAATTTGTAGTTCTTCAGGGAAATTTTTCACTTTATTCATAAGACGTGGGTCATCAACTCGAAGTGGCCCATATTTTCCAAGTATTTCTTTAAAATGTCTGTTAAAAAAATAAGATAATATATTTTTCAAATCTTCAATTAAAGATAATAGAAATATATATATGAAAATAAGTACATACAGCAAACAAATAATGTTGCTCTTTGAATAAAATACTTGGAATTTCATTTAACATTTACAGAATATGTTTATGTTAATCACATTTGGAGTTATTTATCAATATCACAAAATACTATTTATTGAATGCTTGCATAGTGATATATGTATACATTTATTACCTTAAGGGTACATGGTTCAATTTACACAAAAATGTAAAATTTAAGGAATTTCAAAATTTTGTTTGTTGCCCCAATGTGTGTATACTATGTAAAACAGATTTTGAGCTCAAAATTTCCTAAAAAGCTAGCCTTTTAATTTTTTAAGAAAAAACTTAAAATTTGTGAAGTTAATTTAAAATGCTATTCCTCCTACAAAAATTTATGCACATGCATAAAATTTGATTTACAAGTACATCAAACTATGCATAACAAATGTTGGTATGAGTTTTGCGATAACATGATTAGTATTTGTACAATACTTCTTTTTTACAAATGCTTAATGAAAATTCCTTAAAAAAATGTATAAATTCTGAGTTCAATTATTTTTAACACGCTTTTATAAGTTTCACTTGCATGTAACAGAATCTTTGAACTCGATTTTTACCCACTTGTCAAGGACCGATGACAATACAATAATTTTGTTCCATTTTCTTGATCAAGACATCAGAAATAATGATATTTTAATTTGGTGAATAATTACATGCACCACTTCCAGAATCGGCAACTTATTGCATATACCATTTTCAGATTTGGCAACTAATTCCATATACCATTTCAAGATTTGGTGACTAATTCCAGATTTAGTGACTAAAAGATTAAGGTGCAACCCCTAAAACCAATACACACTTATGGTTTCGAAATAAAACAAAAAAAGTGTTCTTTATATGAGCAAGGGTAGGTTGGAAGCGTCAGCTATTTCTTACTATAATATAAACATATGTCTAGTTTTTCAGAAAATGGAAATAAAAAAAAAAGACTCATACATGGGGAAAAAATAGTTTATGTTCTAACTGTTAAATATTTTTTATTTTTACAAAGCAATACGTGAAGATGATATGAATTAATATTACAGCAATACGTTTAAAAGGTGAAAAAATGATTGACACTTAATATTTCTTCTTAAAACACTTTGATTTGACTTGCATCTACAGAGACGAAATTTTTGAAATATAACGATGCGGAACTGATCCGAGGCCCCGTAAACGGAGAGAATAAATACCCTTCAAACCCATTAATTAATATCCATTGAAGAACATGACTAATTCCAGCAGCTACTTAATTCCCCTTCCCCCACTCCAAATACCAAACTCAAGAATAGTTCAAAAAACTAAAAAAACAAGCTTTTAATGTAGATCTAACTAAAAATTGAAAAATAAATTATAGTTTAAAAAAACCAAAAAACACGCTTTTATAGTGAATCAAACTAAAAAGTAAAAAAATAATTCTTAATCTATACAAATAAATAAAATTGAAGTGTCTGTTTGTAATTTCAAATTAGCAGCTTTTTACTTAATGCACTAAAAGTATGTACGGTACTCATAACAAAAAACCAATTTTTAAAATTTTTGTCTGTCTGTCTGTTTGTTCCGGCTAATCTCGGAAACGGCTGGTGCGATTTTAAAAATTCTTTCACTAATGGAAAGCTACATTAACGGGGAGTAACATAGGCTATATTTTATTCCCGTATTCTTACGGGAACGGAAACTATACGGGTGAACGTGAAACTGAATGCCAAGATGAACGCCAAATTGAACGCCAAGCTGAGCTAATGAAGTCGTTTTGGTTACTGGCGACCGATGCTCTTCATGAGACATAACAGTGTTACGCGCACATCATAATTCGCTGACACGTGCCATAATTTTTTTTTATGATAGTTATCTCACTGTTCAGTTAAGTAGAGCATCGGCTGTTTCGGATGCACTTTTAAAAATAATAAATCAAGGCTTCATAAGCAAAAAGCAATGCAAGAAACAAAAAATTGATAAGTTTTAATCCTTTCTCTTTTTTTTATTTACATTTTTAGTCACATTTAAACAATAGTTATTATTTGCTTAATATTTATATTGTAATAGAATAATAATTTTCAAAGTATCTTTCATTTTTTCTACCTCTCTGCTTTTCTTAAATTCAAATTGTTCTTAATTTCTTAATTAGGAGTTTCTTTAATGTGGCGTTGTGGGGCCTCAAAGTGGCGTTATAGATAATTATCCCCATTTTTAAACTATTAGACGTACAGTCTTGAAATTTGATAAGCAGATTCCTTTCGTAAAGTAGAGAACCGCTACAAAATGGGTTTCGCGAATATGAACTACCAAGTTTAATTTCGGGAGATTAAGAAGCGTAATTGATAAATATTTCCATTTTAAACTAATTGATCATCCTGCTTGAAAATTGCTGGCATGTTCCTTTCATGGAATAGAGTTCCTCTAACAAAGAATAAAACAAAAATTGACCCCCAAGGAGGGTTGCGAGGGGTCAAGAGGAGTTACAGAAAAAAATTCCTGTTTTTAATTGTTAGACCCATATACTTGAAATTTGTTAAGCATATTTCTTTTGTTGAATAGGGATCCACTAAGAATGTATTTTAAGCAAATCAAGTTCTGGGGGGGTGCAGGGGATTACTGGGACGTATTGACAAAAAAAATTGCTTTTTTCGAGCTACAAGGACTATAATAATGAAATTTGGTTTGCATTTTTCTTTTGTTGAGTTGAAATCCACTAAGAGCGGTTATTTTGAAAAACGGCTCTCAACGGGATTACGGGGATATTGATAGTAAAACTTTTTTTTCTGTTAGATTTAGACTTGAAATTTGGCTTGCATGTTCAATTTACGGAGTAGAGATCCACCGAAAATTGGTTTTGCGGGAATCCACTTGGTTTTTGGGTTACGAAAGAGCAAACATCATTCTATGCTTCAATTTTAGAGATTTTTAGAAAACACAGATGAGTTCTGCCCCTTTTTTTATCAACAGGCGACAGTTACAGGTATAAGTATATTTTCAATACAATCGAATTCTTAATGCAGGACTTAGATATTAATAATATATACATATATATAATCAGTAAAAATTTATAAAACATCATGAAATTCCCAGCGAAGCGGGCGGGTAACAGCTAGTATAAGAATAAAATGATTAACGAGAAAATTAATGTCATTGGGGTAAAAGCGTCCTCCTTATAGCAATTTGAGAATTTTCCCCCCAGAGAAATGGAATAGGTGTTACCATGGTAAAAAAAGTCTTAATTATGGAAATTATGTTTAAACTCAAAGATATTTTAAAAGAAAACAGAATTTTACTTAATTATAAAGAAAGCTTTAAAAATAATTTGAAATAAAAATAGAAAAAGGTAAAATTAAATATTTCAAATATTCAAGGGACTGAATTTTTTTTTGTCATAAAAAAATATTTTATTGAATTTTTATTTTTGTCTCATTATATTGAAGAAAAATTAATTCAAGAACACAAAAAGCTATTGGGTTGAATGAATAGTTGAACCAATAAACAATGAAAATACAAAAATTTTTTAGCAGGCTTTAAAAATGTGTAATGAATTAAATGAGACTTACGAATACATATTCTTTTTGATGCACTCCAAGAAATTAAAAGAAGGCTTAGGAAATTCTAATTCAGATTTCAAATCAAGAGAAGCATTTTCTTCTGTTTTTGATGTTTCAGGAGATCCATTGAAAGACAAAGTAGACAGCTTTGATTGGATATCATCAGTTGTAGAAGCTGATGGCATATATATATTGCTACAGAAAGTAAATATAATGAAAACAGCTATATAGTATAATGTTAATATATAACAAAGCAATACTTGGTATATTTTACAAGACTAAGAGTTAATGCAACTGGTTTTTCACAGGAATCACTTCATTGAATCATAGTTCTGATTTGTAATTATACATCACATAATCATTAATAACTTATGAAATCTAATAACTAGATAAACTACTTCTTGCATAAACATTACCTATTATACACATAAGTATTAAATGTTATTTAACAAATTTAATTTTTACAATCAACACACATTTTAAATATGCCTAAAATGTAGTATAATATTACTCAAATTCTTATTGCATGCAAAAAACTAAAAAAATTAATTTTTCTCAATATATAAAAAACAAAACATCATAGTTTTTTTAGTGACCAATTAAAAGCTTTAAGGATATATTAATGGGGAAAAAAAGAGAAAATAAATGAGGTTTTAATAAATGATTTTGTAAAAAATCATACTGATGAAATTACAAATTGTAAACATACAATTACATACTTAAGATTATTAGACATTAATAATAATTAATTGAAATATTAAAATACCCTTTGAAAAAAATTGTGAAAGAAAAGTGTACTAACTTGATATTTTTAACCCAGGCTGTTTCTTTTGAACTGTGACTAGTGTGTCGCAATGAGTGGGACCTTTGATGATGTTCTTTACTAAAAATTTATACACATAAATTATGTTAATTTCTTAGTTAAGTCTGTGAACATATAAACATATTCATTTGAAGAAAACTATAACTTTTAAGACAAAATATTTTAACTATTATAACAATTTATTTCAAACAGAAAAAAATTAAAATGGTACATCCAAGGCAAAACATTCCTTCAAAAATATAATATTAAGGTATATATTGACCTTTTTAAAGAAACACCAGCCTTTTGTAAGAATTCATCAATGCTATAAGTGTTACTTTTCATTTTTTTGTGTTCTTTGGTCTTTGTAGGAACTTTATAAGAAATTTCCTTCAACAGAAAACAATAAACAATGAATTAAAAAACTAGACATTAAAACAGCAATCCTTAAAATTTAATTTTTAAATATGAAATACTTTAGTTAGTATACAATTAATATATTTATCATTTTTGCATCTTTATATCAATTTTCACAACATCCAGTACTCAATATTCAAAATATTAAAATCTGAAAGAAAAAGTTTTTAAAAATAGTCTTAATTAAAATTGCTTTTATACAGTTTTGAAAAAAACAACAACATTTATCTATTTAATTAAAAAAAATATAGCTCATAATGTAATCAGAAATAAAAAATTAAAAAGAAATAAAAAATAAGCACAACTCACTGCATATGATGGGACATTGTAAAGTTTATCATTATTAATAGGCGACTATTACATCCACGCTATTCATAGTTTTTTTAGTGACCAATTAAAAGCTTTAAGGATATATTAATGGGGAAAAAAAGAGAAAATAAATGAGGTTTAATAAATGATTTGTAAAAAATCATACTGATGAAATTACAAATTGTAAACATACAATTACATACTTAAGATTATTAGACATTAATAATAATAATTGAAATATTAAAATACCCTTTGAAAAAATTGTGAAAGAAAAGTGTACTAACTTGATATTTTTAACCCAGGCTGTTTCTTTTGAACTGTGACTAGTGTGTCGCAATGAGTGGGACCTTTGATGATGTTCTTTACTAAAAATTTATACACATAAATTATGTTAATTTTTTAGTTAAGTCTGTGAACATATAAACATATTCATTTGAAGAAAACTATAACTTTTAAGACAAAATATTTTAACTATTATAACAATTTATTTCAAACAGATGAAAATTAAAATGGTACATCCAAGGCAAAACATTCCTTCAAAAAATATAATATTAAGGTATATATTGACCTTTTTAAAGAAACACCAGCCTTTTGTAAGAATTCATCAATGCTATAAGTGTTACTTTTCATTTTTTTGTGTTCTTTGGTCTTTGTAGGAACTTTATAAGAAATTTCCTTCAACAGAAAACAATAAACAATGAATTAAAAAAACTAGACATATTAAAACAGCAATCCTTAAAATTTAATTTTTAAATATGAAATACTTTAGTTAGTATACAATTAATATATTTATCATTTTTGCATCTTTATATCAATTTTCACAACATCCAGTACTCAATATTCAAAATATTAAAATCTGAAAGAAAAAGTTTTTAAAAATAGTCTTAATTAAAATTGCTTTTATACGGTTTTGAAAAAAAACAACAACATTTATCTATTTAATTAAAAAAAATATAGCTCATAATGTAATCAGAAATAAAAAATTAAAAAGAAATAAAAAATAAGCACAACTCACTGCATATGATGGGACATTGTAAAGTTTATCATTATTAATAGGCGACTATTACATCCACGCTATTACACTTGAGGAAACCCTAAGAACCTACAAGTTCATTGATTTGAAAGCTGCTCAGCGTGAAGTCAAATTTGAAGCTTCTAGGTCTGTTTCGAATATTACTAAATGAGAATAGCTGTCTTAATTTCAGAAGAAACACTTGAAGAACACTGAAGTGATCCAAAATGAACAAAAATCAGTTGAATGAAATCAAGAAACAAATAAGAAAGTTTACTGTATGTCATCAGTTGAAGCTGAAGTGCTGCAGGTGCAATAAACAAACAAAAGGGTACCTTCAGGGAGATTCTATGGCTGCTGAAGCAGCCAATCTTGCCAAAAATCAGTGAAACTAAGTCCAGGCTATCTTATATGAATGCCACCAAACAGAAATTTTGAATTTTAGTACAGTGTGGAAGCGGCAAAGGGTGAGTAAGTGAATGTTAGCGACGCACTGCTCATCTACACGAGGGCTTTTGGCGACGAACCTCGTAATTTTGAATCATAGCCAAGAAGCAGCAATGGATAATTAGTGATGTCAATGCACATCGCATGCAGCTAAAATAGCTGGGCAACCAAAAGAGCTGTTTCTATATATTATTCTTAGAATCAAATTGAAGACTGTGACAGAAGAATAAGAAAAAATAAATGGGAAGTAGACAACCCTGAAAAGTGGGTGCAGTGTTTTCGAGTATCAAGCTTACGTTGCAGACTTTACTAACCAATGTATTTTGGGTTTGGATTTTCTGTAATTGTATGGATATATATAAAGTCTCCAGAAAAACAAACTTTTCTCTAAAGGAGATAAAATTTCCCTCTTACTAAAAGGTAGTGTTAGGACAAAATCTACTAGTAACTGAAACAGTCATCATTCCAGCAAATTCAGAATATTTAGTTCAAGGATTCTTTAATACTAATAGATACAGAGTAACTGATAATCCCAGCTCTGTCTCTCAAAGATGAATTTTTAAAGATGCATAACTAACTGATCTTGTAAAAGAGTTTTCACCTGTGTTCAACATCAGGAACAAATGTAGAAGGGAATTGAAATTGCTTTCTACTTGCCTCTTGACAAATTTACCAGCCCACAAATTGCCAAATAAATGGAGCCCATAAACAATATTCTGAGACGAAATTGACATAGTAGCTGGATGTGAAGTTAAAAAACTTCACTACAAGTTCAAAGATTTGTTCTCAAAGAGTGATGCAGAAATGGGTTGGATAAAACATGTACAGAAAGGGTGTCAAACTCAAAGGCTAACTTGGGTTTAACTTTAGATGGGCCACAAAAAAATCCATAATTATAGAAATGTAGGTTTATTTCGAATAATACATTATAATAAACACATATAAAAGAACAAGAAAAATTTAATGTTTACATCCTGACATTTGACATCTCTTCTCTGCAACTATTTTTAATATTTCGGGAGAATTTTAAAAATTTTATTGCATATTATTATTGTGTGCCAGTATATTGGCAAGGCTGCAAAAATATTCACTGTGGGTTGCATGCAGCCCACAGGCAGAAAATTTAACATCCCTGATGTACAGTATAAGATATTACAGATTTTTTGGATGATGAAAAACATTGTGTTCGGTTTTGAAGTTTGAACACAAAAATGTTTCGGCAAAACATTTTTGTGTTTGGTTTTTAGTCACCCGAACCCTTTATAATATAAAGGCCAGTTTCTTCAATCATGAAAACATCGATATATAAAGACATTTATTAACAAATAAATAACATGTTTTATTGTATTTAATTTTTAATGTCATGTTATTTTACTTTTGACATTGGATGACGAAAAACATTGTGTTCGGTTTTGAAGTTTGAACACAAAAATGTTTTGGCAAAACATTTTTGTGTTTGGTTTTTAGTCACCCGAACCCTTTATAATATAAAGGCCAGTTTCTCTCTTCAATCATGAAAACATCGATATATAAAGACATTTATTAACAAATAAATAACATGTTTTATTGTATTTAATTTTTAATGTCATGTTATTTTACTTCTTGACATTCAAATGTTCAAGACTGCCACCCATCCAGTATAGTGGTTAGTTATGTTGACTACTGTGCTGTTGAGCCTGGGTTTGAATCCTGGAGAAGGCATGTATGTTTATAAATGTATAGTGCCTTCACGGCATGGGGGACTCTAAATAGCTGTCGAGCAGAAAGTCCTCTCATGAGGTTGGTGGAAGGGGAGGAGAGGTGGGAGGCCCCTGACCACTGCCAGGGTGTTCTCCCTCAAAAAAAATTGGGGCAGAACTGAGCAAAATTGTACTGTCATCCGCATGGTACTCAAAGCTAAGGCTAATGACAGACGTAAAAATATAGCCCTTAGCCACGAAGAATTTTGTGGACATTGATCTGATGTTACTGTAGATCAGGTGGCATAAGAAACAACAACAAATGTTTTATGCGGCACGGGGGTACTCTAAATGGCTGTTGAAACCAAGTCCTCTTGTGAGATTGGAGACCCTTGACCACTCCTAGGGTGTTCTTCCTCAAAATTGGGGTGGAGAGCCAAATCACACAGTCACCGAGAGCTACAGCTAATGACAAGCATTTATATGACCCCTTGACGCACTTAATTTTGCGGACCTTGATCTGATGTTACTAATACCACCTGATCAACAATAACAACAAATGTTCAAGATTAATTACAATTAAAAACCATAGTTAGAATTATAAATATTCAGAAGGAATATAGAAAGAAAATCAAAATAAGTTTCACTCACATTGACAGGTTTTTCTTTCTTCAAAACAATAAAAGGTTCAGCATTAACTGAAAGAAAAAAAATCAAGATAGATTATAAATATACAGGTTGCAAATCCAAATGTATTATACTTAAAATATAAATAATTGTATTCTAATCCTCACTAGTTAAACATTTTAAAAATTATAAAATAAAATCCAACAAAGGTAAACTATTTTTCAAACAGTGATAATACCTATGAAACAAATACCAGAATATTCTATTTTAATTTTGTAAAAAATCTATTAGAATTTTTCTAAAAGCTCTGTGTGTGTGACCCATTTCATTAAATATCTTTATTCTCAATTCCAAAAGAGAAGATTAAATCAATACAAACTATTATAATGATCTGAATTAAAACAAACACATTTTGGATTTATTAACTTAATAAAGGACGTGAAATAGACATTAAAAAATAGAAAGATTGGGACCCCATTTAAAACTAATAATTACTCTCCTCTCTTGAAAAAATAAATAGTACAAGATAATTTATAAAAACTTTTTAATCTGATTTTTTTACATACATATTTGATGTGAATAAGAATTCCATGAATAAAATTTCACACACAGCCAATATTAGAATACTAACATACAAAATACAGGGAAAGGCAAAATGGATGCAGGAATTTCAAAATACTACTACATAAAATGTTATTAGGTCTACCAAAAAGTTCTGTCCGTTCCGGTTACAATCAGTTTCAACACGTATGAGCATATTCATTTGACGCATATTTAGCCCTCTCCTTTTGCCACTGACCCTAGCAAATGAACTAAAACATAGATGATTTATGTTAGTATTAAGTGAGATGCGATTGTTTACCCATGGCTGTTGATAAAGTTAATTTACGCCACTGTATTTTGTATGAATTCCAACAAGGAAGTGATGCTACAGAAGCGTGTAGAAATTTATTGAAAGTGTTTGGTGAAGGTACAGTTTCTAATAGAACATGCAGAAGATGGTTCGAAAAATTTCAAGTAGGTGATTTCAACCTTTCTGATAAGCCACTCTCTGGGTGACCCTCTTTGATGGACGACGATACTGTCACGATCATGTTAGAGCAAAATCCTTTTTTGACAACATTTGAGATAGCAGATAGGCTTGTTTCAGCCCAACAAGCCATTTTGGATCATAATTGGAAACTAGGGTTTGTGTGGAAGTATTTAAGATGGGTGCCACATAAGTGAGAAGAATTTGAATGATCAAATCACCATATATGCACATCTCTGCTTGCACGCAACAAAATAGAAACCTTCTTGGACAGGATCATAACTGGGGATGAAAAATGGATTAACTATGAAAACATCATAAGGAAAAGGGCATATTGTGAACCTGGAAAACCTGCCCCCTCCACCTCTAAATCGAAGTTGAGCCTGAACAAGAGAATGTTGTGTATATGATGGGACATTCGAGTACTAATACATTTTGAGCTGTTGAAACCAAACAAAAGGCTAAATTCAGAGAGGTACTGTCAGCAATTGGATAAATTAAAAGAGGGCAGCGATGTTCAATAGAAAGGACATCATACTGCTTCATGACAATGCCAGGTCACATGCTGCTTTGGGGACTTGTCAGAAAGTCGCAGAGCTAGGCTGAGAAATTCTGTCGCATCCACCATACTTCCCGGACCTAGCACCTTCAGATTATCACTTGTTTCGGTCCTTACAAAATTTTTCGCAGGGCCAAAAATTCAAGAACGAAGAAGATATTAGACAAGCACTAATTCAATTTTTGGCCTCTACAGATAAGACATTTTTTAAAAATGGGATATACAAATTGCCATCATTCTGGCAAGAAGTCATAAATAATGATAGCAATCATATTATTCAATAAAGTTTATTCAAGGTATGAAAAATTTATTCTTTTGTTTTATTCTAAAAACAGACAGAACTTTCTGGTAGACCTAATATTAATGCATTTATTCAAAAGATAAATACATGTAGAGATATGGCATTTGTAGGGCAGTTAAAAAGTTGTCAGATATCCCCCCTCCAGAAATAATTAAATAAAGCTATAATATATCTACACATCACTATATTACACAGTTATAATATTTTAAGTACTATTTAACATAAATAACTATGTGTGAATAAATGACACATGCAGAATTTCTCATTAGAAAAGTTAAAGCATGTTTTTGTTAACCTTTAGACAATGTTTAAAGAAAAATTTAAAAAACAATTTGATAACTGTTGGAGGAGGAGAGATATTGGATCCTTATGGACTTGCCTATTCACTGATATAACAAGACTACAAAAAACTATTTTACTTCCTAAAAAACTCATACAATTTAAAATAGAGATAAAAAAAGATAATCACAAAATTATTTATAGCACATACAATTATATAAATATAATTTAGGTTCTATAAAATATTGCTTCCTGGTTATTGAGAAGAGTTTCTAATTTCTTCAACTGTCTTGTTCCGATCAAAGAGAAAGTTTCTAAAAACTCTGTCACTAAAACTGATCACAGTGAAAGAGAGTTTTTACTCCAGCTCAATCAGAAGTGAGTGCATGTAAAGAAGAGTTACTCTGCAGCTAAGCGAAAACTACTTTAAAAAGGCTCGGGCAAACAAAATACCAGTTTTAATTATTGCTATTTAATGAGTAGTGTAAGGCCATGTGTTGCTTCACGAGCAACTTTAAAGTATTAATCCTATTTTTTTTAGTAAGTTTTGATTTTTAATTTTTATTTTCACGTAACTTTAACAGGAACAATAAATTTAATTTTAACAGTAGTTATAATAAAACATACAAATGCTGTAAGAGTGGAAACTTTTTTTTAAAAAAGGCTTTATAACAATAGGGACTAATTTTGTACAAACTTAATCTACTAGTATCAGTTTAATGAATCATTCCAAACAAAATTAAATTTAAGTTTATTAATCATTAACAAAGTAATTGTACAAAAATTTAAATAATACAAAAATGTTATGAAATAAAAAAAATATTTTCCCATTAAAACTTACCATTTAGTGTAGGAATATTAGGGAGACTTGGGTGTCCATGCAAATCTTTTACATCATGCTTCGGCTGATTTTTCACTTCTTTAGGAGGATTATTGATTTCAGCCACAGGAGGGTCTGCATAAGAAATATCCTCAGGTATTTCAGATATAGATTCAGTTCTGGAACTGCTGTCTTTACGTTTTCGTTTCTTTTCAACTTTTATTTCAAGTTTTTTTTCTAATCTATAATGAAGCATTGGTTTAAACTTTATATCTATTTTTAAATATTTATTTCCTTCAAATGAGCTAATAAAGGTAAATCAACATAAGACTATGGTTATGCCTACGAAATTACAGTTCACAAGCTATATTTTATTTCTAGATAAACAAACTTGTACAAAAAAGAAAGAAAAAAAAATGGATAATTCAAGTTTTTTTAAATCTAGCTCAGATTTCAGAATATTTTCTAAAATTAAGAGACTAATTTTAAAAGTATTGCTTTCATTCATAATGGAAAAATCTTAATTTTATGAAGTTTTCACATAATAGAAATATTTTTAATATTATATTTCTGTTACCTTTTGGTACACAGGATGCTTGTGATTTTAGAACAGATTACAAGCTTATTGTTTTCTTAAAGCCTTTTAAAAAGATAAATGTGTTATTAAATTAACAAAACACATTACTATCAAATGAAATTGACAGATTTTAAGGCCAAAAATGAAATTAATGCAGAAAGTTATATTATATACTTTTTAAATTAAATATAGATTTAATAAAATTGCCTTTTTTTACTCCTTGGAGATGCTTTACAACCACGTGTTTCTAGCTGAATAGTTCGACTTAATTTCTTGCTAAAAATTACAGGAGAGCTATATGAGATGGATCCTACAATTCTAAGCAATAAGTAAATGATGAATTTTTTTCTACTTAGATTTCACATCCTAATTTATGCCTTGTGTCAAGTGACATTTAGTCAACTAAAAAAAAACTTTTTTGTAACAATTTAAAAAGTTAATTCTTAGGCATATATTTTCATACTTGCTAACTTGTGAAAATGAGAATGCATAAAATGTGTGATTTACATATTTGAAGGAAGATTTACAATTGCATAAAACAATACATGATAATTCAGATATTTTAAACAATTACTCACAAATAAAAATCTACTTTAGTTTTAACTTGCTATATAAAAACTCATTCACTAAGGTAAATTTAAAGGGATGAATATAGTTACATACAAAAAAGTAATGACTTTAAAATAATGATTCTTTTATAAAAAAATACAATGAAATAACCCGTGTTTCAAATAATAATTATAAAAAAAATATTGCAAGTTAAAAAGTTAACAACCAAACTAGAAGTTGATGTCAAGACTACGACAAAGTGATAAACATTGAGTACATGAATGCTTAAAATTTTATATAATGCTTCTTTATTGCACTAACTTCAAAGCTCTACAGATAAAATATGAATGATCCATGAACACCTCATCAACTTTTAAAGGTAAAGACGCAACACCCTTTTTTTATGCCAAATGTATCAAATGACATGAACAACTCCCATGATAAAGTCTTCCTCCTTCAGATAGGTAATAACTTCCTTTTTTCTGCTTGTATTTTACTGCAGCATTACCCACCACAAATAAAACTAAAATATTGAAAAAAGATATTCCCTATTTTTTAAATTCATCTATCCAATAAATATATTCTCTCTAATGGATTTCTAAATCAAATTTCAAATTGCAAAAAGGCTGCTTTGAAATAGAGATTTTGCAGGATTAAAGTGACCACAATGGAACATATATAATTCATAGTTTTATATTATTATTGGCCTTAGATGCTGCTGCAAAAAGTCTTAGGCGTGTTTCATACATTTTATCATATACTCTTTCCAACTAGAAGCTGGTTCTCAAATCATAGCAGATATTTTTAATCTTTCCACATCTATACTGCTAGGCACTATAATACTTAAGAAATATTTTCCAAAAAGAGGACTGGCATAATCAGCTGTAGTTAAGTTCTTCAAGGAAAGATGTTAATATTACTTCAGCCCATATTACATTTGAACAAACATGGTCCTTGAAGAAACAATCCAATTTAAGTTTCAACTTAATTTCTAATTTGTGACATGCTTTGGAGCTTTTACAAGACGGACCTAGAGAAATGAAACATATATAGAGTACATATATGTCACAATACACATGTCACTCAAGAATACAACATACGTCACAAAATGTGTATTTTCTCTCCTTTTTGGGATGCATTAATACAATTGAATTCCTTTTCATAACATTTTTTATATGTTTTTCAGACAATGTTGTAAACAAAACAATTGACGAAAGCATATTGTTCGGCCTTATGAAGTGCAAAAAATACAAACATGAGCTAAGCAGAAAATGAATGGAGTTGTAGAAAGTTGTTATAGAAGGAATAAAATGATAAAAAATGCTTTGCTTAATGCTTCTAGGAAGCAGTTAGAAACCAAGAGCTAAAGAAATATGATATGCAGAAGGACAAACTTCATTATTTTTTTTATGTTAGATATGAGTACTATGATTTCTGTGCTTTCATTTTATTTATTTTCTAACCATTGTGAGTAGAAAATGATAAAAGAGAGTGCAGGAAGAAAATAGTCAGCAGATGATGGAAATTTTGTAAAATGCAATAAATTTTATGCATGGAGAATAAAAGTTGACAAACATATATTTCCATTAATTTATTTGCATATTTTGATTCTCAAGGCATTTGTTTGATTTATGTGTTAAGTGCTTAACCAGTTAACTGTGGCACCTCTGGTTGAGAGTGTACAACTATACATGTCACGGAAATAGAGTGATGATGAGTATTCTCGTCAATCCTAGAGTAAGTGTTGTTAAAATATTGGATCAAAAAGATGTATTTATTTTATAAAATTGTCAATTTTATTACTAATATTTATTTATTTGGTTAATATAAACACATATATTACATACATATTACACAAAAAAAGCAAGAAAAATCAAATACCACAACTGAAGGAACCCTATTATAAATAAAATTTTTGTCTCTGCCCCATTTAGCATAACATCTAAAAAACATTATCATTGCACATAAATAAACTCATTCTATGAACTTATACAACTGCTTCAGCCAGTGCATACAGGGACGTATCAGTTCATTCTAAAATTTTCATATTTTTTGTTTTATTACAACCTGATCTAAAAATATTCTAAGCATCTTGAGAATATGTTATGTTTTTCTAAAAAATTTCAATTAAAATAGCCAACTGTCAATACATTTTAAGCATGATGAATTAGTATACTTGTCATAAAACAAAACCCAGCAACTTCTCCATGACGAGTAACAATCACAGATAATTGTTACGAATTAAAAAGACATCTTTAACTTTGATTTACAATCTTTAATTCATAAAATCAATTTCATTTACAAATTATTTTTTAAATTATCTATTTTGGTGTATTTTTTACAGTTGACATTAGTGAAGGGACATTTTCTGCTTGATATATTTACAACAGGATGTAAATAATATTATAGCTAATGTTTTTTTTTTGCTATATAATTTGGTAGTGTAAAAATGAACAAAAATTAAAATTATTCCTTTGCATTTTTATTTAAACATGCTGTATAAGTATGGATAAAAATATTTTTTTTAACATTTTCCCCCAAGAATATTTATTTTTCTCATTTTATTTTAATGAAAATTTGAAAAGAATGTTTTATGACAAATTTTGTTTTTTACTTAAAAGTTTATTTGTATTCAAAGATAAGCAGACAAAATGAAAGCAAATCATTAAAATTACACAATTGTAATAGTTACTGGAATGATTCCTATTTTTTTATTAATGTGCTACCAGTAATAAGATGAATCTGAATGTTGTTTTGAAGCTCCTCATTGGTTAGGAAGCTTTGGCTTTCTAAGCTAGTCTCCTGTACAGGGAAAGAATTAAAATTTCTCAGAGCTAACAATATATGCTGGGAAATCAAACAAGTCTAATTTAAGCCATCCCAGAAGCTGTTTAGTTACAGCAATATTGAGAGAGCAAGTATTGTCATGAATGCGGAAAAATCTAAAAATCAGACTTCCTGTTTTGTTTTGAACAGCTCTTTACCAATCAACAAATACCTGACACTACACCACAGCATTATCATCCCTGGTTCCATAAACTTAACAGGGAACACACATTTATGGTCTCACCCAAAAATAAACAGAACTTTTTTTTTCAGTGAGAAATTTTTGAGCTTCTTCAGTTAATCTGGCAACATTAAAAACGTCACACTTTTGACTTCTGGTGATGCAATGAATCCAGGACTCACTTTTAGCAACATGCTGATATCTTTTGATGAGCTTTGTAGTTGTCAGATATTTTTAGAACATACACTTTTTTACATTATAAGTATTTTGTAAAGAAATAACCCTAGCACTTCAGGAAAATGCATGTACAAATATTCATTTATGGTAAATCATTTTTGTTGAATCCCTTGGTCAACTTGTTGAACAAAGTCTTCGATTACGACAAACTAGCATCATTGTCCCCATGTTAATTTGCTTCTCAAATTTTTTATACAATTTATACACAATACCATAATCTGTCAAGTTTTCACTGAGTGCTCCATTAAATCAACCATACTATTTCCTTTAATTCAAGGAAGCAAACATTACAACACAAATAAATTATAATATGAAAAGGTATATTAAGTTTTTAATCACAGATTCATAATGAAGATAAAAAAGTAAATGCACATGACAAAAAATTAAAAGATAAATTATTCAACAGTTATACCTTTGGCAATAAAAAATGACATACTTAACATACTATGTTCAAATAATTGCTAGAAATAACATTTAAACATATTCTAAAATAAGTTCAGCTTCCCACTAATGTATGTTTTAGCATTAAAGAAATTAATCTACAAAGTACTTTTTGAAATAATTTCATAATAAAATCAGATAGTTAAAAATTATGGTTTATCACTTACTTTGTTTTCTTTTGCTTTGAAACTTTTTTATTTTCACCAACTGAAAACTAAAACAGGAAAACCATCTTTTAGCGTTAACAAGTAAATAGGAATATAACTAAATATGTAATTAAATGACAGGTAAATCCTTTATGATAAAAATACCATTTAAATCAGGGATGGGCAAATAGTGGCTTGCAAAGAGTTTTTAATGCAGCCCACCAAGACAGTCAGAAAATTCTCTTTAAACTAAGGTTTCTTTCCAGTGCACAATAAAAGATTTGCCTTTTATTTTTCACTATTAGAAAAACTAAGCACCTGAGAGAACTTTCAACTCAGTGAGTGAGTGAATATTAACCTCACACTGTTCAGCTACACAAGAGCTTTTGGCGATGGACAGGGTAATTTTGAACCATGGTCAAGTGACGCGGACGACACCTGAGCTAACACCCCCTCTCCTAACTACCACACCACACCAACGGGATGTTTGAGCTCTCGACAGATTTAACATGAATCGCTCCCCTACAAGGCGGGTCTTCAATGGTACTGGGATCGTACTTATGACAGGCTAGTCATGATCTGATACTTTGACCACTTGGCCACAAACTTTCAACTTAGAGATCATCTGCAAAGTTTGGAGGACAAAGTCACAAGATTTCAAGATTGTAAGAAAATTGAGCCTAAATTCAATTTGCTCCATTATCCCACTGCTACACATTGATACAGCACCTAAGGAGCAACAGTTTGAACTTTCTGACTAGCCGTCAGATCACAGAGTGAAAGAGTGTTTAATGTCATGACACAGACTTTTACTAATCTTTACCAGCTGAAAAGTTTCCATGTATGAAGAATTGTTCTTTATGTTTTAGTTGACATATGTCCGTGAGCAAAGTTTTCCTTGCTTGAAAATCAACAAGAAAGAGTAAACACAGATGCAAGTACAACAAGATTACATTTACTTGCAGGCTGTCATGAAAAGTTAAACAAGCAATCTCACTCTTGATTTTAAAAAATGTAGAAAAGCATGTTAGTGTATATTTGTCTCATTAAACTGATTCTAAAATTAAATATGCTTGCAGCTATAGATATGAAATTAGCACAAAAAACAAATTGAATAAAACTGCCACTATTTTATTTAACTTATATTTATTATCTTTTACAATGAATGCAATCCTTTGAAAAAAGGTGTAGTCTTCTGGTATCTACTGCTCCCACAATGTGGCCTGGGAGTCTAAATAAGTAACCCACCTCTGATTTTAATACATTATAGTAACATGTATGTGCAGGAACACAATGTGTAATTGTGCATGGAACAGTATACATAAAAATTAGTAAAAAAATCTAATTGTAAATCTGTAATTCTAAATTGTAAATCCCCCATTAGGTTATGTAAACTTTAATAAAAACATCACTAGAATTTCTTTTTCATACTGATAACTTATCAAATTAATCTGTTTTTGTTGTTGTTAATAATATTAATGATGATGAAAAAATTTGGATGTTTTAATAGCAAACATTTTTCATTGAAACTACAAAAAAAGAAAAAAAAATTCTCCAATTCATTATATATATTATTTTATATGAGATATTTCAGAAGATTGGAGGAAATGTGAAATTATTTCAACATCATTTTTAATTTACGATATATTAAAAATTTTAAGTAGCAATGCGAAATAAATTTGAAATTTACCTCTTTTACAACATCTCCTTCCTTGTTAATAACTTGCATATGGACAATCACTCCCTCGCAATCTGGAGTATAACATTTTTTATCTAAAAATTCCTATGGGAAATAAAACCAAATTATTTAAAACATATGTATACACACACAAATGCAGAAACATATATATAATGTGTGTACATATATATATATGTTACCGGTAAAGTATGAAATCTGGCATTCTATACAATGCCTAAATCTAGCCCGCAATGTATGAAATGATTCCTATTTCACACATTGCCTAGGCATTCTATAGAATGCCTAATGAGAAACCGGCAAAGTATGAAATACATCTCAGATTCATTTTGAATAATGTCAATTTTTTTTTTAAACATTTATAAACCCCGTGCACCACGCAATGTATAACACGGGGGAGCATACAACACAGACAGAAGAAAGGATTACAACACAAATAATGTCAATTGGCAAGCTAAAAACTTTTAATGCGTGTCTCAGGCTCAGAATATGTTAGTTGTACATTGCTGTTTGTTCGGAAATGTCAAAATACTAAATTTTACTTAAACTTATTCAACAAAAAATTGTTTTTTTTTCTTAGCTACCTGTAAATGGAGAAACAAGCTATAGTGTTGGAGAATGAGACATGGTCTAAAGCAGGGGTCGGCAACCTATGTCACACATGTCACGCGGAACAATTCTCAGTGGCACTTTGCACTACTCAACAAATTTGCAAATTTATGAATTGTTTCAAAAATGTTCTACTGTGTGGTTCGCTCAATCATATTAGTAGATTGGTTTGACACGCAACAGTTAAAAGGTTGCCGACCCGTGGTCCATAGACATGAAACAACTATTCAACGGTTAGTTGCCTAAAATTCGAGTTGATTCTCCAAAAAAAAAAAAGGTTTTTTCTTAACTAAAATTACTTACTAGAAGTTAATAACTAATATAAAAATGCTAAAATGACTACTAAGAAGAAACTCAGGGACTATTGGTTGCTGAATAGCTATATGATGTGATGTTTGCGGAAAATAAAAGTAAACTCATTTAAACTGTTAAAGAAAGCATCAGCACCAAAAAACAGTGGTCCCCAAACCTTGTTCCATGGATCAAAGGGTATCAGGTCACTCAAGGAGCATTAAATTATTTCCATTATATTTACTGGGGTGAATTTTTCTCTTGTTTGTGCTACTTTCCATGGAAATCACTTTATATTTTATGTGAAATCATTTTATAATTATTTTTTGGTGCAACTGAATTTTACTCTGAAGGCATGTTTAAATACAATTAAATAATAAAATCAAAACAATTTAAAATATAAATAATCAATGTCCCCACCCTCAGCGGGACGCCGTAAAATTATCAAACATTGACTGGTCCGGAAGAGAAAACTGTTGGGGAGAACTGCTATACAGTATTATGTCACAGGTTCTTTTTTTCCCCAATGGAACTGCAGATTCATATTTTTACCATTTTCAAACCTAGTACATTCTCAGGGCTGGTATCCCTTTTTAGTGCGGCATCATGTAAGCGATACCAATTGCTGCCGGTAATTTTGACACCCAGTTTGACGATGTGAACTTGTTCTAGGAATTTAATTTGCCAAGAACAAAATTAATTTGTGATTCTGGGGATATGATAGAATTTTGAAAGAACTTTTAACCAAATACAAAAATGTTACACGTTATGATATTGAACTGTACATCCACCTACATGAAATTTTCCAGAAAAAACAGAAAATTATTTTTAAAAAAAAGGTATTGTGTAATGCAAAACATTGATTTTTTTTCCAAATGCCAATATATTGGCACTTATAATGAGTGAGAAATAGGATGGTTTCTATCAACTTGGAACTTCTGAAGGCATTTTAATACCAAATGTATGCAAAATCAGAATTTAACAATAATTTTTTTAATGGCAGTCTCATTATTTTGTCAGAATAACATTTGTACTTTTAGGAATGTAAGTCATTGATATAATATTCTTATCATGACCTTTTTTCATACTTTGCCTAAATAGCTTTAGGTATTCTATACAATGCCTAGGCAAAGTATGTAACCAATCTCATATTTCATACTTTGCCTAAAAACGTCCGGCATTGTATAGAATGCCGGCATTTCATACTTTGCCGGTAACATATATATATATATATATATGTGTGTATATATATATATATACACACACAAATGCAGAAATTTCAATTCTATTGGATACAAAGGGTTTAACCCAACAATAGGTTCAGATTTTCCCCATCCCCCTCATTTAGAAGACTAATATCCTTAACAAAATCATTAGAAGGTAAAATGTAAATTTAAAAAAAATATATCTAGTCTGAATTTAGCCAATTAAAATGTTAAAAAATAAATTGCAGCCATTATATTTTGGTATAGTTAAAAATTGTTTATGTGACATATTTCGCTACAGGAAAAATATCAAAATTTTAAAGTTATTGATATTTATATGCTTTAGCTCATTCTAATGAACTCTCTTCTACATGGCTATTAGAGCTTTTTAACTTTTTAAAGGTTTTGCTTTTAATATTTTATTACAGCATATTTTTTCAGACAATAAAACATACTTTCTTACATGGTTTATGTATACATTATATATACAGTGAAATTCGGCATATAGCACACACTTTTAACGCAAAGAATAAGATCAAAATTTAAAGGCACGTTATTTGCTGGGTATAAAAATGATAGCTTTAAAAATAAAAATATAGATGAATATATATAAAAAATAAATTTGTACATATATTGAAATGGTGTTCATTTAAAAGAAGTGACATTCCTTATGAAAACAGGTTGTAGTTCTAGAAGTATACAATTTTTTTTTTTAAAATTTGGGATAGTACTTTGAATAAATGATTTAAAACATAAGATCACTACACTAGTACATTTCAGGTTTCTTCATAAAAAAAAGGGATTGCCAGTTATACAGCAAATATACTTCAAAATTAAAAAAAAAAAAATTCCGTTTGAAAGTATTGGTGCATGTTATACGCCGGTGCGCGCTATATGCCAGATTTCACAGTAATTGTTTTAGCATTTTGAATTTAAAGATACTAAACGTAAGGTTTTCATTCTTTAAAAGCACTTTTATGCATTAATCAAATAATCTCAATGTGTGAAGCATAATTCAAATTTATAAATATGATAACTAAAACTAGTGCAACAAAAAAATTACCTTGTCTATATGATTAGCCAAAGTTCTAATACTTTTCCAACATTGTACATGATATTGAAGATAACAATGTTCAGAGCAGTGAATACAATACAAGCCTTTGAAATCAGGATCAGAATAATAAATTGATGGTTGAAGAGAACAATCCTCATAACGACAAGTTGCATTAGGAAGAGGAGGATTTTCACATTCTTTGATTAAATCAGGAAGAATACTCTAAAAGCAGAATAACATTACTTAGAAAAAAATTAACACCATTAAGTTAACAAAAACAAAAGATAATTAATATTTTTCTGCACACGATGTTTTTACCAGGTGGAATTGTTTACAATTGTGACTGAACACATTTGGGACAGAGCCAGTTTTTGACATAATTTTTAATGAAATAAAGATTTACTTCATGTGAAAAATAATTATAGATTTTAAATTTCATTATTAGTAGTGAAGAAATTATCATCCACAAAATTCATATTTAAATTAATTCGATCTTTTAAAGTGGGTAAAAATCGAGTTCTAAGATTCCTTTACATGCACGTGAAACTTATAAAAGCGTGTTAAAAAGATCAAAATTTTTCCAACAATAGGCTTATGGACATTTTTGTATCCCAGTCTTTATGGGCACCTACCTATCTAAATAATGAATACAAGAAAACACATTTTCTTAAAATTTTTAAAAGGAAAAGATTAATCTAAAAACAATTACAATCTCAACAGCCTTAATATAAAATTAAATAAGTTATAATGTATAGATATGCTGTTCCCACATTTATTGCAAGCCTTTTTTGCAGACATATTTTGTTGTTTGTTTACATTTTCCGTGGCATACTGATTTTGGGTTCGAAGCCATCAAAACATACCTCCACTGAATTATAATTTTTATTTAGTAACTATGTTCTACTTTCACATTTGTTAACAGAAAAATAATTTCATGTGTAATTTCATTTCCCCATCCAATTTATCACAATTATGAACTCATTCGTTAACTATGAATCTTACTCATCATTTTGCTGAATATCAGTACAGATAGGTATATATCATACAGAATTCTGAAATTACAAAAATGAGGAAGAAGTAAATTTGTCACATTATATCAATAATTGTCTGCATCAATTAGAAAAGAAAAATAGTAATGGTTTTTGCCATTTTGTTGATAAAGTTTGAAATCTGTCACAATGGCAGTTCCTATAAACCTAATATAAAACAGATTTTTAAAATTCTTGCGATGTTTAGAAAACTTACAATACGTTAGATTACTATAAATGACCTGAAATTTAATTCATGAAAGTACAATCTTATACATAAAAACAATATTCTAAGATGCACAATAATAAGATTCAAGATTTTATTACTATTGTTCTCAATATTTCAGCACAGAATTAATAAAATGCACCTTAATCAAAATTAATTTAGAATTTTAGCAGTTACATTTTTAGTACCAAAGAAAAGAATTTTTCAGCAAGAACAGAAAAGCACACACAAAGTCTTGAATATTAATTGCTAAAACACAAGCATGAATAAGAAATTTGCAATTTAAAGTGTAGTGATATAATCTACATAAGCCAGTAACAATCTCTGCACCATGGTGATCATTTTGGTGTAGTGGTTAAGTTTCTCGGTTTCGGATCCAAAGGTCCCGGATTTTGACCTCCAGATAAGCGCGTCACTTTCTTTGATGACCCTAGCTGAACTAAGAAAAGCGAAACCTATACTGATCTGTTGTGGTGCCATCTATCCGCAAAAAAAGGGGCAACTCAGGAAAAAAAACTTGTCAGATTAATGTGACGCAACTCATCCAACACACACAAAACTGACCGCTCCCATCAACAACTATATCGTTCGTTCGCCTAACCAACTCACTGGTAGGGGAGTGTGTAGCAATATAATCTATATAAGCCAGTAACAACCTCCGCACCATGGCGATCATTTTGGTGTAGTGGTTAAGTTACTCGGTTTAGGATACAAAAGTCCCAGGTTCTGGCCTCCGGATAAGTGCGCCACTTCAAAGCAACATATTACAAAACTAACAAAAAATACTATGTAGTCAAAGCATATAATTATATGACATCACTATCATATTTAATGCAGATTAAACATTTATCAATAAATTACCTTTTTAACATTGATGTAACTATGATTTGGGATATTCACACACACACATTCCCAACAATAAAATTAACTTTTATATTATTTTTTCAAAAATTACATTCATTTATTTACATTCCTTCTAGTAGTTAAATATTTTTAAAAAATGTTTCAATACACAGTAAGTAACAATAATTTTTTAGGAAAAAACATTTCTGAAATGCATTATTTACATTACATTTCTGAAATGCATTATTTACATTACATTTCTGAAAACAGTTTCATTAAAGCACATATTTGCAAAAAATGTTAGCATTTTTCAATATTTTACATTTCAAATATTTCTTCTGTTACACAATTAAAAATTTATTATATTTTAAAATGGTGAATTTTAGAAATATAGTTATCAAAAAAGAGAATGTACAAATCAAAGGAGACATTGAATTCTAATAGGTTCACTAATCAGTAAAATGTTATAATATGGGTGGAAAAATACAATGTAAATTTTCAAAACCAAACAGGAAATATTTTTCAATTTTCATCCAAGCATAATAAACTGAGATGCAGAATAATTCCTTTTAATCTAATTTTATTCATTCAACTAATAAATAAACCATGGTAATAAACAGAATCACATATTTAACAAACATTGAAAATTAATGAATACGAATTTGAACAAGTGACTCAATTTAAATACTTTGGCACAATTGTAATTAATAGTAATGACATAAAAATTGAAATTAAAAATAGAATCAAGATGGCTAACAAATGTTATCATGGATTGTGAAACCAGTTTAAATCTAAATACAAAAGTAGCAAAACAAAAATACAGTTATACAAGACTCTAATAAGACCAATTGCTTTATACAACAGTGAATACTGGACAATTAACAAAGAGGAACTGATGATTCTCGAGAGCAAAATCTTACAAATAATTTTTGGTGCAGTTAGAGAAAACAGAATCTGGAGAATACAATACAACCTTAAACTTCAATTGAAATTCAGAGAACCCAACATAGTCAAAGTGATCAAGGCTTCCCAAATAAGGTGGCTGGGACATGTATTTCGATATAGCGATGAAATTCCTGAAAAAGAGAATAACTTTCCAAAGTCCAAAGGGAAAAAGGACCAAGAAAAAGGTGGATGGTTAAAGTAGAAAAGTGGTTGAAGGACTTGGGAGTCAACAGATGGAAAGACATAGTATCAAATAGATAAAGATGGCCTATGCTGACTGGGACAGCCTTGGCCAGTAACCGGCTATAGTGCTTTGAAAGAAGAATAAATAAACAATTACATTCAATGAATCCATAACTGCCTGTTTAAATTTGTCAAATCTTTGAAATATAGTATCATATTTCTTCCAAAATAAGACTCAATCGAAAATTTCAACCGCGTCAAGATATAGGATAATTACAATATGTCCTACTGGAGATCATTGACCAAATAATCATCCAATATTGCAGAATGACCAGTCAAAGTTCAACTGCAATAGAAGTGTACATTTGATGACTAACAAATGTGTTGCCGGTAGAGCTTTTATCAAATAGTCAAAGTGCAGATGCAACAACACATGGGATGATGGGGCTGTGATTAAAATCTTTGGCAATCAATATATATGATCCACTTAAAGATGAGACATTAATAAACTTAAAGGAAATAATATTTAAATCCTAAGACAAAAATTTACACAAAAAGAAAGGGTTTCTCCATAGAGTAGAAGAAAAAGATCAAGCCTGATTCCAGGAATACGCATCTACATGCATTATTGAAAGATAAAATGGATCTTCAAATGCTGAACAAAGTATGAAAACTGAAGTCAATAAGTGGACGAAGAAATAATAAGAAGCCAAGAATAAATCAGGTTTTGGCAACCATTATTTCCCAAGTTAGAAAACATTATTTGTTAATGGATTGCTGACAAGAGCATAAAGTATTAGGTTATTTACAAGACTGAAATATTCAAACATTCACCCTTGCAATGACTCCATTGTTAAGACAAATTGTCAAAAGAATTCAAAGTATTTTAACATTGAAAGGATGACTTCGTTCAGCAATGTGAACTGTGATGAGCTTTATGATGCTCCAGGAAAAGATATTTCTGAATAATTATAAATTTGCAAGAAAAAAAAAAGCCATAATGAATGCTTTTCACAGGATTTTATTTTTAGAGAAAAATTGTAATTCTATTATATTTTAAAATATGGCTTTGGTTTCAAATTTAATAACTAAATATATTTAAATATATAATTTAAAAAATGTAATACCTATCTAAAAATATACTTCTTAAAAATTTGAAGACACTAATTTACTATTGAATATAATAAATTTGTTAAAAACAAAACACACTTTAAGATGATCAAGTTTGGTCTCCTCTATAACTGTTACAATTCCAGGCCATACAAAAGAATTGCATTGAACTTTCTTTTGTAGCATATCATCTACTATTCTGAAATTTTCAAGAGCAAGTTTGAATCTGTAAAATAACAAAAACATACATATATCAAATGCAGGTTATGTATTAATGAGAAATATAAACATTTTCTTATAAAATTCAAAAATATAAGAGAACTATTAAATTAAATGAATTAGAAATGAATCAAGGTATAAAAAATATCAGAACTCCATAAATAATCAATACTTAATATACCTATGATTGTTGCATATACAATGAATAAATTAAAAGTAATTAAAAACAGAGCAACCTTCTTAGCACTTAAAAATTCATACTGGGATCTTAGAAATATAGATAAAAATAATAGTCAAAAGAGAAAGAGGGATTACTGAAAATTTTAATCATACTACATAAAAGCACTTTTAATGTTTCAGGTCAGCCTGATTAGAAATATTTTTCAGTTACACAAACTTAAATCTAACTGTTTAAAAAAAATCTTGACATTAACTGCAATAAATTTCAATGAGAAAGTGAAAACAATTAGCTATCAAGTTATTATGACTTCTAACAGAAAACCAAAGGAGGATCATACATTATTTACAATTAAGGCTGCCTTCGGTTAATGTTAAAGAATAGGACCCGAATTAGGTACATTTTTTCAGCTGTAAAAGAAATGAAAAATTAATATTATGTTCTGGCTTCACTATCTCTTAGAGAGCAACATACTTCATTATACTTCACATTTTTGACACAGTTGTGCCATTTTTTTCTGGTATAAAATGTGTTTTGCATTTTTTCTCCTATATCATAATGTTAAATGAGAAACCCCTTCACATGTTAAAATGAAAAAAAAAAAAAAAAAATAAAAATAAATAAATAAAAAATAGTATTCACAGAATATTCTGAAATTTTAGAACTGCTGTATTGGTAACAGATGTATGAGTTATAATGTTGCAAATTTTCATGAAAACTGAAATTTTTATGAAATTTAATGTCATAAAAAATAATCAATTTCAAAGTAAAAAAAATATTTTTACAAAAATAACACAAAATTAAGAACTGAAATTTTTCTTAATTAAAACTATGCAATCAATATTTCATATCTTACAAATGAAACAAAAATCCATTCTGAAATTTAATGTTAATGAATAAAACGTGATATAACTCAGTAATATTTATCACAAAAATTGCATTGTTTCATTACCTGTATATTTTAAGATATGCTAATCCAATACAATAATATGCAGCGGGGAAAACAATGTCTGTATTTTTTTCTGTTATTTCTTTTAATATAGTGATAGCCTTCTGTATATTCTGCAGGAAAAAAAATTGAGTTTAGCAAAAATATTAAAATGGAGGCAGTTTTATTTCATGTTGACGTAAAATACTTACATCATATCCACCTGATTTATAACATGCAAATGCATAAGCATATTTTATACAGATTATATCACATTCTTCATATTTATGAATCTAATAAAGGAAAATAAGAAATGTTAGATTTTGAAATGTTAAATAACACAGGAGGGATTATTTTTTCCAAAAAAATTCATTTTTGCTTAAATTAGTAACTAGAAAATATTAAGATAATTAGAGCTTTTAATTAGTACCTATATTGGGAAAATTTGGAAGCAGTGATATTGATGCTTTAGTACCTTTTTCTCTCTATAAGAAGGGTTTAAGTAAAAATTATTTATATTTAGTTGAAAATTTTGAAACATTAAATTATTCAATTAAATTTTATCAAACTTTAGTTTTTAATTATTAATTTTTTAAAAATAAGTACGAGTAAGTAAAAAATCTTCATTTTTTAAGTAGTTTAATGGGTATTTTCATTAAAAAAAAAGCAATTAATCAATCATGGCAGATAATTAATGGTTAATAATACGGTTTTTCAAAAATATTAGTTAAACATGCATTTATATTCATATGAAAAAATTTATTAATAAAACCTCAGGAGAACCCTTGATTTCATCTAGTGCATCCCGAAAACGACGCATAGCCATAACTTCATGTCCATTGAGAAGTGTTTGTGATGCTTCCTTTAATGATTCTTGCAATATTTTAACTTCATCTTCTACAATTTTCTAAAAAAATGACATAATTTAAGCTTTTTATTACAAGGAAATAAAAGTGATAAAAAGGAATATTACAATGACTAACAATTTTCAAACAATTAAATTACAGCTTGAAATATGAGAAAAATATATACCATATTTGGTAAACAAAATTTTAAAATTGTAGATTTTTTTAAGTTGAATTAGTAATTGTAGATTAAATATTCCAAGCCTATAATGAACATAATAAAATGAAAAGCACATAAAATATGTGTAGAATATACACATATTTAAGAAACACAAACATTCAAGAAAATATAAATAATTTATAAATTAAGAGTAAAAAGTGTGATTTAAAATTTTAATAACAGTATTATAGAAAATCATTTGTCTTACAATATTTTTCTGAATAATAAATTTATAAATAAGAATAAAATGTTTTATTTAAAATATTTAAATTTTAGTGAAAATTATTTTTGTTTTCAATATTTTTCTGATTAATTTTAGATAAACATTTATGAAAAAACTACTTATTTTTGGCTGAACTATTAAAAGATGCAAAATAATCAATTGCATTTAAAGTTTTTTTTTAAGAAAGTAATTAAAAATAATTAAGGAAAAATAAGAAAAGAAAATCAAAAATAACAAAAGAAAAATAAATTAAAATTTTTTTAAAAAAGGGGGAGGAATACGATTTATTTAAAAATAATATGAGCTAACTGAACCAAAACATCATAACCCTAACATCACAAAATTCATTTTTATTACAATTTTATTTTTGAAGATTAGATTTAATATGATTACTTTCCATTCTTCATAATTATAGGAATATTTCTTTACTTTGCCTCACACAAGATTTTAAACAGTGTTCTTCAGAATTTGTCTGATGTTCAATCAATAATACGCCCAAACTTATAAGATAGAATTTAAAAATTATTTTAAGTAAATAAAACAAAAAATACATATATATATATATAAATAGATGTTTGTGTGTATGGCCTCGCTTTACTCCAAAACTATTCAACTGATCACTGTAGAAAATTGGCATGTATATGTAATTTTTGTGGATAAGGTTTTTGTGTTATCCGCTTTGTTGCAGCTCCCCACCAGGTGGGTGCTATAGCATATCAACTTCTGCACTATTCAAGTTGCCAACATGGTCGCCAAAAATGATGCCAACTTGGCTCTATCGCTAACATTTCACTATGTTCCCATTGAATCGCCATTATAATGTAAGGAAAGGTGTTGCTTGCCAATATTACAAGTTTAACACAAAATAAATACAACAGAAAGTAATATTAATGTATTACACATCCAGATATAAATTATGTACACTATTTTAAGCATTCATTACACAAAATGTGTAATAATACATTACTTTTGCTGAGCAAAGATCAGTTAGGAAAGTGCTTTCAAAAATCGGTGCACAAGGGAGTTACAGGGCATTATAAATAAAAAAAATCCTTTATATCAGCTATTAGATCTAAAAACTTAAAATTTAACCAAAATGATTTTTTGTTTAGCTGAGATATGCAAAAAGCTTTTTTTTTTCAATTTGCAATTCACGTAAAATTAACTCATTAAAAACTTCTTTATTCTTCAATATGTATTATTTAATTTTTCAATTCACCTGTGTGAAGATTGGATATACAAGCTAATATTAATATATTATATTTAACTGAATTCAATTTATATTACACTAAAACTAAGAGATTAAAATAACACTTACCAAAGAACCATTTGGGCAACCATTTATTTTTGGTTTTGAGCAATCTATCTATATATATAAGAAAAATATTCTGCTGAGTTTATCTTTACAAAATAAAAAATATATAACTTGCTAATAATTAAACTAAAATTTGCATACATTTGAATCACTTTCACCAGAATTAGAAGCTTCCGTGGGATTTGGAGCATCCTGAAAATATATACATGAGTTTACAAAATCAACTAATATTTTATTCATGCAAAATAAACTAAAGAAATAAGAACAATTCTTTAAGTTTAAACAAATTCAATATTAAAATAACTATTAACCCTTTAAAATAAAAATATTTTATAATATACAGAATTATCTTATGTTGAAGAATCCACTTGAAGTTTATCTTGAGCATATTACACACATACCATATAAACTCGAATATAAGCCGTACCCCAAATTCTCAACAAGTCTTTATGGAAAATGAAAAATAGTGTAAAACAGTTTAGAATCTGCAATTGCTCTAATTGTTTCATCCAACACATTTGATTCTAAGCCGCATTCGATTTTCAGTAACTTTAATATTGGGAAAAAAGTGCAGCTTAGATTCGAGTAAATACAGTAATTTTTTTTTTACAAAGATAGAGCAATTTGCATGAAGCTAAAATAATATTTCTGATTTAAAAATTTGCAATCAAGAATTAAATATTGAAAATCTGAAATAAAATGAAAATGGGCATCAATAATCACAGTATTATTCTTAGGCCATGAACATTAAGAATTAAGTATAAATTTTTATCATGAATATTCAGGTTGATACCATAATTAATAGCAAGATAAATTAATTATTGTTGTTGGAACGAATATTATAGCATGAAGTTTTAGATGATGTTGACAGAATGCTTGAACTTTTATTGTATATTTACCTTTTTTCTGGAACAGAGATATGTGAGCCTGAGGATTGTCAAAGGCCAAAATTAGTTAAAATAAAATTTTTTAAAAGAATATTTATGTGGGTGCGAAAGAGAAAAACTTTATTGACTTAACGCGTAGTTATGATTATGTGCTTTAATGATGTAGAGTCAGTAAACCGTGAGCTTACAGTAACAAGTTGAAAAATTTGAAAAATAATTTCAAATGTATCATCTTATAAGACTTCCTTTCATGCATTTTTTAGTAGTATAACATTATTACCTGCCCTGATATCAACAAAAGAGCATATTAAACAACTAAGAACCAGTAGTTTTCTTTTTAACAAACAGTTACTCTTCTTTTTGGACATGTTGTATACTATATATCTAATGGAGTGATTTAATCATTTTCACACCAATCTAAAAAATTACCAATTCTAAATTTTTAATTGTTGGTGAACTGGTTATTAAATGTATCTTATAACCAGAGTTTGTTGTATTACAGACAATCAGTGCAACAAAAGCAATCAAATTTACCTTAGTGAATGATTGTTAAATTATTTGAATATTAATTCATCAATCCTTTTATACAATTTTAAATAATCAAGTATTTACACTAATAAAATGCCAAACTATTAACTTAATATTCCAATTATAAATTCTTTTCAAAATATTTTGAGCAAGTAAAGCAACAAAGTAGGCAATATCTTTGTTAAAAATCAAGATGAGTAATCTACATCTAGGATTAAAACCTTGTAATACACAAATGAATTTCTAATTCCATTTAATACTTTGTAAACTGAAGCAATATAGGGATTAACAAATTTATAGAAGGGTAATTTCATGTAAGAAGTTTAATATTCAAATTACAAATTGTATACATTTGATAGTATTTGTGGAAAAACAAAAAGATACAGAATAGTTACAAATAATTTCTTAAACAATTTTTATATAATTATATGCAAGAACTGTAATAAATTAAAATGAAACAAATTAATTTAAAAGTTTTAAATATTCCAAAAAACAATTTAAATACCTGGCAATCAGAGTCAGAATCAGAAGGTTCTATTAATTCTGGCAGATCCTAGAAATATGTAATAAATAACAACTGAGAATTAGAATTTTTAAAAATGTAATTAACTGGGAGAAAATAGTGAGTTTCTAGGTTATATGAATAATTTTAACTAATGCAAAAGCTTCCCTAAGAGTATATATTTTTAATATATTACAAAAATATACACAAAATAGTTATAAACCTAAGATAACTATAGTCATGATAGTATGAAGACTTAGCCACAGTAGTACTAATATATTAAAAGTAGAATTAAAAAAAATTAACTGGCAGAAAATAGTGAGTTTCAAATTTATATGAATAATTTTAACTAATGCAAAAGCTTTCCTAAGAGTATATATTTCTAATATAATATTTATTTAAACAAATTAAATAAATCATTTAAAATACTACAGATTTGTTTGCAACAAAACTGTTCAGTTTTCAGTTTGATAATAAATGGATATATTCTTATTTTTACACTTAAAGAATTGATACTGCAAAAATGTCAATGATGAAAGAAATGAATTGAGATAATTTATAAAAATTTAAAATTTTTTTTATGATTTATTTGTCAATTCTTAACATTAGTAAGAAATTGTAAGGGAAAATTAGTTCATATATACATATTAAGAAAATAAAATATAGCCATGACTTTATAACAATTATAATTCGTTAAAGCAAATACTTAAAATGAAAGATTTCAATAACAAGATAAAAAAAATATTCAACTTTTATACTACAAAGTTACACTTTAAAAAAAAAAAAGAGCATTAAAAAACCCTTTTATTATATTGATGATTATTGATTTTATATAATATGCTCTACTATAGTAGAGCATATTATATAAAATCAATAATTGATAAAATAAAAGAAAAAAAGTAGATAAAAAACTAATAAACTACAAAAAAAATTATTTCCCAGACAGCAACATATCATACAAAGAAAACATATTATTCAATTTAGCAAAACCAAATGTAAATGGATGGGAAAAAATAGGGAGAAAAACATGAATGAATTGATTAGAAATATTATTGCACATCTAAAATTGCACATACATATCCACATTAAAATGTGCAGAAGTCCCTCTTTTTTCGATCGCTATATCATAAAAAATTGCCTTTCTTTTCAATAACTAAAAAGGCAAAGAAATTTTTAAAATAAAAAATATCTTCTGCTTTGGCACTACATTTGTGGTTTTGAAAGAATGGAGACATTTCACTACTTTTTTAATAATTGTTTCATTTACTAATGCCATAATGCTATTTTTATAAATGTGAAGTTTGAAATATAAGGAAGATTGAAAAACACATTTTAATAAATAAATGGCAATACTAAGTAATTTTATTAGACTATTTTCCCACCTCTAATCAACATAACTTAATAAATAGTACATATTTGGAATATTTTTGCACCATATGTGGAATCATTTTATGTTCTGGTATTCCTTCTATAGCATGGTAGATAGATTCCTTAAAAATACCACATAGTGTGAAACTTATAGCAGTCTAACAGCTAATAGAAAATGGATGTGCACTAGAAACTCTTGAAATAAAATATATAATACAAGAATTTTTTTAAAAATTATAAACTTATTGCAAAAAAAAATAAGTTCTCATTATACATTTTAGCTCATTTTATGAAATAAATTTATAATCACTCATGCCAATGAACAGTAATGTATACATTCAATACCAATCTGCAATTAATGAATACAATTATAGTTAAAACTTATACTTACATTTACATTTCTTCTTGCAAGGGCCTATTTTTGTGTGCAAATACATAAAATTATTAATAAGCATAATGAAGATACATAGACAAATCAAAAATTAAATTTAGAGATACATATAAATTTAAACTTACCCTTTTCTCAAGTTTAGATATATGTTCACTAGAAAGAAAAAAAATGAAATTTTACTCCAAATGGTCTATATATTTTCAAAAATAATTTACTTTAAATAGTATTACATATAATTAAGGTAGTTATTACATTCATATAACATTTTTAAAATATTAGTAATTAGCACTTGTTACGTGAAGAGAAAGAAGAAATAAATCTCTTTTGACGTAATTTCAAATTCAGTTTTAATAAATGAAGGTTTAAACCCATTATAAAAATCAAATTAAAAGACCACAAATTACAATAAAATTTGTAAATAAAAATATTATTGCATGAAGGAAATGCATAAAAAAAAAAGGTAAATTCATTTTCAATAGGGGGAAAAAATGCTTCATGAATTATATATATATATATATATATACATATATTTATAGTTTAAAACTTCTAAAATAGAAATTAGTTTTGAAACATTTTACTATTATAATAAGAATAATTTGCCTTTTCAGTAATACATTTTAAGTGTTCAGTAAGTATTAAAAATGAATTTTCATTTTTCATTTAAATTTTTACAAAATATGTACATTCATTGAAAAAAGTCATTTATAAATGCTAATAATACAACTTTAAATATTAGTTTTCTTCTTCCACAAAGATAGCAAAAACTATAATTACTCAATAATGAGCAATTCAAGATAATTCAAATAATGAAAACTTGTTATTGTACAATATACTTACTTTGCCAATCCAGGTACAATTGCTATCACTATAAAAAATAGATAAATTTTCAGATATTAAAAAGGAGTACTTTTCAAAGGAAAATTACTATTACTGATTAAAAAATTACTAGTTTGATTTGTACAGTTTGATACATTGTAAAAAACTTAACATTGAAATGCAAATAAAAAATAATTTATATAAAAGAAAAACACTTTGAATATAAAAAATACAAAACATTAAATAACAATAATATAAATTTAAAATTTTCCAAAAATTGTAGGCTAAATTTTCAATTTTTAATTCAAACAATACAAATTTTTTAAAATTTCATGTAAATAAATATCTTATGTAAAAATAAAATAAAAATATTTTACCCTACACTGATTTTATTTCATGATATGATTTGCATTCTAGATTGTCATTTTGGATGCAGTCAAAACAAAAGGATTTAGGAAATATATATAGATCTCATTTCCTTTTATCAATCACAATATTTTAGAGATAGCACAATTTAATAGGATAAATACATTCACAAAACATAAAATAAGCAGCAAAAACACACAAGTGAAGTGTAAGATGGACAAAAACTTTCTTTAAACTCACTTATCTCAGAAAGATAAAATAACTAGTTTGTCTTAATTTAAAATGCTAAGGCTTTTTTTCTATTGTGTCTAATGCTTTGAATTTTTTTTACCTATTGCTAATAGTACATGTAACAAAAGTTGGTATTCATTTTTGAATCAAAGCAATACTTATATTTTTAAGGAATTTTCAATATGCATTCATAAAAAGAAGTATTATTAAGAAGCCAATCATGTTATCGCAAAACCCATACCAACTTTTGTAATACATAGTTTGACGTACTTATAAATTAAATTTCATGCATGTATGTAAATTTTTGTAGGAGTAGCAGCATTTTAAAATCACTTTACAAATTCCAAGTCTTTTCCTTAGAAAATTAAATGGTTAGCTTTTTATAAAATTTTGAGCACAAAATCTGTTTTACATAGTATACACACAAGGAGGCAACCAAAAATTTTTTCTAAATCCTTAAATTAAAATTTTTTGCGTAAATCATACCATGTCCCCTTAATACATTAATGTGATCTATTATTACATTACCCATCTATGTCCTTTCCTTTGTAATTTGTTTCTTAGCTTTTACATTAAAAATTTCAACCTTAATTTCTTCACCCAAGAAGCAAAACTAGTAGTTATGAAGGTCTGAAAAAATGAAGCAGATCAATCATTGAATGACTTAACTCAAGGGTTGGCAAACTTTTAAGAGAGAAGAGAGTCAAGTTGTAAGTGAAATAAAATAACCAAGGTATGAAAGAGCAATTTACATGCATGTGCATTTGCAGGAAGGGGTTTGGTCGTAATCAAGACTGTTGTACTATAATATTTTTTTATAATACTTAAATGAAATTTTACACTAAAGTTGCAATTTCCTTTACTTCAAAAACCATTGATGATATTGTTATATTGATCAGGGTTCAAGGATTTTACGCAAATCAACTGCTAAGAACAAGAAAGTTCATTGTAGAAAATCAAACCTTGAAATACAGGATTCAACAGCAATATTCACAGAATAAATCCCAGAAGGTCCTCACACTTTAAACAGTGCTCAGACACACCTATTAGTGTCCAAAATACAAGTATGTGAAAGATAATTCACAAGCACCGCTCATCCTACTCAACAACTGAGCTAATTGCCAGTCAACTCTTCACAGTCAAGGCAAAACTAATAATTGCTAGGCAAAACAATACTAACTCAGTTTTGGCGAGCGTCTCTCTATTGGATCCACAAGGCTCTCTTGAAGGCCTTGTGGATCCTTCCAGAAAGATCTGCTTGCATCATAGGTCTTGATATTAGATTTTCCCACTAATGTATAGAAGAATCCATAGGGTCGCAAACTTGCCAAAAATGGTCACCAAGTTCCCATTGAACCACTGTTATAATCTAAGGGACAGTGTTGCTTGCAAATATTACAATTTTAACATAAAATAAATATAACAAACAGTAATATAAATGCATTAGTCATCCAGATATAAATTATTTACACTAAGTATTCTTTACACAAAATTCATAACAATATTTTATTTATATGGCTCAATGCAAGAACAATCATTGTCGAAATATCACAATATTTCAAATTAAATATTCATTAAAAAAAGTTCTATACCAGTAATGTAAGTTCTTCATTGTGGAATGGCATGTTTACATAAATAATTAACATGACCTTGGTTGCTCTTACACATAAAAATCATTTCAATACTATTTCTATTAGCCCTTAAGCATGCCATAAAATATGAAATGTGTCTTTGACACTTCTGTTAGGAGTGCATCTCTTATACAATTTATATGAGTGCTCTCCAATTCATAAATAAATAAAAATTACTGGAAATTTTTGAGAAATATCTTCCCATGGGGCAGTTTCACCAATAAATTGGATTTTAACTATTAGAACTAATATTAATATCTTCACTGATTTTCAATAAACTGATTCTTGGTTAATAAAAAACAATTTAATACAGAAGTAACTGTTTTAAGGCAGTCAAAGATTTGAATGTATGCACAAATACAGGTAAACTTTTCAATAGATAATCATAAAAGAAATAGAGAGCTAAGCAATTCTTAACTGACAATTATTTTGCAATACCAAGAGACAAAAGTTTAAAGAGCCACAACAATTTATGCAGAGAGCAGTATGCGGCTCGCAAGTCACAATTTTCTGACCTGACTAACCCATTGTTTATTAATGTCACACTCAGAAGCAACACAAAAATTATTGGTGAAGGAGAAATCTCAGAAGGAACTACTTTCAAATGATGCCAAATTAAACTGAACAAGTATTAAGACTTTTCAGTAAATAACAGCAATGCAATTATATCATGCAAAAATGTTTGTTACTTTACATGAAATGCTTTTATGAGAGCACAGGTTAATTGATGTTTATTTTAAGTAAAAGTTAGTATAAAGTGGTTTCTCAGCAAGAAAAGATTGCCTATTTTTATGTTACTTAATGACAATATTCAATCACAATTGTTTTAAAAAAAGACAAGAAAAATTATCAGTAAATATAATACATAAATATATAAGGTTGCTTACATGAAGTTTCTGCTTTTCCTTTAATCCGTTCGACTGTTTCAAGTTTCGAAATTTCTGTATTTCCTGAACATTTATAAAGGCAATAATCAGCCACATCAATACAAAACATAAAGTCTTCTAGCATAAAGAGAGGTATTATCATTTGGATATATCCCTGAAATATTTAAATTTGTTTAAAAAAAACAAATTCCATCAATTAAATTTTTAAAGAATTAAAATGGAAAAAAAAAGTTTAACGTATATAATCACTCATGCAGCCACATCAATACAAAACATAAAGTCTTCTAGCATAAAGAGAGGTATTATCATTTGGATATATCCCTGAAATATTTAAATTTGTTTAAAAAAAAAAACAAATTCCATCAATTAAATTTTTAAAGAATTAAAATGGAAAAAAAAAGTTTAACGTATATAATCACTCATGCAGATTTTAACAAAAGCACATATAGTCCATAGAAGATATTTAAAACACACAGTTTGATATAGCAGCATACTAATATACAGAAATTAATGTTTTACTCAAATAGAATACATTTTGAAGCCCGATGGCTGAGTGGCAGAGTATCGTGCTTCAACGCCACAGATTTGGGGTGCAAATCCAGGGCTGGGCAATATCAACTAGGCCTTTCATCCCTTCAGTGGGTGGATAAATGAGAACCAAGATTGCTTGGGAACTAATCACTGGGGGTTTTGCATCAGACTAACCACCTGATCGGAACATCTGCTCATGCACCTCAGCACAGAGGGTCACGAATACTGAGTTGGGCACAGTAGGCTGTTGCATCATTGGGTTTAGTTTAGTTTAGAATAAATTTTATAACCCTTTTATAAAATGGCTCATAACTTATTTTGAAAAATTTACGTTGAAAAGAAAAATAATATTCGGTTTTTAAAACATAAAACATTTTACAGGGATTTTGAAAGAAAATAATAAAGCATACACTGATATTAAATGGATCAATCATAACAGTAAGATAACCATCCATAACAGCATCTTTTACTCTCCACATCTTAGTCAAGCAGTAAGATCGATGGACAAGTAGACTTGAACAATAGGGCCTAAAAAATTATTTATAAAATTAGAAAAATGGCAAAGAGGGCAAAGAAATGGAAATATTAATGAAAAAATTGCATATTCTGCAAGCTTTACTTAAAATTAAGAGCTACAGAATAAGCTTCAAATGCTTCTTCCCAATTTTCCCGACCGAATGCATCATTACCAATAGTTTCCCAACGCTGGCTTTCTTCCTGCAAGTTGAAAAAAAATTATTAATTAAACACTGACATATAAAAAAAAGTATATTGATAACCACTCAAGCAATGTACTTTTAAATGTTTTGGTCAGAAAAATAATAATAAAGAACTAATTATTAAATTACAACAAATATATAAAATTCAACTCATTTTTAAAATCCTAATTACAAAAAAGGAAATAAAAGAATTTACACAGTTAAGTTAAAAAAATGTGCAATGTTATTAAATTTATATGTAACAGTAACAAAACTTAAGAGAGAAACAAGCTTGTATGCATCAAACTCTTTTTTACACAGTAGATACATTCTCTAGAAAACTGTGGGAAAAAAAGAAAAAAAAGTTCGAAAATACATGCAATTTATGGTAAATTTGGGGATATGTTCCTCAACTTTAAAATAATTATGTAAGATGAAAAAATTCTAAATATTTTCCCAAAAACCGTGCAAAAAGAGTAATAATGAAATCCATGTTACATATTTATGAAACAAAAACAAATTTTATTAAAAAAAAAAAAAAAAAAAAAAAAAAAGAAGAATAGCTGAACTTCAATTTAGACTTTGTCATTATTGACTTCTTTATTATCATAAACTGTCACAATTTCAATAAAATCGTCCTCATCCAAAGGGCTTTCTATCATCAATTCTTTGATGTCAGCCATTTGAATGTTGTCCAAGCGCCACCAACTGCATTTGATAGTTATAGTTTCAGAAGATGCAGCTGATTTTTGCACTACAAAACTTCCACATCTGATGCATGCTGGTAAAATATTTTTCTGACAAGCATTTAAGGTTGATTAGCGCAACTATTTGATTGCAAAAAAAGCTTGTGTAATACAATCCATAATCTTAAACTTTCTCCAAATTTCCACAACACTCAAATTTCTTTCTTCCATTGAGTATAAAATATATTTTAAATGCTGCTATAATACCCTGATCGAAAGGCTGAATCAACAAGGTGATATTTGGTGGTAAAAAAAATCATTTGAATATTTGGATTTTGGCCATGTTGAAACCACGATTTCTATATGAGTTATTACTTTATTAATAGACAAAAAAATTATCAACACAAATTATACTGGAAATTTCACAATCGAATTAAGAAACTTACATCATCTTACTGTACATCAACTTATACAACTTCATTGAATTTATTTATTGCATCCTACAAACGGAACACTTTAACACAAAATAAAATTATACTGAAGAATGAAAACGTTGTGTTTAAGTTGAAGTACAACAAAATAAAGAAAACAGTGATTATAAAATGTGGGTATTCCCAGTAACTCAAGAGTACAAAGTAAACAAGCCCCATGAAGTAGACCAAGTCATTCACACAAGTGTGGGCATAAACCAACCATCTTCCGATTACACTGCCAAAACTGAAATTTAAAAAGGGGGGAGGGGATTTGTGTTAAAACAACAACAAAAAAATTGTGTAAAAAAGTATATTGATGAACCATGTTATTTCAAAATCATAAAAAAGACCATGTAAAAAAATCAGTTCTGGTGTATTTAAATTCTAAGCAGTTTTTTTTTTGTAAAAGACAGTTTTAACAATCAAGGGGATATATTCTTAAATTTTTGTAAGGGTTGTTTTTAATGAGGAGAGCATAAAAAGTGAATATTAATTAACAATTAAGATAAATGCATCAAGAACAGAACGGTATGCAGTAGTATAGTTTTTAGTGATAGAAGATAAGGGTAATGTGGACATTTATTGATGAAAAGTTGTGGTTTGTAGTAAGCACCCTTTAGGATAAATAACTAAAAGGTGTACATCAATATTGAATATTCCAAGATTACAGCAAGCAAATATTGTGATTGGTAATGAAACCATTACTGTTGTTGATGACATGATTAGAGATAAATGAAGGTAGAAATTATGAAGCATGACAAATGTCCGAGTTTAGGAATGATGCAATCAATCATTCCTAAAACATCTGCAGAAGCTTAAATTCTGTGAACAACGAACACCTTACCCCTGTTCACAAGATGCAACAAATGAGCCTCAGTCTGCAATACTTTTATTTGATTTAATGAAGATCCTGTATTTGTGAAAACATTATTGGGCCTTATAAGTCCTAATGTCAGCACTATAATTGTCTCAAAATTTTTTCCCCAACAAACTGAATTTACATTACAGGTTGTTTTATTCTATGGTACAAGGTAGAATGAATTTGAACCACATTTTTTTTTCCTGCATGGAACACATTGTATTTTATGTACATTGGAAAAAATTGTTTTGCTTAACAATTATTATTTAATGAGTAAGCTTTTGGAAAGAATTATGCTCATTAAATGAGATTCCATTATATTAGCTAGTACATAGAAGACCTTTCAATGCACAAATTGGCATTTCTTAGAAACAAGAAAAATAACTCTAGTGAGTGTTTTTAATCAAAGAATAGGTCTGTGAACAATGTAATCTCCCACACAAACTAAGACTTTAAAGAAAAACATATATTTACTAAATAATAATGATTGCAACAATTTCAATACTTACAGCATCATTTTTCATATTCACATCTATATGGCGCACAGCTTCATTAATATCTATTTTTACAGAAATATTTCTCACTAAAAAATAAATTTGAAATATAAGTGCATGCAATTAAAGGAAGTAAAAACAAGCACACACATACAAAATTATACTTTGAAAATAAGTAAGCCATAGAAAAATAAGAGTTTCGATAAATTTTCACTCTAAATTGATAATTCCTTAAATATGCACAGTAACTACATACCGATCACCCATTGGAAGTTTATAATTTGCAATTAAAATTGTAATTAAGCATATAGAAGTATATCAAGACATGTATTACAGATGCCCAAAGTTGCAGAATATTTAATCCACTTTATTTTAATGCACGTTCATAAATTTTCACTCTAATTAACACCGCACGCACACACACACACACACACACACACACAGAGACAACTCTTATTTTTCAAAATAAAACAAAACTGACATTGTTCCATGAGGAATGGAGAAAATGCACACATTTAGAACGATAAAAAAAAATGATAGAAACAGGTTTGAATTAATGTTATCAAAAGCAAAAAGTCTAATGACAACAGTCTAATAATTTGAAGCCATTGTCATAATTATAACATCATGTGAGCTCTTGTAACTTACATGCTAAAACATGCAAGTACCTTGCAGGGGCCTAATAAAGAAATGCATATAATGTACAGCATTGAATGCAATCAGAAACTAAATATTACATGCCTAAAATAACATATTTATTACTTACTACAAATCCAAGGGCAATATGGAGATTAATCCTCATATTGATAAAAGTCATCCAAATTATGTGCAAAATGTGCAGTATTTTTTAAAAAAAATAAATCACTGATTTATGACTAATCCTAACTTTTATGATGGCAAGTCATACTAATTATCACAAACCTATTGTGCCTGTATTATATTAATATAATTACCAGGACTTATTTATAATGCTAATCAATACTAAGTATTAGCAAATAGTGATAATTATTACGTTATCCTTTTTGCAAATAAATAACTCAATTACGCTAGCAGCGTATCTGGTTCTGCAGTTGAATAAGGCAAAATAACTTTTAAAAAATCATAACATTAAAAATAATTCTGGATTCTAAGAACGATAAAATATCCAGCCATTCTAAAAATCAAACGTTTTTATTCCACAAAAAAATACAATACTAACTGTTGCAAAATACACAAACAAAACTTTTACTTAATATTTACATTCGGTTACAGTGAATACGCACAAGTATAGATGCCATGAATTAATCCAAAAAATAAACTCTGAAGACATGACAATAATATCAGTGAATTCTACACAATTTACTTTGAGAAAATCAGTCTTGAATCTGTCAATTATTGGCCGAGACATTCACTTAAAGAACAGATCTACTGCAGTTTCTAGAGGAATTTTTTTTCCAAGAAAAGGTTCCCTAAGTAACATGCATTAGAAAGAATGGCTTCTGTAAGAGGGAAGCCTGCTTCAATAAATTCACACACACATTTTCTTTGCCCTACAAACCTATCCAATAAAATAATACTTCTAGGCTTACTTACTTCCAAAAGGAAGGGGAAAAAATGCTTATGAGTTTCCAGACTGTAAAAATTTCCAACAAAACAGTTTACTCGAAAAATAATTATCTCCAATTAATGGCAATTTTTTTTATTTTATTGCATAAATAACAGATATTTGCAATCTTCACAAAACTATTTTTCCTGCACAATTAAATTAATGCTTAACAAGCTTACCATAAAGTAAAACTGCAACATAGGAAACTTTAAGAATTACATCACTGACATCCTTAAAATTATCCCTAAAAGAAGGATAAAATTCATAAAGATCAAAAACTTAAAAAATTCAAATATATCACAATTATTTACTAGATTTATGCTGAAAGAAAATTCAAGAATTGACAAAGTACATGCAGATAATCTAATGTGCTATTTAACATATATCTAGAATTATGATTATTCAAGCATGGATTATAATTTAGGTATACAAGCATGTAATTGAAATAGTTGATAAATTTTAATATAAAAACACTTATTTAAATGGCATATCAACCTACAAAATTAACCAGGAAAAAATAACAAAATCAAGTAAAATTTATTTTTTAATGAAAAAGCAAACTCAAATATGCTTTTTTCACCCATTTAAATCATCTACATCTACACAAATATAAAATGTAATGAATCCAGAGTTAAAACATAACAAAACACATAAAATACTTATGTTGATTTAAAAGATCAGATTTCCAAATATTACTTTGTCCTTTTAAATATAGTTCTCAAGGAAGGTAAATTATAGTTATTAATACATAATTTAAGAAAGCTGAATTTTCTATATTTTAAATATGAAAACATACTACATTAAACCTAAAAATTGATACATGTTTAACATGATTAGATGCTCCATTTTTAGATAGCTCATTCCATTATCCCAAACAGAGATGCCAAAATGTTCCACTTTCAGAGAGTAACCTATCATAATTCATTCTATTTAGTAAACCTATCATAGAGCATCCTATATAGTAAAAAAAGAGCAAAAAATAAAAAGAAAATATGATGGCGAGATCAGTAATGTCTCACACAAGCAAGTCAATTAGAAACCTTATAGCTTTACTTCTCAGCTGTTGCCAGCTAGCACATTTTTTAAATGATTTATTACCTTTTCATTGGCATGTGTAATTAAATCATTTGAAATTTTTTTGAGTTCCCCATTTTAACAATGTCTGAAAGCTGGCACATTGTCAATGTTACTTAACAAAACAAATGCTGGTTTATAAAGCAAGCTATGTATTAAAACTCTGCTAAAATTGCTTAAAGGAGATTTGGTATTGTGCAATTCCGATCCCACAAAGAAATGTAAATCTGAATAACCTTGTGTATTGCTAATGTTAAATATTTTAATCATGTAAATTTTGAATTGCTTAATGTAAGCTGATGTTGTAACTGCAACCAGAAATGTATATATAAATACTTTGTTATTTCTTTAAAAGCTTTGTAGAGATACACCGACATAAATGGAATTAGTGGTTTTCTCTTCGCATATCAGGATTCGGCATGTAATTCTAATTTCGGATTCTAAATTGGCCATGCAACCAAGTAAGTTAGATTTCATCTTGGTTGTGATTGCCACATGAATATGTATAAATATACCTTGTGATTTAGAAACTTACAAATATTTATTTCCAGAAAATACTGATCATGATTAAATTTGTTACGAATTCACTCACAAGTTTTTTTTTATCGAATGCATTTATTGACTGCCAATCAGCTTATAAAATATTAGGATAAATTGAATAAATCGAGAATTTCTAACATTGGGTTAGAAAATACAATTTAAATAATAGTGTATTTAGGTATTCACAATTAAAGCTTAGTTCTTGCAAAAACACACACAAAATGAAGAAATACAAGCAATAAAATAATTGCACATAAAATTCTATTTTTATATTCTGTATATTTAGTCATTATGTAGGTGTATAAACAATTTTAAAGAAAACTGCAGTCATATTAATATAAAGAAAAATTAATTATAAATTAAAACATAAATAACAAATATTTAATAAAAACAATGTGTACTAAAATAATATAAGAAAGATATTACGACAATAAAGGGGTTAATAATCCGATATCTGTTTCATCAATTGTTGTATGAGTCAATAATTTTAGAAAGATGTCCTCTTCAGATTCAGGTCTGATGAGTGCTCTAGGACCAGATTCAAAGAAAGCCCCAACACAGCAAATCTATTAAAAAAAAAAAAAAGATAATGCACCAGAGGTTTTAAACTCTTTTTTGGTACCTACACATTATATTATTCAACATATTTTAAAAATAATAGTCAAATAAAAAAAACATCACCAAATGCTGTAATCATATATCCACACATGTATCAAAACAAATCCCTTTACATGCTCCTTCCGTATATTAGCTGGTCAAAAAATTTATATTAAAAAAAAAACATGTACACTGGAAATAAATGAAAGATCTCATAGTAACTACATTATTCAGGTGACCAAAAAATGCCATAATTACAATCAAAATTGCAACAAATGAGTCTGCTTTTATGTAGTCAACACCATATAAATTTGCATAAGTATGAATCTAAATACTGTCATACAGTTCTCTGATGTTTCATAATTTTACTAAGCCCTAGTCTTTTGGTTACTTATGTATTAGACCATATTTTTAGAAATATTTCACTGCATTTATTTCCTCAAAAATAGATCCCAAACTTAAGAAATTTTCACAAGTAAATAAGAGAAGAAAAATGTTACATATTATAAGCAATGCTATTATTTCTAAGCATGTGTGGTCAGGACTATTGTGTTTAAACAAGCGGGAGAACAGTACAACCTATAAAAAGGGTTATTATTGAAAGGGTATGCACGAACAAGATTACATTCGAACAATTTTCCACTATAATGATTGCATGTTGTGGCAATGAGTGACATTTTTCAATTTGAGAAAATTGGTCAGCAGTATAATACATAAGTACCCTTTTTTTCAAAGTGTACCTACCGAGAAACAATTACTTATCCCAAAATAAATTAAAAAAAAAACTTCAAACATTCTCTTACTTAGTACATTATTTTATGCAAAGAAATTCAAATATAGATAGAATTATTAACTGAACAGTTCAGGAACTAAATAGCTAGAAATTAGTTCATAAAAAGCAAACTGTCTGTTTTGTACTTAATTCTGAGGGGAAAAAAGTTAAATCCTTTACATTCATTACCAAAAAAAAATGTTTATTTTATGAGGAGAAAAGCCATAATGTGTGTGTGATTTTTTGTACTTAAAAATTTGTGTTATAAATGAAATTATTAGCAAAGTAAAAACAGTTACAAGTAAGTTCATTTAACAAAAATCATATTTTTCCAGCAATGTACAATTATAATTCATCTTATGATATACAAATATTTTATATTGTAAACTGAAAGCAATTATGTTTTAAAAGAAGATGAATATTCCTTTGAAGACCAAATTGTTAACAATGGAGTGAACTCAACACTACCTTTACTACAGTTTTCCTAATCTCTCTTGAACTTTGACTTTTTTAGCTAATTCATACAATTTAAATTACAGTTATCTTATAAGTAAAAAACAGTTATCTTTATTTTGTCAATAAACTATTGTTTTATCAATAAAATGTCTAAAAAACAATTTATTCACAAAATAAAATTGTTACCAACAAAGTATCAAAACTTTTATATATATATATATAGCCTTCATACCATCAAATTAAAATCACAAATGGAGAATCATTAAAACAAAAACTAAAACCAGACAGGAATTACGTTGGAAATCAATCTGCTACATCTGGATTCATGCCCTCAGGTCTGGGTGGGATTTATCTATTTGTAAACAGATTTTACACATTCATAGATAACTTTTGCAATTGTGTTTTTACTTGTCCATAAATATAGATAGCTTTTCTGAATAATTTATCAAAAATTATACATGAAAGCCATTTTACAACATATTTAATGCAATACAAAATATTTTCTTTAAATGTATAAACACAATTTCAGTACATTTATGAAAATCAACCTTTATTTTTCTGCAAATTTAATTTAAGCATTAAATATAGAAGTTGCAAATTAGTAAAATAATTTTCTTAGTCGGCCAGCTATAAGTTTTACACTATTTAATAATTTTGCCATTTTCAATTGTAAAACTTTAAGTTTCTTTTTTAGTAACAACACAAAACCAGTGAGGTGATTTCTGTTTACAGTTAAAACCATGATTTTGCAAACTACATAGCAGAGAGAAGTTTACACACTCAAGTGAAATTTTTCATTCCTGCTAGTTTGAAGTGTTAAATGTGTCTGCTGCATATTTTTTTATTAACTAAAGTCAGGAGAATCACAATTGCAAGAGGTTATAGAACTAAGTATCTATTTAACTGGAATGTTAAAAGTTAAACTTTTTGGAAAGGATTAATTTAATGCAGCAGACACTTAACCCTCCGTGTACAGCTAAGTTTTTATACTTTCTGGTCCTGAAATACGGGGCGATTTTTTAATACTTTATTTATCTACATATGTTAATATTCACATCTTCATCAGTTGTTTTAAAATAATACAAGAATTTTAATAGATTTTACATATTCAAAAAACATATAATACGGCACCCGCTATTTCAGCAGGCAGGGGGTTAATAGTTAAAAAATTCATGGGATATTTTTACTTTCAGATGAATATAATTTTTACATTTTATCTCAAAAAATGTTACAGAAATATTGTAATAAAACAGAAAAAAAAAAAAAAAAAAAGAAATATATTGTTTCCATGACAAATGAACTATGTAAAGCATTAGTGATTCATCTACAGTCTTTTTCAAAAGTGTTGAGTAACATAAATTGATGGGTTGATCAAAATTTTCATTATTGACAAAATGGAGAATTCTCACCAACAAGTAAAAACGATCACACTTCATAATTTTTGAAAATATTGGTGTGTTTAAAGATTCTTTTTTTGACCAATACCAATGATAATCTGGTTTTTTTACTACACCTCGCAAAAATAAAAGGGCAAAAAAATAACATAATTTCATCAATATTTGTTGAAATCCAGGATTTATGCTTCCCTGGATTAGAAGAGGGGTGTTGAGAGGCAAATCTATATGTTTCAAAAAGCATGTAAACTCACATAAATGCAGGGGAAAAAATCAACAAGAGAAAATAAATTCCTGAACTCTCTAGTGCCATCTGGAAGCAAAATAAGCATCAAATGATTTTTTTTAAACCTACATGGGGAAAGAGCAGGATCAGTATTGAAATAAGGGGAAAAAATTCTTCACCCGCGATTTTCACGTGACCCATAATTGCGGACGAAATTGATACAGCCCGCTCAAATCGCGGGAGCCGCACACAGAGGGTTAAAGCAAAATAAATTTTAAAAAAATAAATACAAAAGTAACAGGATGCAGATGGATTTATAACAACAAGAGGGATGAAAAAATCTAAGCTCATAAGAATGAAGCTACACTGGTAGCTAGATGATGCAGTTAAAAACCAGAGATTATACTGAGATTAATTTTTTAGTGATAAAATTCCTTTAATTCTATTGGTATATGTATTTAAGAAAAACATGCTCAACTAGATATAAAAACTACATATCTATAAATTATATTATCCAGTATATATAGTTATAAAGTAAAATTTTTTTTAAAATCATGTTCATCTTTTTGTGTTAAGGTCTTCATGAAAGGAGAGAAAATGAAATAATTAAATGAATTAAAAAACAATTGGTTATATTTAGTCTAAATGGCATAATTGTCTTTATATACTAAATAATATTATTTTACCCATTTACATTCATGATTTTGTAACATTTGGTAAGCATTAAAAAAAATACTGCAATGTGTCTTTATTTCAGTGGCAGTACTTTTTATTTATAAAATTCTAAGTTTTACATGTTATGAATAAAAGAATTTTATCATCGAACTACTTAAAACATTACATGCATGTTGATGATGTAGCCTTTCTCTTTCATATCCTAACTTTCTTTATGTATAGTTTCACTTCACATATTTCTTATTTAATGATCAATTAATATAAGAAATTTAAAAACACAGTTGATATTATAAGATAACAGCACAATTTTCAGTTATTCCTAAAAAATAAGTAATAATCAAAATCTAATTTATTATTTTGTCAAATTTAATAGGTATTAATATTTATTAATACACATAAAAACTGTGAATCAACACAATTTCATTAATTTTTATTTTACTTCATAAGCATCATAGCTTTATAATCTCATTTTAACAGTATGATTGAAAGTTATAAAAACACTTTAGAAGTGAAATGTAATGTAAGGCATTTTCAATTTAATATTTAATGTAAAAAAATTACCTTGCAAAAATGACAAAGAAGAAATACTGCAATAGAATCTAAAACCAATAATCTGTCAATGAATTGATCATGATTTTCTTGATTCTCCCTAAAAGTATTCAATATCTATATTTTAGTTTAAATATTAATAATTACACATAGAAAAAGAATACAACAATCCTCAACTACAATGAAAAGCAACAAATTAAATAATAAAATATTGAAGACTATTAAAAAATACCAAAAATTACAATATTACTGAAATTAGAATGGAAAATAAACCTCCATAGGAAGTTTAAGGAATTTTTAACTTACTTTTTTACTGCTATGATATATTAACTTTTTTTTAAAAAAAATTTGTTAAATACAGATTTTAGAATTCATAAATATATAGCACTGCAAATGGAAGAATGCATCAAAGAAAGTGATCTTAATAAGGAAATAAAGAGTATTGAAGAAGTGTCTGTGCCCCAATGGTAATATAATTACCTTCAATTGTGACAAAACAAATGAAGGAGCAAATAACTAATAAAGTAAAAAAAAAAAAAAATATTAATATTAAAAGTATTTTTCTATTTTAAAACAAATGTTGAATCCTTTTTCCAATTAACTACACAATAAATATAACATCAACATTCATGTTTTGTGTTTTCATGTTTCAAATAAACATTAAAGACTATTGCAATTATTGTAAAATTTGTGCAGTTATTTAGAAAATATACATAAATAAAAAAAAATAAATACCCATTCAAATTTATAAAAAAATCCATTCAAAATTTGAGAAAACTTAAAAAAGTTGATCAAGTGTAAAGGATGACATATTTTAAATTTGTTCTTAATATCTGTTCACTGTTTCTTAAAATTTGTTAACAATTCCTTATCATATACATACAGAATTTAATACAAAAAATTGTGAGAAAATGATTCTAGTAAAAAACAGCACAATTGTGATTTTATGTTTATATATCTTGAGCTATTTTCAACTGAGAACAAAACAAAGTTCAAGAATAAATAAAATAAAATAACTTCCCATCAAATGCCTCCATTTAATTCCTTTTCAAAATGAATGTTTGATTCAAAATTTCACTTTTCCCCCAAACTGATGATGAGAAAACAAATTTAAGCAGATGGCCAAAACAAAAAAATAAGGTATTTCCAAAAATTTAAAAGACAAGCAAAAGCAGTTATTGAAAAGGAATGACTGTCATACGGAATATCAATAAAACAATAAAGTGAATAATAACTTTAAAATGTCTGTAGAAATCTGAAATTTTTCTTCAGGTAACAAAAACCTGTACTTATGTATTAACGTAACTACTACAGCCAAATTTGTGCCACATGAATTGTACCATTTTCCGCCAAAATCTAACTGATTGTTTCGTTCTCAAATAAAACATAAGAAACTTTTTGCTATTTTGGTAACATGACGTGATTCGCAAGGCGTAAATTTTGCTGGTGTGACACTCATATGCAAGTACACAAAAATCTTACATTCCTTGCTTTAAATAATCAGTTTTCATGCCAACAAAAATAAATTAGATTTACAATTTGTTTATTGAATATTTATACCAAATCATTAAGATCTAATAATTCTGAATCACACTTCAACATTAAGAATGGTATATAACAGAGGTGGAGAACCCGTAGCCTTGAGGCAGATCGAGGCCTCCGTGAGTTTCTTGTGCGGCCTTCATAAAAGCTAGTACTTGAATTAATTATTATTTAATTATATAGATTACAACAATTTTCAAATCAATGAAATTAAATAAAGAACGACATGATTGTATGTTTCAATGACTACTTGTGGGAATGGCCATTTGTACATTTCAAATACTAGAACACCACCTAGTGCAACATGGCAACACTACCACACATGTTATCTGATCTCTACACAAAAACTATTTTCTTACTATTATTGTTGTGACTGATTCAATGTACATTAAAACGCATTTTTCTGCATGAATGGTATTTAAATATTAGTTTAAGTATTAATGAAGTGTTCTATTATAAGTATGTGTTGACTGAGATACAACAATTATGTACTAAAAAAACGCTTGTGGCTCATCTTATGTAAATCTGGTAATGTGCAGGTAACAGATTTGTCTAGCACTGCTAACGGCCATTGAGAAAATCTAGTTCTTGTTATACTTATTCTGCAGTTTTACTAGTACTTTTGGGTAATTGTATCTTTAGCAAGTATGCACTTTCATAGAGAAATTATTTAAGATTCGTTCCTTATGTGAATAGGAAAATATTCTTTGCGATAACATTTTCTGTCAAATAAATAAATAAGAATTCAATTTTTTGCAATATTTCAATATAATGCACCAAGTTGTTAAAATGGTACAAAAAGTATAATAATTTCAAAAAAGTTGCATTCATATAGGTGCATTAACCTGTGCAGCCTCTTTTATTACTACCTAATTCACATGCTGCCTCTAATGATAAAAAGATTTCCCACCTCTGGTATATAAATTGGTAATTCAAAGCAAATTTAATTTTAAAGTACAGCAGTCTTCATTATTCCATTAAATAAGCTAAAATAAAACTAAAACAGCTTGTGACTTTCTGATAGTTAAAATACAATTCTACAATTACCTCTTCAAACAGACATAAGTAACAGTATTTATAAGGAAAAGAATGAAACAATATTTTTTTAAAAATACTTAAAATAAAAAATAAAAATAATACAGCTAATAAAGTTATATATTATTTTAGGAATTCAGTTTACACCGACAGCTAAATTTACAAACATATTTAGGTCACTACATATTTGTCACAATAGCATAGAAAAAATTACTAAACTTGTATAGTAATTTAAATGCTATTTTATATATATTACATTTTTTTTGCAATTAGTTTACTTTTATAGACTAAATAAGAATATGTACATTATATATATATACATATAAATCCTAATAAACACTAACATTTGAAAATTAATTCTTACTTTGCACTAAAACACTCAGCCTTTGCAAAAAGAACCCTCAATTTTTCACAACAAAATGGCCTTTGATGTAAAATTGGACCAAAAATTTGAAGCCGAATGTATAGCAATGCTTTTCTTTGTACTAAAAAAAGGAAAAGAATTTTAAAACTCAGTTGATTAAAAAAAATATAAAATTTACAAATCAAACAACCTTTACAAATACTTTTGAAGAGATTTATGAATCATCTTCATATTAAAATTTATTTTTTATAGTAAATCTAATATTCAAGTAAAATGTTCTATTTTATTTATATACTTCTCATAGGTAAATAGATTTATATATTGTGAATTTAAAAAAATCCTTTATTTTCCTTGCCAAAAATAAAGTAAAAGCTAAATTTCAGGGGAAAAAATCAACTTAATTAAAAAAAACTATTAAAATGAAGAGAAACTATTTTTAAAGGAAAATTTATTTACAAATATCTTAATGTATGCATGCCACATATAATAGAAATAAAATTAATATAATATGAAGGGAAAAAAAGAATACGAAGCATAAAAAAGATAGCTTGTTTCTTAATATATATCACACCTATGATGGAAATCTACTTCAATAAAAATCGAATAGAGTTCCAAAAAATCATTATCTTTAAAAATAGCAAAATGACATTTGAAAAGAAAAATTCACTTAATTATTTACACTTATTTAACTCACTTATACTATATCTAAAAGCATAAAGATATTATTATGATAAGGATTTTAAAGATATTTTTGTTCTTTTGTATGGAAACTTTTAATTGTGAAGAAAATTATGAATACTTACTCTCTTGGCTTTTAGAGTCATCATATGCCTACAAAATATAAATAATGGATATTAAAAATAATTATTTAAATATAGAAAATATATAAACCAGGATTAGTTTTAGCAATTTCTCAAAATTTTAAATGAAATTAAACATGATGCAGCAATAAGAAAAAGTAGGGAAAAAAATGGTCTTGCAATTAACTTCACACAGCATATAATTTACAAGAAAGAGCAAGCATTCTACTTATTGATTCCTTATGGTATTTAATATATTTAACAATGTTCTTTCAAAGAATGAAAAGTTAATACTGCTACAGACAATATTAACAAATTCAATTACTGCACTGTAAAGAGATTTCATGTTTTTTCAGGAAGATTTACAATTAAATGTGAATTCACTAAATTATAACTATCAGAATATGTAGTTTTAAACAGAATTAATGATTGAAATATATATTAAAAATAAACATGCTTACTTTCAGTTCTTTACGATGAGCCTTGCACAAACCTGCAGCAATACATCTATCATATAAACTGGTGGTATCCAACCCTTGAAACATCTTTCCTATACAAGTAAAAAAAAAAAAATGAATCATTAAAACTTACACTAAAAAATACACAAATACAGAAATTCAACAAAGAATTCTTCGCATCATATGAAAATGAAATTTTTTATAAAAATTATATTTAAAAAAGTAAAGTTAATATTTATTTTATGATATTGTTATTATATTGTTCAGTACCTGAACAATATAATAACAATATCATAGAATTTCACTAATGTGCCCATTTATCTTCTTGCGACTTGGAAGCATCTTGAATTCATAAGCCTTATAATTGCAATTAAGGTAAATTTATTTCCAAAAATTACATTTACTGACATTTTACATCTGCTCTTGAGGCCATCAAGAAAGGAAAAATGGGACTCACCCAAGAAATCAATTCTCTTTCATTTTCCATTGGTGCCATTGGGCAAATAATGCACCCTCCAGTGGATCCCGGCCCATGTTGACATTGAAGGGAATGAGATGGCAGATTTCCTTGCCAATGAAGCCAGAACACTTGAACCTGTAACTTCTTCGACTATGGTCTTTGATGCCAATGCAGTCGCAAAACAAAAGCTCTGCTCAAACCCACGAAAAAAATTCTCGCTGCCAGAATTAAATTATAGCCCAGAAATTACAACAACAATAACCAGACTAAGAACAAAGCATTTTAAGGGCATGAAGGTTCTGCCAAATGGATCCAGATCATATGTGGAATGCTGGCACTGCCCAGGCAAGCAACTGGATCCCAAACACCTTTTTAGCTGTCCTTCCATTGTTGGTGCCCTTTTTAAAATAGACAATGACTACAGCATGGACATCCTATACTCGGATTGTGCCATTGATGTTGCCATGGCAGTGATTCATGCCTTTGGCAATATTTGACTATATCTTTATTTTGTTATATACACCTTTGCACTTTGTCATACACAACAACAACAACATTTACTTGAAAAAAGAAACAATATTAATTTGAAACTAGATTGCTATATAGGGAATAATAATTTAAATAATGAGGTAAACATCCGTTTAAATATCTCTCAATTCCCATAACAATACTATTAACTCCCTAAGCGCAGAATAAAAGCTATGCAATTTGCTCCCCAGAGTCACCATTTTCCCTAAAGGTGGTCTATGGGGGAAGTGGGGGAGAAAAGACAAATATGCAAATTATTCTCTGAAATAAGTAAATTCTTCACAAACACTGTCAAGAACATTTTATCACATTCCAAAATCTTTGGAATAGTTTTACTGATAGCAGGCAAAGAAAGGAAGCGTATTTTGGAAAGATGTGTATATATGTCAGTGGCACACACAAGGGGGGTGGGGGTGGGTGTCCGGACCCCCCCCCAAAGCACTTGAGTTTTTTTTGTTGGTTGATAACCCTATGTATATATAACATAAAATTTAAATTAACAATTTATTTTATTAATTAATGCTAATTATTAATTCAATAATTTATTTTTTACTGTTTTTTGTAAACAAAATCAGAAGAATCAATTGGTGTTGTCTTGAGGTATGATACGAGTTGGGGAACTTTCGACAATTGACACCCCGCCCCCCTTGAAATTTTTTTGTGTGCGCTACTGGTGGCAATCAATGCACCAGTTAGATAAGACATATACGCTGGCTGTAGTTAAAAGATTAAGTACATCTTTCATGGATTTTTATTGAAACCAAGATTAAAACACGTAACTCAAAATCATGAAAGAAATTCTCTTTTGTATCTCATTATAAATAGAAAATATCTCAAAATATATGTCATATCATTCAGTATAACACCTTTAAGCCACATTAAACTATTTCAATAACCTTCATCATAGTGAAAAAATATGCTATAAAGATACCTTTTTGTTACATAATAATCTCTCTAAATTACTTAGCTGTTTATTATACAAAACAAGTAATACAAAAAAAAAATTTTGAAGTCAATTCCTACTTAGATCAACAAAAAAAATTTATTTTGGTTACTTTTTATTAAATAGTTACAATTAATATAAATATGTATATACATATGACAGAATCACAACATTAAGTGGCAATTAATTTTTATTAATTATCATTAAAGTATATACAAAATTTATTATGTAGTATATTATAAAGTATATATTTTGTCATACAAAACATTTGTGTATTTTAAATTTCAGTTCAAATGTTCAGCTTTGAAACGTGAGAAAAAAAATCTTTTATATTTTTGACCCAAGTCGCTAAAAATTGAACCAACATGGCTGTATCTGTAATTCCTTAAATAATTCATTTCAGTCAATAGTTTTAATTCATTATAATTAAGTTATCATATTGTTACCCAAAACCAATAGTGTATAGAAAATTTCAGCTCAAATCAGCGCTTTAAAATGTGAGTAAAAAACCTTTCCAAGTTTTGACACAAGTTGTCAAAATGGTCGCTAAGTCGCCAAAAATGATGCTAACGTGGTTGTATTTGTAATTCTTTGAATAATTAGTTTTAATCAATTATAATTAAATTACTGTATTGTCATCTAAAATAATAAAATATATAAAATTTCAGCCCAATTGAGTGCTTTAAAATGCATTTTATTAACAATTGAAAATTTGAACAAGATTAACAGATCCAAATTGAAATAAAATTAATTTTCAGTAGAAATTTTATTAAAATCAAAAGGCCTTGAAATTCTATTTAAATTCACAACTCTGGTCCGAAATTTTATTTACCATGGACATATCTAGGTGAATATCATTTGAGATGTAATGTATGAACAAGTCTGTCCTCAATTTAGTCAGAATGTGTGGTATTAGTAGAATAATCTGTCTGCAGGAATTGCCTCCATTAGTGATGCCCTGATATTCTCTGCTATTACATGTATCCTTTGAGACAAAAAAAAAAAAGGTTCAGTTTCCTTGCGGAAATAGTGGCACGTATATTGCCCATTATGCAGGTTTCTTCCCTTATATTCTACAGAATGTGAGCTTGTACAACTTGCATTATTCAGTGAGGTGCATCTATTTTAAAATTTTCATATTCTTCTGAGCACTCCTTCTTGATGTTACATTTTTAATGTCACATTGTGCATATGATTTTCACATATTGATTAAATTACTCAAGGATTGCACACATACACATATTTTTAACTGAAAATGGGAAAATTTCCTAAAAATCGATCAGTATTATATTCCTCTAAACCAGGGGTGTCAAACTATGTGGCCCACAGCGAGCATCTTTGGGGCCCGGTCAACATATTGGCCCCATTTAATTGCATATAATAAAATATCAAAATTTTTCCTGAAATAGGAGAGATTGTGTTGTTGTTGTTACTTATGCCACCTGTCTGACGTAGTCAGAACGAGGAACACGAAATTCATCATGGCAACGGGGTAGAGATACGCCTGTCGTTAGCCGAAGCTTTTGAGCCCATGAAGGTGACAGTACAACTTTGCTCACAATAGATGGTGACACCATTCGGACCCACTGATTTAATGAGTACGTATTCCGTGTGCACTCGGCAGATAATTGGTGGCATTGGGTATCGAACCCAGGCCTTCTGGTCTGATGCTCTAACCACTAGGCTACCCCCGTCCCCAGAAAGAAAGTAGTAAATAGGAGATGTCAGTGTCAGGACGTACATATTAAATTTTTCTTGCTCTTATATATTCAAAATAAACCTACGTTTCTAAAAATATTAATTTTCTTTGCGGCCCATTTTAAGTTAAGTTTTGTTTATTTGGCCCAAGTTAGCCTTTGAGTTTGACACCCTTTCTCTAAGCAAAGCAATTTCAATGATTTTAAAAATTTCTTCAGTAACATACCCAAGGGTGGAGTTTGGGGACTCACCCCCCCCCTCTCCCCATAGACCAACAGATTTTTAATTTTTACCATACAGCTTGCTTTTACCTATGTGCTTTTTAGAGAATAACCTTTCCTTCCTCCAATAAGAGAGGCTTGTGAATGCTATTGAGTTCCTTTATATTTAACATAATTAAGATTCAAGTAATTTTAATGCCTTCATTATAATACATCAAGGAAACCAAAAATAAGCTTGAACTTTACTTCTTTAAAAATTTCTTACATCTACACAAAAAACTTGATCTAAAGAGAAAAAAATTAAGACATCTTTCTAAACCAAATTGATTTTTAAGATAATATATTACATAAGAAAGAAAAACTCCCCCCCCCTAACATTACGTATAAATTGTGCCAAATATTATGGCTAGTAACTTTACAAATATCTGGACTCATTATTCTGATTTTCTCACATTTCATTAATTTAGCAACTTTTTTATTAGAATAAGACTGCCTAATGTAATAGATACTGCACAATATTGAGCAGTTACTAAACCAATCTAAGTTGCCATCAAGATAAAGGAATCATTCAAAGATATAAAAATTGTTCTCCTTATTACCCAAGAAGCTGAGTCTTGATTTAAACTAAGAAAATATTTGGCAAAGGTGGAAATTATCAGCCAAACATGTGTCTGACATTGCAGAATGACCAATCGAAGTTCTGGTGCAATGCATAAGCAAATTTGATAGTAAAAAGACTTAGTATGGTTAACTCATTAGCAGGGACGTCTTAAGGCTTCTTGAGGCCTGGGCCCTACACAAATGTAGGCAACACACAGGGACATCTTAAGACTCTTTAAGGCCCTGGGCCCCAAAGATATCTTAAGATTTTTTTGTGTGTGTGAGTCCCTAGTCTCCTATGTATAAGTAGGCCCTAACCGAGATCTTTAAAAGTAGACACTGTATAGCATGCATTGTCAAATACTCGTTCAAACGGTAATTTGAAACAAATAAATGTGCACCAACTCACAATCTCAAAAACCGGCTCGACCGATGGCTGCATTTCAACTAAATGAGTTGAGTGATTGTTTATGGTATTAGACCTAGGCTTAGACATAGATAACACACACACAGTCATCACATAATACAGTCTTACCACTTTTACAAGTTGACATGGAGTTTGAAATTCCCTGTTTTTCGGAGAATATGTATGGAAATAATATTTGATCACATTTAGATTATCCAGATTATGATCTTATTAAGCCGGAGTAGAAAATGAAAGGAGGCCCCCACTGTGGGTGAGGCCCATGCCTTAAGATGTCCCTGCTCATTAGAATCTTCAATATTTAGCATTTGACTGAATAATACATTTAAAGGGAATAATATAATTAATCTAACTGTGGAAAGAGAACTTTTGCAAAGAGACATTTGATACTTAAACAGCCCCAAAATAGCAATTATAATGTGATAATTTTAGTCAGGTCTCAGCAACCATTATTTCCTTAGTTGGTAGAAGCTTTGATTAATTAATAACTAATATGCACATTGTGTTTCAAAACAAATTTTACTGCATTATTCAACAGATGAAAGGTTACAAAACTTACACATTTAAATAGCCTTGGCAGTTTAGCACTAGAGAAACCAATCTGGCGATCTAGTCACAGTCTTGCAATGGTTGGCAATACATAATAGGAACACTAAAAAATGTAATTGTTTGGCAGATGAAAATTATGCTATAATTCATTAAAATGTAAATTTTCTTATTGATTAATAGAATAAAATAATTACTGTAAAATGCAGCAATTAATAAAATGTGCATATAGTGTGCACTGCCGTATAATGCACACCTATACTTTCAAGTTTCAATTTTTAGTTTTTGGGTATATTCGCTGTGTTACATGCACTCCCTTTTTAACGAGGAAACCTGAAATGTATGTATGCAATGCTCCTACATTTTGAAGTCATTTATTCAAGGTATTATACCGAGCTTCAGAAAAACATAGTATACTTCTAGAACTACAGTTCTTAAGTTCATAAGTAATGTCATATCTTTTAAATAAGCAGTATTCCAATATATGTAGAAGTCCAACTTTTTCCTATGCTCATCTTTTTTTATTTTATTTTTAAAGTTCTCATTTTTATGCTGAGCACCTGTAAATTTCGATCTTATTTTTTACATTAAAAGTGCATGTTATAGGCTGGATTTTATGGTATGTTTTAATGCATTGTATTTGAAGTTTTTGGTATTTTTCTCTGCCCTTCTCAATTTTTCCAATATTAAAACATAAAAACTTGGTTTAATTAGAATTATTATAATTATTAAAGTGTAAAATAACTTATTTTTGTTATACATAATATTTATTAAGGTACTTTTACAAAATGTTTTTGTACTATATTTTGTACATAAAATTACACTCAGTAACTTTCCTAATTAAAAGTGTTAAGTGCCATTTCAAAGTTGAATTCTGTACCTATTTTTTTAGTTCTGGAAAGGGTGGATCCAATTTTAGTCCTTATACTGACAAAAAAAAGCTTTAAAATGGCAATTTAGTCAAATTTAAAGTAATTTATAAAAACCTCCTTTTCTAATATCTTTTTGAACACTTTATTTTGCCTTGTGTACCAGAAGATGTTGAATTATGAATAGATAAATGATTTCTTCTTTAAAACACTTGTTGACAATCCTATGTCAATGTGTGATACTGCATTAATGCTAAAGAGGAAGTCTCAAGCCAGTGTATGATATGGAGTAGTATCGTAGTCAGTTATGATTTTATACATGAAGTGCTGTATTTCAACATTTAATCTTGGCACCAATTGCTATGTGTTAGGTATCTGCTGGTATTGATGTGAGGTTAAAGTTAGAAGTTAGGGTATTGCTTATCACTGTCACAGCCACCAAATTTGCACTACAAGAATCATGCGATAATAAAACAGCATAAGAGAAAAACTACAGAAAAAGAATCTAACTCAAATGTTTTACTTAGAAAAACAATGAGTCAGATTTGGGTGCAAAATGGTACGAATTGTGAGGGCGAATTTGAATGCAGTGATGTTAATACGTAAGTACCAATGGCAGTTGGAAAGATATATGGTTTTGAACTTATAACTCTACTAATTATTAAAAAAAATCTTGAAATGTGCGAGTAGTAGAGAATAGTTGGAACAGCTTTAGTAGGGCCTTTCCTTCCTCCCAAAGAACAAATGCAACTTAATAAGCCTCTAACACATGATGAAATTGCAAATTTGTAGGCTTAGCTTTCAGAAGATTATTAGTTTAAGAGGTATTTACGTATTATCACAATAATGCCAACGTTCAAGATAACTCACCAAGTTGGCAACCCCGATTTTTTGCTGAATTGGCAACCAACCATGTGCTTTGCTTCATAAAATGTACCTAGCCAATATGATTGTGATAATACATAAGTACCGCTTAAAGTTAGCTAAGACAGAGATGAAAAATTCCTCCCCCCCCCCCCAAGATGACACTATTTTGGATTCGGAAGAGTTTCAAGAAGCAACAGGTCATCAGCATGATTTTACTACAGTAGAAAATATAATTTGGGAGGATGACCCTACAAAAATTATTAATTTATCACTTATTTTCATAATTCTGTTTCATCTTAACACACCATACATTGGTGAGTGATGCAGCATTTGTGGAACATAATCTTACCACTAGTGATCAAAATATATTATACGGAAAGGATCGCATAACAGTTCAAAAGCATTCATTTTTCAAAATGTATTAGCTTCAATTTCAACGATACAATGGGCATTTAAGATGTTATAAGCAATGTCATACATTTACACAAGTGATATATTTAATTGTGACTGTAAGTGAAATATACAGTTAAAAGGATGCATTCTACACAAAATATGTTTTTTAATTTAAGTAGATATATTGAGTTTTAGTATTCCTGATTAAGCGTTCACTATTCGTCAGTTTAAATTAAATTTCTTAAGCTGCTTAATGGTTTTACAGTAAGAACATTTTTTTTTTCATTCAGCAGTAAGAACTTAGTTACAGTAAACACAGAAGACTATCTACTTTATTCATTTAGAAAAAGCTAGCACAGTAAATAAGAAAATAATTCTGTACAGAACATGCTTCAAACATCTGGTTTCGTATTTTAAAATAACGAAAAACGTAAATAAGATAAAAATAAAATTGATTCATTCGAAATATGATACAATTAATTTAAATGTTACTTACTTCAAAATTCTTTTCGTTTCAAACAAAAAATAAATTATTTATCAGGCATTATATAAAAACACCCTGTCAATTTTAAAACGAAAACAAAAATTTCCCTTTTTTTTTGGCACACACGGTTACAGGTAAATCAAATGAGAACATTCTAGGGTTTAGCTCAATTTTAATGTTAGTGATATGTTTCCATTTATTGAGGCAAATGAAAAAAAAAATTGGAAGCCTCTACTCAGTGGCGTAGCTACCAATGGGATAGGTGCCATGTACTGGGACCCTCAAGCTTAGGGAACCCTTTGGACCCTGACCACCAAACAAGCCGAATTTGCGATAATTTCTCCCACATTTAAGATATAAATACAAAAGGTTGCAACACAACTCATCATGGCAACTCATTTGAAAGTAATTTCGAACTTGTAAAGAATTCTCACAAATTCTTTCCGTTGTTTGTACAGTGTTGTGAGCTTAACCTATCAAAAAGTTTATATTATTTTCAATTTTTTATTATTGTGTAAGCTGTTACGCGAAAATAAGCTTCAAGTTCCGCGAAAAATCTTACCATATTTATTAAGACATCTTAAAAAACACACAGGAAGCAATTTCTTTATTTTTAATAGCAATATGTTGTTGTTACTTATGCGACCTGATCGACAGTAATATCAGATCAAGGTCCACGAAATTCATCGTGGCGAAGGGCTAGATTTTTACGCCTGTCGTTAACCTTAGCTTTGAACACCATGGAGGTGACAGTACGACTTTGCTCGGTTCTATCCCAATTTTGAGGGAGAACACCCTGGGGCTGGTCAGGGGCCTCCAATCTCTCTTCCCCTTCCTCCAACCTTACGAGAGGACTTGCGGCTCAACGGCTATTTAGAGTATACCATGCCGCGAAGGCACTATACATTTATAAACATCTATGCCTTCTCCGGGATTCGAACCCAGGCCCTACAGCACACCACAGTCAGCGTCGCTAACTACTATACCGGATGGTGACTTAATAGCAATATAATTCCTAATAAGCTAGTTTTCTGTTTCTATATTTCACAATCTATTCCCATATGCAATACACTGATGTGCTGTAGTCCCCCCCTCCCTTCCTTTGTTTTTTGCAGAGGTCTTTTTTTAAAAAAATAATTATATTAATCTTGTATTTTATTTTCTTGCTTATGCATATTTTTTGTATCATTACTTGCTAATTTCTGTGGACCATTTTGTAGCTCTAAGCCCTCTGGTGGGTGAGTTCGATCCTCCAGAGTAAATAAATAACCAGAGATTCCCCAACGATGTTTTGTGGCGTAGCGCATCACGTTCACTCGAGTACATGCGAATTGTATCGGATAAATTAGAAGACTGAAATTATGGATCAAAAACAAACAAACCCAGTCGTGCCTTTAAGTGCAAAAACAACTCCAAGAAAGATAAAGTAGTAAGCAAAAATTGCCCAAAATTGATAAATTTCTTAGTCAGCCTTCTGGTCCAAGTATTTATGTTAATAATGAAATTCATACACATATATGAAGGTAGTAAGCAGCTTTGTTTTCCTATATTCTGCATACGCGGACCGTCGCCAAAAGCCATAAGCATAGCGACGTTAATATTCACTCACTCACACTATATTCTGCAAAGCACGATAAAGAGTTGATGTTAAAGTAGCTTTGTATTTTAAAAATATTATTATATTTTTACTTGAAAAACCCAACTAAGATAGGGCCCTCATTTTTTTTTTTGTTGCACCAGGGCCTTTGATTACGTAGCTACGCCACTGCCTTTATTGAATGTTTTAGGTGATTAATGGCAATTACAAAAAGAAATTTAAAGGCTATGTAATGAGTACAAACTTCCTCAACTGGTGTCCTTTTGTTTAACTAGTGAAAAGTTTATAGAATTCAATAGGAGAGTAATAGGTGGTGAAGATATTTGGTGATGTAATTTGTATTTGTATTTTCAATTTCTTCTATACTTGATGATCACACATCGGACGGTTCATTATTCTCCTGGAACGAGTTTTTGAGTGTATGAGCAATAAAATGTCTTTAATTGTTAAAGAGTAGACAAGTCTAGAATTACTAAGTAGAAGATGAAGGAATGGGTCAGTTTATGAGTTAGGCTTAAAAAGGGAGTTGCCCTCTCTAGGGTAAGTTCTTTTAGAGTGTTTCCAATGTATAACTTTTTTGAATTTTAGTTTGTTTTTTAATTTGTTTCTGTAATCTATTAAATTCCATTTGTTATCAGGGATATCTGTAATGTTGAGAGAACTTACGAATGGACGCGCGCGCGAGTTCATCCATAAAGCTTACTATGGGGCATATACAATATTTAAAATCATTCCCTTTTTCCGGTCATAACAAAATTATCTTAACCAAAGACAGTAAGATTTTCTATAGTTTTCTTTCAAAAGAAGTTTTCTGCATAAAAACTGCTTTACACAAAAGGCAACGATCTCTACCGCAGCTATCACACAATACCAATAACCACCATATAAATTTATGGTTTAATGATGAAAAATTTGGGGAAAAAAGACTTATTTTCATCACAAATCAATCTACATTACACAAAAGGTAAATGATAATAACTAATTACGTTATTTTGTTCCTAATATTTTTGAAAAAAATCGAATATATAATTTTCATTGTTTGTCATTCATTAATGGCTCTAACTTTGACGATGATTTTTTGTGTGTGTTCTTGAAATGTGTTTTTAATCATCATTTGATTATAAATATATTTCTACAGCTTTAAAAGAAAAAATTACAAAATCACAATTGGAAATAATGGAATTGCACATTTTTCGTTATTTTGATTATACAAATAAAAGCAACCCCGCATTATTCTTAACCACTTCCCTGTTTTGTCCGAACACCACTCGGGCACTTGAAACGGCACTTTCCTGGTTATCCCGAGTGGCACTCGGGCAACACTTTTTTCTACTCTAATCCTCTGATTTGCCTGTATTTTTTGCTCGTTTAGTATGCAATGTTTCTAACAGATATGAAAAATGAGTGATTATGAGAGGCTCATAACAGAAAATAATTCTGATATTGACTCAGGTAGTGAGTCTAAAATTTCTGTAAATGATTCTGGAAGTAATGAAAGTTTGTTATCGGACTTCTCTTGTGGTGATAGAATCGATCAGCTTCTCACAAATTACCCAATAACAAAAAAAAAAAAAAAAAAAAAAAAAAAAAAAAAAAAAAAGACAAGAAATAATACAAAGAAATAATCTTCCATATTTTAGATACATCATTGCGGATTGCTTTCTTTTTATATGAGAAACTGGGAGGAAAATTATCTCATTTGAATTTCAGGCTTGATATTATAGATCGCCTTATTGGGGCTTTTACAGCAGCGGTAAATGAGAAAAAAGGACGGACGACCAGAAATTTTGCCCAGTCCTTGCGATTGCAGAAAAAAACTTTTATGAAGTGATTCCTCTCACCGTGACAAAAAACTGAGACCAACAAGGCAATGTTTTGTGTGTTGTTCGAAAAGAAACGATTTTGGAAAACGGGTGAAAAGAGAAACAAGATATTTTCGTTCCGACTGCGATATTGGGCTATACTGGTCTTCCTGTTTTAGAATTTACCGCTCAAAAACGGAATTTTAAGTGAATAATTAACTATAAGTACAATATTATCTTTTTAAATCTAAGATACATTTCTGTAAAGGGATCTTTTGAGTTCGTATATTTCTTCAGAAATAAGCCAACTTTTAGGAAAAATATGTTTTTTTCAATGAAAATAAAAAATAGCATAATTCCTTAAATTCAATATTTATAACATGTCTGACTGTTAATTTGAGTTTATATAATTGATTTCATCATAAAAATATTTATAAAAAATATGCTTATTTTTTGACATAATATGACAGAAAAAAGAAGCAGCTAATGGTTAAGGCAACAGTATTAAGTTTTTATGGTATTAATTGAATTGTGTTGATTCGATAAGTACAGTCCGGAATTCGAACTTCGGAATAAAAGAATGATAAGACAAAAACTTTTTCTTAATTATATTTTATACATAGCTTTTTATTTAGAAAATTTCTGATGACATTCATGCCTAAATTCAAGCTGGAAATAGTTTTTATGATTTTGAGAACTAGAAGCTAGAATTTTAGAAAACAGAAGTAAAATTTATTCGAGAATACTGAAAACAACTTAAGGTATCCGACTACCAAAAATTGTGAATTTTGCCAAAAACTGACAACTTTTTTTATGATTTTATTTTATAGAAATCATATTTTATTTATTAGCTGTATAAAAATACCAAGTTAGTTATTTTCCGTTCACTAGAACAAAAACCAAAAGTGTTTTAGTAAAAGTAGATGCTATTACTTTAAGCAAGATATGTTAAACTATAAAATGCGTTTTACTCCAAATGTGTTTTTTTGAAAATGCTCAAACGGGGCTTGTGATTACTCAAAAAGTTTTGAAAATAAGTGACTGAAATTTTTTGTGTATGCTCTGTATAATAGTAGAAGTGCTTTAACTTTCAGATTTATCAATCACTGTTTTATTACAAATTTACAGTCCCATATGTTAATTTAATCAGTGTTATTTTAAACAATTTCATATAACTAAGATAAAGTGCTCTAGTTTTTGTAAAAATTAAAATATCTCTTATCCTGAAGGTCATTTCAAAAATGAATAACATAGCAACACATCAGAATTGAAAATTTGTTCACCAACTTTTGGTACAGAATGGGCCCTGTTTATATTATTTTTTGTAAATTTTTACCAATTTTTTCCCCATTTTAGTAATGATAATTTCTTTTTCTCTTCTTAATTTAAGCACATTTTTCTTAAAATGTACTAAACAAATCTATAAACCACAAAAAAAAAAAGTCCCATACCTCTATTTTTTTTAAAAAAAAGTTGTCGCAAGTTGTCAGATACCTTAATGCGTGTTGCATTTTTATTTGAAAATTGAAACAGAAAAAAAAAAGTTCATTTAGACCGAACTTTTATTTTCGAAAATTGATAAAAACTGAAAAGTTTAAGACTGCTCCTCTACACTTTGGGACTTCAATGGCACCAGGACTTGAAACCGCGACAATCTTGCCACAAGTTCGTGACCATAACTATTAGGCTAACAAGGTCAACCTCACGAATTGCATTGAATATCTTAGCAGTCGGAACACGTCCTTATTCTTCTATTTCCTTGTTTTATATACCGAGGATCCATTACAGCATGACCGACCCCCCTCACCTAGAGTACGCATTAAACGCACTCTGAGACAAAACCACATTACACGCGTGGTTGATGCTGGAGTAAAAGGGTACCCATGTTGTGTCTTTCCACGTGTAGAGTTTTTTAGCGACATAATGGGAAAAGTAGCTGATTTATCAATCTTATTTTTTCCAAATTGTTATGGCTCGGCGCCTGGGAACATCGATTTCAGAAACGGCGTATTTGATTGGCTGCTCACTAGCAGTCGTAGTGACTACATAGCAAAAATAGTATGAGGATGTTTAAACGACAAATCGCCGATCAGCGGGTTTTCGACCACGGTGCATTGATCTGAGAGGCGAGCGGAGACTATAACGGATTTCACCAAGACCGTTGGGCTACACCACCACCACTATATATAACAACAGTGGTCTCATAACACAGTGCAGCGTACACTACTGCATATGGGCCTACGTAACTAGCTCCCGAATCGTATCCCTGCACAGACGGTACTTTCTTGCAAACAGCGCTCTAATGCAGCGTTTCTCACACTGTGGGGAGCGCCCCCTAGGGGGCGTGATAACCCTACAAGGGAGGCGCGAGCATATTGAAAAGTCGAAAACAAAAGATTCAAAATCATTGTTTATTTATTGAAAGAAAGCAAAACAAAATAAATTCTGACATAACAAAAAAAAAAAATTATAAAACAAGCATTTGCACATTCACATAATATACTTATAAATGTATCAATAGTGCACAATGTATTAGATAATTAAATTTGTAGAAACAGGTGTTGAAGGATAAAGGAAAGTAGATGAGCTTGGGTATGTTATTCTTCTTTCAACGAGAACTTCGTTGGGAGTAGTGTATTTAGTTCTATTTGTCAGAGAAATAATTTTTGTCTATATTTTTAAGTCCAGATTAGTAGTCTTTTTTCCTGTTGTATCTGGCATGAAAGAATCCCATGATGGATTTAATGAGTTGCTTCAGAACTCTAATACCAGTGAGTAGAAATGTAGCAGCATACATGATAATGTTTATTATTTTGATTTAGATACTGTTTTTACATATTGACTGACAAATGACCTAGGGAAATACCATGTAACTCAGTTTTAATTATTTAATTGATTTCGCTATTCTATTAACTAAATTGTTCTTTCCTTCATGTTTACTTTACAATTCATTTAAAATAAACTCATTAGAAGTTTCTTTATAATTTTCTTTTTTAATTTACTCGCGCGAAGAACGGGTATACCAGCTGTGTAATATAAGAACGGAGTGAGTTACGGAATATAAAGATGTTTAATATTTTCACCTTCTGAAATGGATATAATTTCATTAATCATAATTAATAATAATTAACAATATAAACCCTAATTAACACCATAAATTATCAATAGATAACATCTACATTGACGTATATACAAAAACGTTTCAGTAGGGCGCAATGTACACTGCTGGCCACCGTAAATGGAACACCCTGAAGGAAGCACGCAAATAACATGAAATTTACAACATGTATTAGTGGAGGAGAGATATGCAAATGATTAGAATTTCAGCGCAGAAACACATCACGCACGCCTGTGGCGCCACCTCAAAGCGCTATTTAAGGCTTGGAGATTTCGATGATTTCAAGTTCAACAATTGTGTTTTTCTTGTGGTGTTTTGAAAAAACGATTAGTTATGTCTCGTAGAAAACAGCGATCAGCTTTCGATCAAGTATCCGAGTTCGACAGAGGAAGGATAGTGGCCTACCGAGATAGTGGATTATCTTTCAGGGAAATCGGTAGTCGTGTTGGACGAAACGAAACAACTGTAATGCGGATATGTGACCGTTGGATGCAGGAGAGTACGACGGACCGACGTGGTAGATAGCATCCACCTCAGTACACCACTTCACGTGAGGACAGGCATATTGTGCACAAGGCAGTGACGGATCGCTCAGTCACATCACGAACCATAGCACAGCACATTGAGTCTGTAACGCATCATTCAGTGTCTGCGCGAACCATTCGACGCCTTTTGCAGCAGAGTGGTCTGTCTGCAAGACGTCCATTGCTTGGTCTACCCTTGACGCAGAACTACAGACGTCTCCGCAGCCAATGGTGCGATGAAAGAAGCATCGGCAGAATGGAATGAAGTTTTCCTTACTGACGAGTCCCGCATCTGTCTACAACACCACGATGGTCGGATTCGAGTCTGGAGACACCGTGGAGAGAGGATGCTGAACAGCTCCGTTATGCACCGCCACACTGGCCCTACACCGGGTATTATGGTATGGGGCGGTATTGGATATCACTCTCGCACTCCTCTAGTACGCATTGCCGGTACTTTAAACAGCCAGCGCTACATCTCCGAGGGGTTGGAGTCAATTGTCCTTCCTTACCTTCAGGGCTTGGCCACAGCCATATTTCAACAGGATAATGCGCGACCACACGTGGCACGCATTGTCCAAAGGTTCTTCGTCAATCACCAGATTGAATTCCTTTCCTGGCCGGCTCACTCTCGGGATCTTTCACCGATTGAAAACATGTGGTCCATAATTGCTCAACGATTGACCCAGATTACACCCCAAGCTGCTACACCAGATCAACTTTGGCAACGTTTGGAAGCTGCTTTGTCTGCTGTACCCCAAGAACACATCCAAAGTTTCTATAAATCAATTCCGAGGCGTGTGTCAGCCTTGATCTCCAACAATGGTGGCTACTCTGGCTACTGATTCTGGCAGGAACCACACTTCACAGAAGTCTATAAATTTAATCATTTGATACTTGGTCAACATGTTATCTACAAAATAAATTTTGTTGTGCTATCTCTTGTCTTTCTTGGTGTTGCATTTAAGGTGGCCAACAGTGTATTTGAAAATGAAATTATCAATACTAAATTAAAAACAAGTTTAATAATTACTAGTGAATCCCGTGTTCTTGCCATTTTCAAAATTTAATATTTATCTTGATATTTGTTACGGTTTATAATAAAAATCGTATTGTAGCTTTGGTGTCAATGCACATTATTATTGCCTTCAATGCGTCGTTATTGTATGGGAGGGGGGGGGCGATGAAAATTATTACTGAAAATTGGGTCACAAACATTGAAAGTTTGAGAACCACTGCTCTAATAGATCATGCAGCATCGGCACTGGATCATAGAAAAAAGGGAGAAATTCTCTATTCGACGAATCACATTTTCTGGTAAATTATATTGGCAAATGAGTGCAAGTAAGCCGATTTACAAAGCAGACTCTGGCAGTTGGCCGGATACAAGATGGTGGTGTCAGGAATATTATGATGTGAACGATGTTTTCATGGACATCTCTTTAAGACCCATTATTCTTTAGAAAAATTATTACTGACCACTATGCGTTATGTGAACATCATTGCAGACCAGCAATTTCACTCCTTCTTGGTGTAACAGTGTTCCTAAAGGGTGATGGTTTTTACTACTAGAAAAATGCCCCATGTCATAAAGATTCTGGTAAGTTTCTGTCATTCTGGTAAATTTCAAGTCATGTCTTGGCCTCCGATTTCACCAGGCTAGAATCCAATTCAACATTTATGGTTCCACTTTGAAAACCGAATTGGAGGTTACAAACTACCACCTCGGAATGGGCGGAAGTTTCAGAATCAGTTTAATTTAATGGCTATATACCTTAGACCAGTGGTTTCCAACCCCTGGTCAGTGGACCAGTACCGGTCCGTGGATTAAATGGTACTACTGGACTGCAGCGGAATGTAACCAGGACGTCTTTAGAGACGAATCCAGATTCAATATCAGCAGTGATGACAATCGTGTTCTTGTGTGGAGACCTCGTGGTGAACGCCTCAATCTTGCCTTTACTTTACAGCGACACACCGCTCCCACAGCTGGTGTGATGGTATAGGGTGCCATTGCCTACAATACAGGGTCACCCCTAGTATTGATCCGTGGCACCATGACAGCCCAGCGGTATGTCCATGACACCCTGCAACCACATATGTTGCCACTAATGCAACGGCTCCCAGGAGCCATTTTTCAACAAGACAATGCTCGGCCTCACACGGCAATGGTGTCACAAGACTGTCTCCGCACTGTTACTACCCTTCCTTGGCCTACCCGATCCCTTCTCCAATCGAGCATATCTGGAATAATTTGGGATGGCGAGTTGGACATCCCACAAGTTTGACGAACTAGAGGCAAGGTTACAGCAAATATGGAACGAAATGTCTCAAGACATCATACAGAACTTGTATGCATCAATGCCCGATTCTATCACATCCTGCATTCGCGCTAGAGGGGGTTCAACAGGGTATTAAATCCTCCGTTCTTTTGCCTTTTTCTCTGAAATAAATGATCCTTTTTCTTTGATGTTTTTAATCATTTACTTATATCAAAGTAGTCATTGCGTATATAAAACTTCGTTTCATTTTGACGACTTCTTCTTTGTGCGCTAATTTTTTGGTCTATGAGTGTAATAATGTTAATAGCGTGCTCCAAAGTTATGGAATATGGAATTTCATTATGAAAAAAAATTATGATACGAACCACAAAGCCTTCATACTTAATATACGTTAAAATACTTTGAAAGTAAATAAAAAAAGAAAATAAATATCACAGAAACTACATGTAATGTGCAGTACCAGCTTATCCATTAGGTGCTTGGAAGGATCGCCGAGGGGCTCGGGGGCAGGAAGGGCCCGTATGATCTGCGCTTAACCAGATGACCTGGATATATATATAAATTTCGATCCACCAGTACCAAGAGGGCCTGCAGATCTTCTGCCACATTGGTACCACTTTACCACATTGGTAATGTGGATTACTTCCTTTTAATTTGTAGAAATTTGACCCATGGCGGGGACCCTTGCCTTAAACTAATTGTTCCTCTCGAGGTAGTTTGGAAAAGGGGTGCCAGCTCAAGTATCGTTTTCGTCACTTGATCGAAATTCAAAATTACGAGGTCCATCGCCAATAGCTCTCGTGTTGCTTTGTAGTGGTCGTTGAGGATAAACTGTATAAAGCATTTAGTTCTGTCAGGCTCTTATCTCCTATAGGGTATTTTCAGATGACTGTACTGAATTTTCTATTACTCAGCGTAAGTTAATATACACTGATGGTTACACAAAAAGCAACCCCTTGAAGGAAGCATGCAAGCGATGGGAAATTTACATCATACGTTGTGGGCTATAAAATATGCAAATCATTAGCAATATAGCGCAGACGCACATCACGGTCGACCGTAGCGCCATCCGCAACGGTTTTATAAGGGGAAAACAGATTGGCGATTTGAAGTACGGCAATTGTTCTTTCGTGCGTTTCTTTTTATTTTTTTACGTAAGTCGTTTACCTATGCATCGTGGAAGACATCAAGCGTCTTTCAGCCAAGTTTCTGAATTACACTGAGGAAGAATAGTAGCTTATAGGGATTGCGGATTATCCTTCAGAGAAATCAGTCAAAGTGTTGGACGAAATCAAGAAACTGTGATGCGGATCTGTCATCGCTTGATGCAGGAGGAAACAATGGACCGATGGGGCCTATCACACCCATTTCGTTGCACCACTACCCGTAGTGACAGGGGAATTGAGCACAGGGGAATAATGGATCTCGCAGCCACATCACGTAACATAGCACAACAGATTCAGTCTGTTACGCATCATTCGGCATCCGCTTGTACCATTCGATGCCGTTTGCATCATAGTGGAATGTCCGCAAGGCATCCATTGCTTCCTTTACCATTGACTGCAAGCCACAGGCTGCCAATGGTACAATGAACGGCGGACATAGACAACGGAATGCAATGAAATTGTATTTACTGACGAATCCCGCTTTTGCCTGCAGAATCATGATAATTGGATTCGTGTTTGGAGACACCGTGGTGAGAGGCTGCTGAAAAGTCGCAATATACATCGCCACACTGGTCCTGCACCCGGTATCAGGATTTGGGGTGGTATTGGAATTCACACCTGCATCCCTCTAGTACGCATTGCCGGTACACTGAACAGCCAGAGCTACATCTCTGAGGTGCTGGAGCCCATGGTCCTCCCATACATCAGGGCTTGCCATCAGCCATATCCCAACAGGATAATGCCTGACCACACGTGGATCGCAATGTTTAAAAGTTCTTCTTTACCCATCAGATTGAATTGCTTCCTTGTCCGGCTTGTTTTCTCTATCTATCGCCAATCGAAAACATGCGGCCCATTCTTGCACAATGACTGGCCTGGGATACACCACCCTCTGCTACACCAGATAAACTACGGCATTATGTAGGAGCCGCATGGACTGCCGTACTCCAAGGATATATCCAAAGCCTCTTTGATTCTATGCCAAGATTCTATGCTATTTATTTAAATATTAATTTTTAAACAAATATGTAATGTTTGTCGGTTCCTGCTTCCCTCTAACCCCCCTTGTCTACTCTCGGACCCGGCTAGATGTGTGGGAGGAACTGAATAATCAGTAGACATGATTCACTCTAATTATTTTATTGTCACCAAAATATCAAGCAAGTACAATAATAATCTAATTAAGATAAATGATCAGATAGCAGAGCGTGAAGGTGAGACCCGTTAGCCTGGGGATAATATTACGGACCCTCAACTGATTCCCCGATAACTCATACAAGCTCAATATAAACTACGGCGCGCACTAATAAGTTAAACTTCTATTTAAACAAGGATCACGATACCTGTACTTTTATGAAGTTGAGTCCTCCAGTTGAGGCCTTGAATGCAATCCTTATCCGGATTTAATCACCGTCAAGTGATCCTCTGTTAGACTTCTTCAATTGATATACTCAGATTTTCACTTAATAATTTCACGATCCTCCCCTCACCAACTAACTCGCGAATACAGAATTTATATAATATACTTAATTTGAATAATCACGTTTCCTTTCTTCGGTGAAAGTTGGTTGGTAAAAATATTGCCCCAGAAAAGTTCCCAAGGAATTAGTTATAGACGCGTGTAGATCAGTCGCAAATATACTGGTTATTTTTTTTTAATTTAAAGAAAACTAATTTATACATTTAAATAGACCGAGAAAGAATTCTTACAATAAATGCCATAATGAAATCTTAACAATTTAAAAAATATTAAAGAAATGGGAAAACAAAATAGAGATCAATTGGAAAACAATTGTTTCATTTATTGGAAGAAAGTATTGATATTATTAATTTTATGATGCACAAAGTACCGTGTATAAGCCGAAAATCTTTGGAACATTTTTGTAAATGAAAGGGGATAGGTTTTCATATAAGGATCCGATAATCTCAGAAAAAAACTTAAGGAAAAAAGTTTTTTATAGCTTTTTCTGTTAGCCGTATGCAAGCGATTTTAAACTTTTACCTTTTTGTATGTTTTGAATAGAATTTCTTTCTAAAAGAAAAAAGAGATTTTCTTAAGTCTTTCAAATTTAATGTCTTAATCCGAGCTTCTGGGTTATTCGTAATCTATATTTACTCTTTGGGATGTCTGAATGTATATGATCACCATACAGTGAAGTTTTCCTCCAAGACATGAAATATGGGTCAACGATGACAGACCTTATACAAATTTCTCTTCCCGTTCTTCTCCCAAACAAAAAAAAAATGAAGCAACAAGTATTTCTAACATAGATAGTGTACAAGGTAGCAAATAAATGGAAAAAGTGTGCTAGCTTCCGATAAGGTTACCAGAAATAATACTGTCATCGTTGGCGTCCGGTATTTTATTTTATAGCGATTTGACAGAATCTTTAAACCATTGATAAATCCACCCCAAGTGACATGTTAAAATTAAAAACAATTTTCTTTTCTTTTAATTCAGCATATAACCCAGTGATTCCCAAAGTGGTCTATATAGACTGAGATATGACGACCTGCACAAGCAAATCCCACAGTGAAAAATAATTTGGGGGTCCATGAAGGAAGTGTAAAAGGGGTCTATGATGGTGGTTCTCATTAAACCAGATCATGACGTTAATCTTTAAAAATTTGATCTGGTAGGAACCCAAATTTTACCAATTTAACATTACTAAGTTAGTGAGTTGAGTTTGACAACATAAGGTGACTACCATGCTAAGTGACAGCATACAAAATTTCAGCATTTCTTACCAAAATTAAGCTAAAAGAATTATAATATTGGACATCGCGAATTTTACCAGTTGTCGGTCTGTCAGGGCATTTAACCTACGTTTAACATTTAAATGCCCTTTCTCAGATCTGAAACTAGGTTTGTGTTTTATAGTATTAATACAACAGTAGACAATGATTTCAAATAGTAACTTTGAAAAATATGTCATATTGCAATAGGAACTGATTAGAATAGGTCCCAATAAAGATCTTAAAATAAAGTTTAGAAACGGATGTCAAGTTTGGCTTTACATACTGCAATTTGTCAAAAGTATGGTATATCACGAGAAAGTTTTTAAATGTGTTTCCTTGTGAGAGATAGTTTCACTGAGTTTGCCAATCTCAAAACAAAAATAGAAAGGATACGAAAAAGAAAAGACACGAAAAATGGAAAGTTAGGGTTAAACCTGGCAAGATTGATACTAAATGTTGAAAATTCGTCATTGAAACATAGTTCATCTCTTTAAGCATTTGTTCAGTTATTTGTGTATGATTTGATTTTACTTTAATTCATTAACATGCGCTATTGGTTTAAACACAGAGCTATGCTTCATTACGATTAAATTTAATTTTCTGAAGTAGTAGCACCAATATCAAGAGACATTTAAATTTGGAAAAATTTAATTTTAGGTTGGCAGGGGTCTGCAATCCCGAAAATATGTTAAGGGGTCCATGAGACGAAAAAGTTTGGGAACCTCTGATATAACCCCTTAAGACTCAGCCTTCACGATCCCGTGGGTTTGACATTATTATCCCTTTAAGACTCGAAATATTTTTAACTTTAAATATTACATTCTTCTGGCTATTAACACTATACTAATCCCAATGATATTGGAAAAAATAGTAAATTTTGTTAGCTCCCTGGAACGTGGAATGTTCCATCACGAATTGGCGGGCTTATTCTTAAAGGGATATATACGAGTAGACTTCGAATTTTAGTTAAATCTTTGACGAAAATCACCCTTTCTTATAATGAGATCAGCTGATATTCGAAAATATATGGTTATGCTATTATAGCATTGGTATGTTGAACACTATAAATTATAGGTTATAGGAACACTATAAATTCTTAAGGATTTGAATTAGCAGTATTGATTATTGATTATAATTTGTTTAAGTAAGCCAACAATTTTAAGAACTTTTATAGACAAAATCCTTAAGTAAAAACTGTATAGAAGGGTTGTAGTTGTATTATCTACATTCTTATACATTTTTTCCAATTGTCAAATAACACAAAAATTTGAATTTTTCTAATGTAATGTGAAATACATGTATTAAGTTGAGCATAAATTCAACTAATCTTGTCACAATAATATAAATATAAAACAAGTAATAAAAATTTTTAGTCAGTTCTACCAAATCAACAAAATTTTATTTACTTTATTAAATAGTTACAATTAATATAAATATGTATATACATAAGACACAGAATCACAACATTAAATGGCAATTAATTTTTATTAATTATCATTAAAGTATCGTTTTGTAATCCAAAACAATCGTGAATATAAAATTTCAGTTGAACGCTTTGAAACGTAAGAAAAAAAAAAAAATCTTTTAATGTTTTGACCCAAGTCGCTAAAAATGAAGATAACATGGCTGTATTTGTAATTTTTTAAATAGTTGATTTCAGTCAATTAATTTTAATTAATTATAGTTAAATTATCGTATTGTTACTCAGAACAATAGTGTATAGAAAATTTCAGCTCAAATGAGCGCTTTAAAATGTGAGGGAAATACCCTTTCAAGAGTTTTGACACAAGTTGTAAATGGTCTCCTAAAGTTGCTTAGAAATAGTGCCAACGTGGCTGTATTTGTAATTCTTTAATTAGTTTTAATCGATTAATTTTTATTAATTATAATTATCATCCAAAATTATCGTGTTTTTTAACTTTCAGCTCAACTGAGTAAATGCATTATATTATCCATTGGAAATTTGAACAAGATAAATATATAAATATATAGAGAGTGTGAACTAACACTAGGAATTGAAAAGTATAAGTAAAAACACGATAAACATATTCTTTTTCATTGCGTTAATAAACACGTATCCAAGAAATTCAAATGTTAAACAATAATGCGAAGAAAGTTTCCAGAAATTATCATTTCCTTAAACCTGTCTTAATCCGAAATTTATTACAGAAAGTGGCTCCCTGGTTAGGGATCTCAGTGATCATAGAAGCGTATAATTGGCAAATTATATTCACCTCAGAATTGAGTATTATAGCCAGCCAATCTGGACCTTTATGATGCCTCTGAGACTGTAACCCACCATTAGCTAATGGATATACCAACTACATTTGCACGATCTTGAATAAATATCTTCCGCAACATGTATGTGTGTGAGATGTAACTTGAGCTGTTTAGAGGCTTGATAGATATCCATCAGAATAGGGCAAAAGTTACCATATAAGTTTCTTTTTTTAATGAGGTATAATTTTCGTAAAAATAAAAATGTCTCCCTTTTAAGCCCTTTTTGAGATAAATTATGTTAGTCAATACTTTGTATTGATTTTCTTGTTACAAATGCACTATTTCTGCCGTATATAGAAAGGTATATTTTATACTTTATATGTAAGAAAAATTCAGTTAAATTTGAGGTGTCCGCGGAAACGTTCATATTATTTTTAAATTGTATATTCAAATACATTATAAATACTTTTTTCGGGATCAATATCAATAAATATTATTACTGAACCATGCAATATTTAAAACAAATTATCTAAATTTTACAAAAAAGCCTATTTATGGGGTCTCAGGGGTGTTAACTTTTTCTGGGGAGGGCTTAAATATAAATAATATTCAAATACATATATCTCTTTGAAATTAAATGAAATATTTCTAATCTTTTACATTATTTATAAAGGAATAAGGCTTCAGAAGAGTGTAATGTTTAAAATATAATCATAATTTTAAAATTATAAGCATATGAAAATAAGAAATTTTATAAAATATTAATTAAGTTTTTACTTTGCGTACTATTTTCAAGTAGCTTTAACTTCTACTGTAATAAGTTAGTTATAAAGTTAAATGTAATCCTTATTATATTAATTTTAAATAAATAGAATGATAAATTATATTTTTAAAATAATAATTTTAAATTTTTAAAAATTTCAATTTTCAAATATTTTAATTTAAAGATATATTATTCTTAATTTACTAGGATTAAAGAGTATGATACATTTTATAATTCTATAAAGTTTTATGCATCCAAAGTCTACTATTTTAAAAATAGCGTCCACCACCCCACCCCCTGGTATCTTTCTATTCCAATTCC